>OW679199.1:134237121-134477147 GCA_940337035.1 Agriotes lineatus
AGAATAAACACTTTCGAGGGAAAATCGCAAACTACATAATACATTTTGCTTAAAACCCGCTGGAAACTTGGGTACCTGTATTTGTTGGTTGAAAATACTCCCACTAGAATAGAATTATAAAATTTGCTTTGTTAGACTATGCCGGTGCAACACACGCTCACGATGAGTTAAAAAAAGAGGTCGACGCCTATGCAAATATTGCAGATGCAATAATTGTATTTGCTAATAGTATTCGCAAATGTGTCATAACTAGTCGTGTTATTAAGTTGCAGCTTTGTAAACTAGGACGTCCATTTAAATTGCAAACATTAAGTGTTTTCAGACACATTGCCAAACAATTGCTAAAAACATCTTCACACCATTTGAAATTTAAACATGTTCGTCAGACTAGCTAAATTGATTTTTAACACATCATCATTATAGGAAAAGTCAAACTACTACTTTATTGAAAAGTAAATAAAAGTTCAACTGAAACTTAAATTCGACAAAGATCGTAAAATTCCCCAAGTTTGTTACTTTTAAACTTTAGATCTCTCTACTCGTAATGCGTACACGTTTACGGCATCTCCATTTTCCAGAATAATGGCGCACGTATTTGCACTAAAATTTTCATCTCTCACTTCAGCTTTATTACGTAGGCAACTCTTAAACTGCTTGCATGATGAGGCCTGCAATGTGTAATTAGATAAAAATCTCATCATCTGATTCATTCAGACTGCGGCATTTTCTCTTACTTCTACATAAAAATACACTATCGCTAACAGCTAAAAGAAGCGCCAGAAAAGGTGATTTAATCTTGTTTAAACTTTGTGTCGGTAAATTTTTAGAGGGGAACGTAAAGGAACTAATATCAATGAACAACATCTAAAAACGAGACCAGAGAAAGTTGCTAACAGAGAATTAAAATTGGAATGAGCAGGGCATATCTTCAAAAGAGTATGACAAGTATAATGCGGCAATTACATATTTCAACCGCAATCAAGATTCTTCTGCAGAAGAATAATTAATAACAGACTTAAACATTTCTTTATGCAACATATATCGCGAGAATAAGATGGTTTGGTTTTGAAAAAGAGCTCAAGTGAGCACATCCTAAACTCGAGGCAGCTAATAGAGAAGGCACGAGAATATAACGTCCCTTTGCTTGTCTGTTTCGTGGACCACGGTTTTTTAAAAGATAAAATGGAACTTTCTGTGGAAAATACTGGAAGACATGGAAACGCTACAACACCTTGCACCTGCTTATACAAGGACAACACAACCAAAGTAAGAATATATAACACACAGGATGACTTCTAAAGTGCTAACTGGAATTCATCTCAGTCGGACGGAAAAAGTCAGCAAACTGAGAAATGCTGATGATATATATTCTCATCGCTAGCTGAGATTAGGAGAAGCTGGAAAATGCAATGAGGCAACTATTCGAGATAAACGAAGAGTATGGGCTAAAGTTGAACAGAGGCCATACAAAAAGTATGATTGTCAACTGTGCCAAGAACAATTTGCCAATATCCGAACAATGCCACTTATAACGGACACGGGAGGCTGCAGCAGAAAAATACGGCATACTATCGCGAGAAGAGCTGCAACTAACTTAAAAAGAACTTGAAAAGATAAGATCATAATTAAAGCCACAAAACTTAAACTGGTCAAAACACTAATTTTCCATATAGTCAATTATGCATCAGAAACGTGGACCGAAAAAAGCAGATATGCGTTCGAAATGTGGGTGTATTGACGCATACTGAGAGTACACCAAACAAACACCTCTATACTACGAAAGGGGATTTGACCTAGCTACACTTGAGCTTATTTAATTAATATTCACAATTTACGTATATAGCCAGTTTGAGGATGTATACCTTGTTGTAGTTAGATATAAATCTATTTGGCTAGTTTATTTGCACTAGAATAGACTTAAGTTAGGCGCCAATGTGCATACATGTGTATCAGGTTACAATGTGAAACGCGGTGAACTGCACATTTTGCGTAAAGCTGCATTTCTATAGACCAAATCGTGACGGCGAACTTACATGTAGCGTAATAGTTCCGTTTAAAAGACAATACGTCGGGGTCTAAATATAAATGTAACTCATGTATAGAGTCTACTTCTATTTGACTTGTAAATTCGAGGAATAACCAGCTAATGTTATTAGTATTATTAGATAACAATGTTGTATTTAGAAATATCCATTTATTCTAGGGCTGCTTTATATCATCTTTGCTGTTTTATATGTGTCTTTAAAAGTAAATATTTGATTGTGTTACATTGATCGTCAGACGATTGGCTTTTATTTAAGTAGAAATTTGGAGGTGTATTTTCAGTTGTTACGAGTCGGAATAGGTCAACTTCTCGAACTTTGTTGCGTTGATTTATTCCTAAACCATGACTGGCATATACGTAAGAAGGTAATTTTTGTTACTAGTTGGCTTCAAAGGGGCAAATAATGTACAAAAATTAAAAACCACGACGGGGCTGCTAAAAGCCTGTTTACAACTGGAAGAGCCGAAAGAATGATCGCGTCTGTTGCTATAGATCAACCAGGCCTACTTGAACTATTTTTGACACATCGACAAAATAACGGGCGCAATGGGTAATAAATATTTATTAAAACAAAAATTGAAGAAATTCTAAACGGTATCTCGTATATTATGTAATCGCTGCTTTTGGAACAATTACTCACAACTATTTTAAGTAAGCGAGTTGTGCATCTTTGTAATAATAAACAATTCAATTTTCAATGTATCAGAAATATTTCCAATCTTACATGATACCAGAAAGTCACAATATTGATTGAACGGCCGAAACAAAGAATTGTCTAGACAGCATCTAAATGCCGCAAGTAAACGACTCCATTTACTTTATGGCCAAGAGTTACCGTGAATGGAAGGAGAGTTGTTTTCCTGTAAATATGCCCCCTAACGTTTCTTTTAATCTCGCCTGTGGCGATTCAATGAATGCTAACACAGAAATAAGCGCCACTCACAAGCTCAATTAAGGACAATCGTCGAAAAACCAGAGGGTGCGGCGATCTTGCTCATGAAAAAGCTATTTCAGCAACAGAAAGCACAAAGGAGGTGTTGAAGTATGAGCAAGATAGTCTTATAGCGCAACTGTAATTGTACTGCAAGAGATGAGCTTTTTACAGAGCGTTTTTAATAATCTAAAGGTTACGACCTTCTTGGACACAGTTTTTATTTTTTAAATAATAATGGTTAGCATATCAAAAAAGATACTTTTCATGTATTATGATATTGAAACTGCGACTCTATACGTAGTTAACTCATAGGCGACAGTAAATTGTCACGATATCCTTAGCTAAATTTGGTCGATATTTTTTTAAATCACGCCAAATTTTAACGCAGTAATGTAAAGGTACACAAAAAAGGATTTCCCGAGGCGAATATGGAATATAAAATCCCCTACGTAAATGTAATTCTGTACACCACTCTGAAAGTATCTATTTTGATTTTTAGCCTTCCTAGTAATAGTAGTAGTAGTAGTAGTAATGGTAGTGGTAATTACTAGTACTGGTAGCGGTAGAGTTAGGGCGGTAACCGTACTAATTTACGGCTGAAACATTAGACATACTGATTAAAAGCGTTTTGAACCATGCTAACATTATATAATATGATAATCATGCGTCACGATCTAGAGGATTTTGAAAAACGTCAGCTCAAGTGTAAATGTTTACTATACAACAGTGGCAGCGTTGAAGGTGGTTAGTTATAAAATACACATTACCTAGAAAAAAATGCACTAAATCTTTCAGTCAGTATCGTCTTAGCAGCGTTTGAGATAACGTTTTTAGAAAATTACGACTGTAGGTTCTATGGGTTGTATTTAACGTTAGTCAGTAACATAACTTTATTGTTGTTGATTTATACTGAGAAATGCTAATACTTATTGGAAAACAACAACTATTCATTTATTTAAAAAAAAAATACTAACGATTACACACATATGTTGTTATGATACATGAGGCAGTGTAATCAAATACAATAAAGAAATATTTAAAACGAATAAATTTGGAAGATTGCTATAATTAAATCTTGATGGGTGTTAAATTTTAAACATTATTAATAAATTTAATTGAGACAATGAGAGAAGAGATTTTGATATTAATTGAATATACTAATTTAATAGCTACAGAAAATTTTAATAAAATACAAGCCAAGGTAACGATTGACAAATGTGTTATAATGATAATGTGAATTATTAAGTTGTAATAATAGATAATTTAAAATATGGTAGGGTGCAGTAAGAATTGTATCCAACAAGAACGTAGGCCAGGAAAGTTATATGTAGTAGCAGATTTCTTAAGTAGAAAGGATGTACCTAATTACGATAAAAAAACCAAAACAAATTTTAATAGGAATTGAGCAAATTTATGAGGAAGGAAGGTTATCAAAACAAGAGATATTAATCAAGCAGACAGCAGAAGAAGTTGAAGAATTAAAAACGTTAGTATTACAAAGTCAAGATAATAATTATAAAGGGTATCAAATTAAAGAAAATTTATTGGTAAAGGTTATAGAAAATAAAGAATTGGTAATTTTAAGTAAACAACACATGTTAGAAACTGTTGAGGAAATTCATACAATATTTGGACATTGTGGGACAAGAAAAACTTGGTTAGTGTTTCGGGAATGTTTTTATACTAAAAATGATATTAAATTAAACAATTAATTCAAACTTGCCAAATTTGTCAATTTGCAAAGGAAAAGAATTTTAAGAATCAGAATATTGTTAAAAGTATTAGGGTAAATGAACCGATGGAACTAGTAGCTATTGATTACTTATCAAATCTAGTTACAGGACAATATGGGTACAAGCATATTCTGATTATGGTAGATGCATTTTCAAAATTTATAAAATTATACCCAACGAAAAATTGTAATACTAAACATGTGATTAAGTCAATTAGAAATTTTGAAGAACAAGTAGGTAAACTAAGAAGAATTTTGGCAGATAATGCAACATATTTTAGAAATACTAGATTAATGAATAATTTAGATAAAAAAGGAATAAAGATTTGTTTTTGTAGTATAAGACATCCTCACAGTAATATTGCAGTACGGTACATTAAAGAGGTGATTAAATATTTAAGAACACTCACACATGAGCATCAAAATAAATGGGTACAATATTTAACAGATGTGGAAAGTTTTATAAACAATGTCCCAAATACAACGACAGAGATTAGTCCAATTACTTTATGTAAACAAATAATTCCAGCTAAACCACGGAGAAAAGAACAAAGTAACGTTGAAGTAATACAGTTATTAGAAAGAGTTAGAAGAAGATTGAAAATAATTCACGACAGATATGAAAAGAAGCAAAATAAGAAAATATTAAAACGGGTAAAATTTGAAATAGGTGACTTAGTAATTGTAAAGAAACTCAGGGTAGCACACAGGAAGGAAAAGAACTGTGCAAAACTGGTGTTGCGTATGAAGGGCCTTATAAAATACATCAAATATTTAATAATAATAACACTTATGAACTAATAAATGAAAGAGATGGAAGAAAAAGAGGAAGATTTCATATATCAATTATCTATCCATACAAAACGTAAATTAATGAGAATATAAAGGTTGTTGTTTGTTGGAAAGGTTAAATATTTTGTTTCTATGGTGATTTTAAATAGATATCTGTAAATAGATATTAATTGTTATGAAGGTAGATACTAGGATAGTAGGATGGATTATCAATTTATTAATTAAAAGGAATTAAGAAAAGAAATTTGAAATAAAACCAGTTTATTTAAATATTTTTCTTAATTGAGGAATTATGTTATGATATATGAGGCAGTGTAATCAAATACAATAAAGAAATATTTAAAACGAATAAATTTGGAAGATTCCTATAATTAAATCTTGATGTGTGTTAAATTTTAAACATTATTAATAAATTTAATTGAGACAATGAGAAGAGATTTTGATATTAATTGAATATACTAATTTAATAGTTACACAAAATTTTAATAAAATACAAGCCAAGGTAACGATTGACAAATGTGTTATAATGATAATGTGAATTATTAAGTAGTAATAATAGATAATTTAAAATATGGTAGGGTGCAGTAAGAATTGTATCCAACAAGAACAAATTTTTTTTTAAGGGTAGTTAGATAAATAAACTCGAAGAAAAATGTATAACATTTTGAAATGTGATTTTGACTAAATAAAAATGGAAATTGGTGCATAATTTGTATAGTTGTTTGGTTTACATACAAATATAATTGCTATAAATAAATCTACGAGGTATTAAAGATGGAGCCTAAATATTAATATTATAAAATACTCACAATCGGTGAAGGGATTGTTAAGTGCTGCGAATTACATTAAAGGAACTAGAGAACGACAAAATTGGATAGAATTGAATTTATTGACTAACGTGTAGCATAATTACATGTTCATATTTGACATTGGTGGTTGCATCGTAATAAAGTAATTCAACTAGAACGAGATTTGTGATGGTGCTACCAGAATTGGACCACTTCAGAGGAGATTGCAGAGTACCGAAGGATATCTAATAAAGAAACAAGATAAGAGCTGTTGCAGTTATAAACCTACAACTTACCAGGTTTGGTTGGAATTGAAGCTGACGTTTGATAGACGGATTGTAGCCAGAATCAGCAGGGCATTGGAGTTGGTTGACAGGTGTAGGCTGTAGGTGTCAAACGAGGACAACATTGGGATCTTTTGGAAGCAGGAGGCACTGGTGTATGGAATTGTGAGAGTTAAGCTGAATAAGTGACAAGGTTTGTTAGTAATTAATATTAAAACATTTTGAATAAAGATCAATCAGTGAAATACAAAAATACAAAGCAATATTTAATTTAATCAAATGATTAATGTAAAAATGCAATTGTCAATACCTGGTTTGATGAGTTTGAAAGTTGAGTTTGACGTTGGATGTCATTATTAGTAATACAATTTCATAACATCAATTAATAGAGATCTTGATTTGGCGAACCACCAGAGATAAGAGAACTTGATTTTAAAAAAGGAATTATTATTTAATTAGAAAGGACATTGCATTAATAAAGTGCATTACATTTAATAAAATATATGGATAGTCCAACGTGTAGCTTTATATAGCCATAATACATAATAATATGTAACAAGATATGCTAATACACATATAGAGTGCGCGGTTAAAAGAAATGTATGCCCTAACAGTTAACGAACTTTGGTATTTCACAAGGGTTATGTTAAAGAACGGGTTGAAAGTGGCCTGCCAGAGGACTTGCAGACACAGGAATGAACCACTAGAATGAATTGATGAGACGAATTGACGCTCGACGCTTCCGTGGCTGTGATTAAATAGCTTCCCCAGTTGCATAAGTGCAATTAGGCATTGTGCACCGTTTAGGGTGTTGGAGAATTGGAATCGCATTACTACCTTTCTGCTGTAACCGGACGTTTTCTTGTCGAAACTTCGTCCGAACACCTTGCGCCACCCGAGCGATTTATTATTATAAATGGGATTGGCTCGATTCTAGCGCTGCCGGTTTTGCCTAAAGGATTTGAGCGCCTACCTGCCGTTTACTCCCACATCCCAATGCAATTTGTAAATACGTAAAGTTGCCGAGATCTGAGTTTTAAATTTCGTGCTTTTTACACTAAAACTGCGGATGCAATTCGTCACTCTCAACAATAATTACTCAGTTTATGATACTAGTCACTTTCGCGTAGCTTTACATCCATAATTAGTTACCGGCTAATTTAAGCTGCACATCTTACTGATCTGAAATTTTTACTTTTTATGATTCCTTGAGCTGCTTTTGTAGGTTTTTAGCGGGATGATTTATGAACGCTATACGTGGCAATGTTTTCGTTACCCTTGAAACGATTAGTTTTACTCAAGTAAAGCTAGTCTTCAGAAAAGACCAAAGTCAGGTCTGAAGGCAATGAACATGTATAAGTTTCAGCTTTAAAGCGTTATCACACTTAAACGTTTGCAAGTAGTACAATAAAACGGACTAAATTTTTTTGAAGGAATTTAATTAAAGAAAGAAGCTGTGGAAAATGCTGGATATACACACTACGGGTTGCATTTGATGTAATATGTTAACACTTTATTGCTTACAACAATTTCCTCGTACACCGTATGTGTTTTTTGTGCACATGGTGATAAAATCTGAAGATACTAAATATAGGATTATAAATCTCAGGCAGCACTGCCGTTAAGGGATTGCAAATAGAACAAAAACTGTACTAAGTTTGGACGCTGGTTTTTGTAGAAATCTAATTAGAATATTAATAAGAGGAGAAAGATGCAAGAAACATTTTTCAGTTTGCGCGAAAATTTTAATTTTAAAGTACATTGGACATGGAAAAAAGATTTTAGAATAGCATTTTAAATGTTATAATATTTAAGAGTAACTACAACGCGATTAATTGTCTCACTTTCTTTTCGTGGAGGCAGATTTAACGTGTGAAATAATTTTCTTTTAAATAGAAGAGATTAAGACTGCCAATGCAATTTTTCTATAATCAGCTTATACTGAAACAAAATGTGGTAGTAAATTCGATTAGATTCAGTATATTCTAATTTACCGTCATTTTGATAAAGTAGATGATATAATAGAATATTCCTTGTAGTTACATTTTCCTTTTTATCTTTATGTGCTCCAATTTTTTGTAATATACATTAAACTTCGTGGATTACTCCAGTAATAAGCGGATGTAAGCGAGCAAGAATGAAATTGGTGCCTTAATAAGATTATAATCTTTGTTTATGCAACTACCTGAGTTTACGCCCGAATAAATCTCTTGAACTACTTAGATGTATTATATACCATAGCGAACAAACCTAAAACCTACATTTTCTAAATAATACCATTTTGACAAGTACCATAAGCACATTAAATAAACTAATCATCCAATTTTAACAAGTAATAAAAATCATCACAGCTGACGTTTAGTCATACTACTACCAATTTCTATAAGTATTATGGCGTTACTGCTAATAAACCTAAACCTAACGCATTAACAAAATTACAGTACTTCGAATTTAACGCTTTCGCATCAATGAGTAGGCTAATGACAATAATTACAACAGTAAAATAATTCGGAATTAATTTATATGCATCCAGTGGAAGTTACCTTGTAGATTAGAGAGGAACGTGAATCATTATTATAGATGGCATTTGCTGGTGAGCTAAATCCGCGCCTGGTTTGCACTATTAATTGCGATTATTAATATTCCGAAGAACGAACATCTTCACAGAGGCAAGTAAACACTCGTTGCTAATGTGGAGTGCTCGAGAAAAGGTCAGGTGCGTCGGTAAATTTCTAATTGGGAAATTCAGTGCTCTCGATCTGAACGTGTTTGTTTTTTAGGAGTATAGGGAGTTATTTCTTGTTTAATGGTTGCGAAATCGTGCATGTAAAGTGGGTATGGCTATAACAAGATGTGCTGTTTAGTATTTGCTCGTAATCTCAAAACATTTAAGACTGATTTTGAAATTGTCTTGGTTGTATAACAGGAAACAAGCACTAAATTCACAGCGTGGCGACTTGTTATTCCAAGTCGAGTCTATTTAACAATTATTGTTACGGAAATATTATATATAATTTCTGCAGAAGGTGGTCACATATGAATCATGGAATTTTACAAGGGCTCTTTAAATTGGCCGGAAATGCAAAAAACACTTTAGTAATCAAATCCACTATTAACTATTTTTAAAACGTTTAGAGCTGGGACCTTACAGAAATTAAAGGAAAAGACAAACAACATCACTTGTGGAAAATAGAGAAAGTAGAAAGCTATTATTTGTTATTCTTTTTATTAAGTGAAGTACTTAAGCTTTAAAAAAAGGTGTGGTCTTGTTTTTATTATC
This sequence comes from Agriotes lineatus, assembly GCA_940337035.1. Classification (NCBI taxonomy): domain Eukaryota; kingdom Metazoa; phylum Arthropoda; class Insecta; order Coleoptera; family Elateridae; genus Agriotes; species Agriotes lineatus. The sequence goes on from OW679199.1 coordinate 134,246,976, forward strand.
TTGATACGAGTTGTAGATAGGGTTTTCAAAACGGGACATCAGTTTCTCAATTATGGAAATATTGTTGCAAACGTCATAAAAGTCTACTAGAAACATGCTAAAAATTGCTGTAAAATTGTAATAGAAATTATTCAAAATATGATGAAAAACGATTGCTGTAAAATCTTTGCTAAAAGTATTGAAAATTTCATGCACTTTTTCCAAATTTCATATAAATTTGTAAGAAATTTACTGAATTTCTTTTAAAAAACATCAAAGTTTACTAAGAACCTGCTCAATGTGGTTGCAACTAGACTAAAATTGAATGCAAATTTATTGAAAATTTATAAATATGTATGAAAAATTTGCACAATAATGTATGGGACATTTACTGCAGATACACATTTTCTACCTACTTTTCTAAAGATTTTCTGTGAAATTTCTGGAACTGCAAATTTGCATAATTTGAATGTAAATTTACTGAAAATATATGATGGTTCATGAGAAATTTACTACAAAGGTTCTACAAAATGTCTACAAAACTTAAGGAAAGGTTTCCGGTAAAATCTTATTATTGCTAAAAACTGAATGGAAGCTTACAGCAATTGCGATGGGAATTTACTGAAAATTGATGAGACATTTATCAAATACTGATAATTTTACTAAAGAGTGGCTGTAACGTTTCTGGAACTTATTGCCGAATGTTGGTTGGAAATTTATAGAAATTTGAATGTAAATTTACTAAAATGTTGGTGAAGACTTACGAAAAACATACTGCAAACAATCCATAAATTTACTATAAAATTTGTTAAAAATTTGCTGTAAACTTCTTGGTACTTCCTGTTGAATATTGATTAGAAGCTTACAGCAATGTGAATGTAAATTTACTAAAAAAATTGGTTTTATTTATGAGAAATTACTGCAAATGTTCTACAAATTTTATACAATTTACTAAAAATTATCTGATAGGTAAATATCAAAGTTTACTATAAACTTGCTGAAAGTATCTGCAATTATACAAAACATTAAATAACATTTATTGAAAATTTCTTAAATATGTATGAGAAATTAACTCACACTTCAATGCAATCTTTTCACAAATTAACTATAGAACTTGGTAAAAATATGCTACAACACCTTTCACACTTACTGCTGAAAATTTACTACCACCTTACAGCAATTTTAATATAAATTCACTAAAAGTTGGTGGAAATGTATGGGAAATTTACTACAAACATTCTACGAATTTCAGACAAATATCTGGCAAAATTACTAAAAATTAGTTGAAAATATCAAAGTTTACTACTTACTTACTTAAACTGCCTTCAATTATACTAAAAATTGAAGAAAAATGTATTGCACATTTGTTAATTTATTTGAGTTATATATACAAAATTTAATGAACTCTTTTTACAAAGTTCTTAGAGCATAGTAAAAATATGGTTTAAAATCGTTCGAACGAACTTACTGCTCAAAATTGACTACAACCTTACAGCACTTGTAATGCAAATTCACTAAAAAGTCGGTAGAAATGTATAGAAAATTTGTTAAAGACGGTCCAAAATATATTAAACATTTGCTGTAATTTACTACAAATATTCTATAAAGTTCCTACAAAATTTAGAGGTCTTGCCATATCTCAACGACCACAAATGCGCAGTGAAGGAAGGGAGAAAACTGTAGAGCGAGACGCCCAAATGGTGTTTTCAGTACAACCTAAAAACATCAGGCTAGCTTGCAGGCGCGAAATTTAAAATAGGTTGTGTCAATATTTCGTGTTTATTTGATAAAACTGTTTTTTATAATAAACGGAAATATAAGTAGATAAAGAACGAAAAACTAACATATAAGCAGGAAAATAGCAAACGATATCAAAGGCAGCAAAATCGCAATGATATTTTCAGGTTGGTCTGTAGCCTTGCTTATGACGTACTTACAGAATTTCGATCACTGCGCAAGGTCGCTGAGATATAGCAAGTACTCTACTAAGGATTAGCTGTGAAATTTCTGGAACTGCTATAACCTGGCTGGTTTATTGAAAATGTAGTAAAGATTTACGGGAAATTTACTGCAAACGTTTAACAAATTCACTACAAAATGTATTAAAGATTTTCTGTAAAATCTTAGAAAATTAATGCTACAAATTGGCTGCAACCTTACAGCAATTTTAATGAAAATTTATGAGAACTTCCTTTAAAATACCTGGACTCACTGCTAAATATTGGCTACAAGCTTACAGAAATATAAATGTAAATTTACTGAAAAGTTGGCCAAGCTGGTAAAGATTTACTACAAAATTTATTAAAGATTTACTATAAAATTTCAGAAAATTTCTTGCAATCTTTTCAGCAATTTTGGTTTGCTTTAAAGTTTATGGAACTTACTATTGAATATTGACTGTAGGCTTACCGTCATTTGAATGTAAATTTACTGAAAAGTTTTATGGGATTTATGGGAAAGTTACTACAAGTGTTCGACAAGTTTGCTACAAAATTTACTAAACATTTGTTGTAAAATTTATACAACTGCTAAAAGGACGGGCACCAATTGAGCACTTTATTACCCCAGGTAAAAATGTATACCGTTGCCGGACACACCAATTGAGCACCAAAGACCAAACGGAGACCGACCAATTGAGCACTTTAGATTAGCCAATTGCGCACTGTATTACTAGTATTAACAAACTAACAAGTTATCAGGTGCTGAATTAATGCAAACAGTTATCTTTTTCGGCCAAATAAAAATCAAAAAGTTATAGTAGGAATTCTTTTATTTAAAAAAATTATTAGCAATAATTATGTTATTACATCGTAGTGTATATTCAGAAAAATCATAATTTATATTATTTCATTTATCGCAAATATAGATGTGTTTCGGAGAAAAATATAATTTTGATGATGAGGTTTCCCAATACCAAACGAGCTACAAATTTGTTTTTAATGATAACGTTAAAATTTGAATTGTGTGCTAATAATAATTATAAATTGAAATAAAAAGATTAAGATTACAAGTGGACACAGGTCAAAGTGCTGAATTCGCCTGTCTCAAAGGGTCGCTTTGAAAAGGTACCTGATCTGCCTGGTGCTCAGTTCGCCGGTCTACATTTATTACATCGAAAGCTTGGTGCTCAATTGGCGTGGACCCTGCTAAAAATGGGTTGCAGGTTTACCGTATTTTGAATATAAATGTAATTAATATATGGTGAAGATTCATGGAGAATTTACTGGAAACGTTCTACAAGTTTACTGTAAAATTTATTAAAGTTTATGGAACTTACGGTTGAATATTGACTGTAGGTTTACAGTAATTTGAATGTAAATTTACTGAAAAGTTATTAAAGATTTATGGAAAATTTACTGCAAGCGTTCGACAAGTTTACTACAAAATTTACTAAACATTTGTTGTAAAATGTATTATAACTGCTAAAAATGGGCTGCAGGTTTACGGTATTTTGAATGTAAATGTAATTAATATATGGTGAAGATTTATGGGGAATTTACTGGAAACGTTCTACAAGTCCAAGAGAGGAGAGCATTTGCTCGCTGGGACATCCGTTATTTAGGTTACTGTTGAAAATTGACCGGACACTTATAGCAATTATAATACAAATTTACAAAAAATGTATTAGACATATATTATATCTACTGAAAGCTTTACTAAATATTTAGAACTTACTGCTAAATATTGACTGCAATCTTATAAGAATTTTAATGTAAAATTGCTGAAAAGTTGGTAAAGCTTAATGGAAAATTTACTGCAAACCTTTTATAAATTTGCTACAAAATTTACTAATAATTTACTGCAAAATTTATAGAACTTACTGATGAAAATTGGCTACAAGCTTATAGCAATTTTAATGAAAATCGTACGACACTCATTAATGACCAATAGAAAAATTAGTTCACGAGCCGTAACCAAGACAATAAAAAAATTTCTTGGAAATTTTTTGTAGGTAGACCAACCTAACTGTGAGGGTTTGTGGCGTTACGATTTTCTTACCGAATCTGCATTCGAGCATTAATTCATATCCGGAAATTATTTTCGTGCATTCCCGCGTCCCGCTCGTGCAAATTAATACGACGTTGTTGGACCGCACTCAAAAAATTTCCGGAAAGAATTAATGCTCTTATGAGATTATATGTGAAAATTTACTCATAACTTATGGAAAATGTATTAACGTTACTGAAATATTTATGTAGGTTTTGTTGTAAAATTTCTGTAACTTGCTGCTGAACAATGCCTGTAAGATTACAGCAGTGTAAAATTACAGAAAAGTTGGTAGAAATTTACGTAAAATAGAATGCAAACGCTCTAGAAATTTACTACAAAATGTATTAAAGGTTTGCTGTACAATCACTGGAACTTAGTGCTGAAAGTTTCTTGCAACAAATTGAATGCAAATCTACTGAAAAATTGGTAAAGGTTTATAAGAAATTCGCTGCAAACGTTCTACATATTTACTATAAAATTTATTAATTATTTGCTGTATAATTTTTGGAACGCATAGCTGCAAATTGGCTGGAAGGTTACCGCAATTTAAATGGAAACTTTATGAAAAGTTGGTAGATTTATTGGAAATTTATTGTGGACTTACTACACATTTACTACAAAGTTTACTAAAGATTTACTACGAAATTTGTAGAACTTACTGCTGAAAATTGGGTACAAGATTACAAAAATTTGAATGCAATTTACTAAAAAGTTGGTAGATTTATGGGAAATTTATTACAGTTGAAAATTGTTTGTAAGCTTACAGTAATTATGATGGAAACCAATTGAAAATTTATAAGAAGTTTACCAAATGTGCTGAAAAATTAACTAAATATGTTGAAACACGTTCACTGTAATTTGATAGCATTGATGGAAAATTTTACTGCAGGCGTTCTAGAAATTTACAAAATTTTTTAATAAAGAGTCACTGTCAATTCTTTGAAACTTACTGCTAAAAATTTACTCCAAGCTTTATACAATTTTGATGGAAATTTACTGAAAATTTACTACATAACTATTCTGTAAGAATTTAGTCGAGATTTGTTTTAAAATATGTGGAACTTACCAAAGAGTGGCTGACCATTTGACGACAAATTGCTGTAAACTATTGTTAAAGCTGCACTTATTCCTAGATTGGAATATTGGTAACTTGTCAAACATTACCAGCAACATTTGTCATTTGTTTTAAGATTAATACTTAGTACGTAACTGCACACTAACAGTTTATAAAATGCTAGAATATTTATGAGCGTGTACTGGAAATGGTTTATAGAAAATTGATTTAACGCAATTGATCGAACACAATTGATCTAAACTACAATTTACTGAAACGGCGTTTAAGATATAAATTCGGAACAGGCGTGTTATGGTAGTTTTATGTTATCTTAAGTTTGTAGTTATCCTAAACGTCGTTTTGAGTACATATGCGCTCTAAATATTTATGTTCCTAGATCTTCTTGAAAAGACGTTTCTACGCTAGGTTATATGTTATTCCCACTTTTGCTTTATGTCTTTCTATTGTGGCTTCGATAATTGGTTATTTGTTCAATTGTATTCGATTAATTATTTTGTAATCAATGGGAATTTACGGAAAGTTGGTTATAAATCTATTAAAAATTTAACATAAATATGCTACAAACTTGATCAAAATGTATTCCAAACTAATACAAAGTTTATTGGAAAGCTGAAATGTTTTCAAAAATTATTAGGACCTTGTAAACAAGATTGTAAAGTTGGTAATAAATATTTTGCAAAATATCCAAAAGTTATTCAAAAATTGCTGATAATTTACTACAAGCTTGCTGATATTTTGCTCGAAATTTTTTTGAATTGTTGCTGCATTCGTATATTCGTAAAAATTAACTGTAGACCCATCGTAAATTGAATGCAAATTCATTGCAAACTCACGAAATATTTTCTGCCAAAATTTTCCGAAGCTGGAAATTTGCTGACAATTTATTGGAAATGCGCCAAAATAATTTCTTACTGATAATTTTGGTAAAACAATTTCTATAAAATTTAATACACCTGAAATAAGCATATTCTTTGTGTATCGTAACAAGGAGAAGTTTAAATAAAAAAGGATTCTCGTGCCGCAATCGACATATCCGGCAATCCTATTTGCAGGTATTTTGTTTTGTAAAAATAGTAGACCCTTTAATAGCTTTCTTATTGTAACAATAGTATTTGTAAAGATAGCATATCTGCGCTGACGGACAAATATGGAAATTTGTAGATAACTGGTTACTCAAATTCGTTTTTAATGTCTGATAACTTATAGTTTGCTGCTGGAAGTATATTATTAGATGATTAACTTAGATTTTCTATGAAATAATACTATCAGATATATACTGATCGTATTTATCATTTATGGGAACAGTTACAATTTGTTTCACTGCTATAAAACGCAAAAGCATTACCTAATAGTCAAGAAATCACCGAAACCGTTGCTATTATTATTCTGTAGAGTGTAAATAACATTAACAAAATGTGTTTAGGAGTATTTTATATTTAATTTGAGTAGCGAATATAATTTAGACTGCAAACGTCACAATAATTTAGCGCTACATCTTAATCTATGCCATAATTTGCAGCTATAAATTGGAACTATCAGCAATATGACATTTATGATCACCTAACTGACCGTAACTAATGTGGGAGAATGATTTATTACTATGCAGATTTCAGTTTCTCGGCAGTAATTCCAGTAAGACTCCGACATCTAAAACACTATTCATTAGGGCCAATTAAGCTTTATGATAATTTTAGTACGTAACATTGCGGTTAGAAGTTGTAATTGTAATAGAAAATCCAATGGGCGTGTTTTACTCACTGAAAAATTATGGCGGAAGAATACATCTCGAGGCTTACCTGAAACAAAAACAAATTGTTAATTTAAGTAATTACAGCGTAGGGTAACGTTCTACCAAAGTTCGTCATATAAATCAAGTTGTGATTTACTGGTTTTGAGACAATGTGAAATTGGATAAAAATTGTCTTAACAAAAAATGTTTTTATCGGTAAGGGCAAGTAGCACCAGGCCCGGATTAAAGGGGGGGCCCAAGGGGCCCGGGCCCTGGGCCACCCACCAAGAGTGGGCCTCCCACCAATATAGGGGTAAATATCACAAAACCGGAAAAATACAAGTCTCTTTGCTGTGAACTGTTTATAATGATAGGGAATATTTAACAAAAATTTCCATACATTCTATCTTACTTCTCTAGCTTGATATGAAATGTAATAATCAAACTTTATATTTTAAATAAGTTAAAATTATTTAAAGTCAAAAAGTTATTGTTCTGGTGAACTGGCCCCTATTCTTCCAACAACATAGTAATGCACATCAAATTTAGTTACAATGGCTGATAATTTACTAATTTACACCAGTTATAATTATTCAGTAATAATGTATTAAGGGCCAATGGTTTTTCCAGTAAAAATGTTTTACGAAAGTGTTTTGTTTTGGCAATGGCACAAGACAAACTAACTTGATCAAATTTGTCATAGTTTGTCGAGGGGCATTGCCAAAAAACAACAAATCTTGAGTAAAACATTTTCCAAGCAAAATCATGAGCCCGAAATACATTTTGTGGACTATTTCCCAAGTATCGGTTCATTTTGACATTTATACTGATGCACAATGACAGTTTTAAATGACGTTTTTGAAATTTCACCTTGATTAAAACAACATATTTAGTGGTTGTCATGGATATAAGTGGTAAAAAAAACTGATAAAACCCCAAGAGAAAATTTTGATTTTTTGGCACTGTAAAAGCACGTGATTGGTTGAATTTCAAAAAATCATGGCATTTGATTGGCTAATAACAGATGCGGGAAATAGTCACTAAAAGTGACGTTTTATAATTCAGCGTGTTAAAAGTTAAATCAGCTGATTACTTTTAGCACATGTGTTATAAAGTAAACAGTTGGTGTTGAATTTAGAATTTCTAACTGGAAGTGAGGTTGTAAAGTTATTCTAGTTACTTCTTCCGTTAGAGGTAAATTGTTTTTAAATAATTAAAGCATTATGTAATGAATAAAGTAAAATGTGTACATTTATAATTACCTTTGATAACTAACTTTGACAGCTACTCGCTGCAGAAACAGTCATCTGCGCGTCAAGGCCATCTCTCAAACTCGTGCTAAGTGTTTATGCACGTGACATGTTATGAAACGAAGCCGAAAGCATAAACATCCACGTTTAGCACTTGTTGCACAAATAGCTATTTTAATGAAAAAATTGAATAATTTTAACTGAATTTATCTGCGTAAATAAATTTTGTAAATAAACCTTTGTTCGTTTCATTTCGTGTTTTTGCATTACATATTGCAACACCTCAAAACAATGGGCCTCCCGCCAAAATGGGCCCCGGCCCACCCACATCTTAAATCCGGCCCTGAGTAGCACTGCAAATCTAGGCTTAGTAAATCGTATTAAATAAATATTTTTATCTGAAAATAGACACAGATATTGCGTTTCTGGTGGAAAACCATCCTTAAATTCAGTCATTCAAAGCAGCAATGCCAATGCGGGTTGTAGAAGTCATTTCCATGAAATTTCCATTGCCAATCAAAATAGGAGTATGGAAAATAGAACGCACCAGGAAGCTTTGCATCCGCTGGTTCTGATGGCTTTTCCCCATAATAATACGCACGCTTTTGCAGCCCGAAATTGACGTACTATTGAATTCAACGATTGAAAGGAGAAGAAAATTGTCGACGTCGAATTTTAAGAATATTGAGTTTTAGCTAAATATTAGAAGAGCCTTATTGCAAATTCTGAACTTAAGAGGTTGATGAATGAATTGGGATAAACCTCTCAAGCTCGCTAACAAGCAAGCGTTCTTAACACTTTATTGGTATCTACAACATACATTTTTAGCAAGAAGGATTTATTACTTTTTGGCCGATATATATCGTGTGTTATAAAAAAATAAAACTCATTTAGGTCAGGCCTTGAAAGATAAAAAATCTAGTCATGTCTTAAGTCTGTAGGTGAATGTCAAATTGCATTTTGTTTATGAAAACAGCTGCCACTGTGACAGGCAAAAATTTACACTGCATTAAGTTTACTTGCATCAAGCAAAATGGAACATGGTGGCATTCACACAACAACAACGAGTGTATGAATCATAACAGCCAATAAAAATTATTGTTATTAAGCGTTTTGTATATTTTTAGGAAAATAGTTCAAGATCGAGATCTAATTTAGTTCTCTCTGACTTATGGTAGTTCATTTGCTTCAATAGGTATGTATCAAGTTATAGCAAACTTCAATTTGAGCATGGCATGCTGCGAATGAGTTTTTTTAAGACACGATATAATCTTGTCCAAGGAGTATTCAATGGGTTACCCGTCCATCCAGTAATAAGCTTCATAACTGAAGCATCGATATCTCATGGCGAATATCTAAGACGTCTTATATGTTACATCTCTCCAACTGTCTCAATTGGTGGCCACTCTTATGTTGTCCTGGAGAGAAACGTCGGCGAAGTCCTTTACTTAGTCAATCCAGCACCGCTGAGGACGCCCTCCTTCTATCTTCCCTAAACTACAGTCTTATGTAAGTTATCATAATTTCTTCTAGTTATATGTTCAGAATATTATAGAACATCACGTCTCACGATTGATAATAAATGATATGGGCATATTTGTTCTGTGTGCCATCCAAGGGATCCACAGAAGCCTTTTTCAGCACCACATCTCAAAAGCGTATATCTTACCATGTTAACTACTTCGTCCGTACATCGGCAGCGTATGTAGTTATAGGAAGAATTAGAACTGTTACAATAATTTTTCTGGTTGAGTTCGAGATCTTGGGAATTTTCCATATCTTTTTGAATATTACCATTGCTGTCTCAGCTATACCTTTTCGTCTTGGTATTTCGGTGGAACGATTACCATCGAGGTAAATGTGAGAACCTAAAGAAATGATCTCGTCAACGATCTCAGTCGGCGTAACGAATGTTCTTTTTTTCTCAGTACTTCTTTCATATATCTATTGCACTCTTTATATTCGTGATAACTTTTCCGTTGCTATCTTTGATTTTCCATGATTTTGATTTGAATTTTGTTCGTGGTCTCTTTAATTCTTCTTGTAAGAGTGCTGTATTAAAATAATTGAAGCAAATCGGAAGTTCAAAGACAGTACAACATAAGCGAAAACGGACCATAAATTAAAATATAACTAACATTGAGTAATCTCGGAAAACCTTTCAGCAAAGCGATGTAAATGAACGAATTTTATGCATGCAAAAAGATAAATCCGACAAGTGCATGTTACACAGCATAAAGCATGCTTTAATGTTGCGATTTCCAAGTTTTTTTTTTAGATTTATAAAGGGCACCCGGGGGCTTCAAAAAATTAACACTTTCTTTAATATCTATCGTATATGGTTTTGAAGTATTTCTGAATGTAGAGGAGCTATAGAAATACTTATTTATTAGGTCTTCAGTCTCAAAACGTTTAACATTTTTTTAGTGATGTAATACCATTAAACGAAGAACTTTTTTATCGATGAACTAGAATTGTGATTAACGATCATCCACACAACTCTTCTCTTTCTTCTTCTTCTTCAGCCGTTTTCTATCTTCTGTATATAAGCCTCTCTCACTTGCGTCGGCTTTCTCTAACTTTCTCTAAGTTTTTTGTACTAGTTTAATCCTGAAATCCGTTTTATGCCATCTCTGGTGCGGCCTTTCTGTAATTCTTCCACTTTTCTAAGGTCAGCATCTTGTAACGGGCTTGAGCTGGCTCATCTCAGCGGATTTGGAATAGCATTCCAAAACGGAACCAATTTGTGCATACATAGTCTTTGTTATTTATAGGTATATGTATTCATAATTAGATTTAATTTGTTTTAAGTACGCCATTAAAAATTTTAAGCGCGCGCCAATGTGTTTGTGCATACGGCGTAGATATCTGGCTTAACGCCGGTTAACCGCACAGAGCGAGTCGAAGTGCTATAAACAATGAATGTTGGTGATTTGGAGCCAGAAATCCAACAAAGAAAGTGGCCGCGTCAACGAGTGACGAGATAGGAAAGCATCGCCCGATTTAGTTCAGGTAGTTCACAACAGGCATACGTTAGCCACTGCAAGTGGATGATTTTACATGTTATTTACTGATACAGGAGTCGCCATGAAGACTAACATCGAGCGATTCATTGTGCGCCAAGAGACGTAAGCGCGCGTTTTCGTGTGTCATTTGCACACAGTACCTAAGCAGCTGCACAATTAAAATATGAGTTATTCAGCACTAACACACATCCGCAGTAAAAGCAGCTTTCTGCGCGTAGATGGACATTATTGTACGACAAATTTTGTTGATTTTAAAATTATCCTTGATTTTTAATGTTATTAATTAGTTGTTGGTTTTGTAGTTCGATTAATTTTGTTTTCACTTTATATTTCTGCACACTGTATGTATATATTAAGGGATAGTTATATCGGCACTGCCGCCTGCTTTCAATAAATAATAATAATAACATAAGTGGGTAGTACAACCAGTTTTTCTGGTGCATAATTAATATTATTAGGTGTAAAGCTGAAATACCCACCCACTTCATAGTCTAGTAAACTGCTGGACAAAGTTATCGCATTATCACAAAAAAAAATTTCTAAAAACTAAATTTTTTATATTATTATAAGGGTGTTAGAGCTTCGCAATAGTAAACAGGACTATTATAAAAGATTAGTGGAAATTTATTGCGTATTTGAGGAAAAACAGGAAAACTTTACAACTATCTTAAAATATGAATAATAATAAACAACAAATTTGACGACACTGCTATATTCCGTGCCCTTCGTAGCTCATCCCTAAGTTGATTGCTAGTTTGAAATCGATCTCGAGACACAGCCAATCGAATAAAACGGTCGTCTCTTTCTTGAATACATCTTGGACGTCCTTGCCCTCTTCTTCTTGTGTTATTTCCAGTCTCCCTGAATCGTCTCAATACTCGAGAGACAGTAGATTGGTTCACACCGAGCCGATCTGCAATATTTCGCTGGATTAACCCTAACTCAGCATACACGATGGCTCTGCTTGCATTAACTTCCGAAATATAACGTTGTTTGTTCATGTTCATTAGTTTTTCTCCAAATGTGCAAAAAAGACCGAAGTACCGGCATTAAATTTTGTTTCTGCACAATGTAAAGGCAAACTGATACATGAGAGCAATTTGAGATTATTCAGATTTTTTCCTGCACTCGATGCAATTGTTTCGGTTTGGTGTTGTTTGGTTGCTAGGATGGGCCAACGACACTTTACAATAACAAATCGAAACAACTGCATCTGTTCTGAAAAGATTAGAGACCTTTTTGATTTTTTTTGTGATGCGATAATTTTGCCCAGCAGTTTATTTACCGCTAGTATGGTTTAGCATTGTTTCTCTAACAGTAAATTTGCCTGCTCATTTGTGTGTAAATTGGTCTTTATTTGAATAGATTTTTGAAGCTAACAGTTTTTAGCTTAGCACGAGCCCAGGCCAATTGCTGGGTTCATTTCAACAGGGGATTTCTCTAATCACTACTGAGGTAAATAAAGTAAGGGAGGTCTCATTGCTGTTGAGGTAGCTGGGAAATTAATTTAAAAAACGGAGAGGCATAAAATAGCTGCGTCAAAGACGTCTTGTTGCAATTGGCGCCCAACGTGGGGCACTTAAAAATTGCAGCATTACAATTTGACGCTTAACCGGCGGGCTTCAAACTGCCTTGTTACAATCTTCTAGCTATTCTACTCTAATTGTTGCTGTGCCTAGCAACATATTCTACCTAATTCCATTTTAGCAAATTTTTGTGTTAGATCATCTGATTATGGTTTCCCTCTTACCCACTTGTCTCGTATTGCTTCTGTTGCCCTTGGTTGTACTTGCAGTTTTTTCACTAATACTCATATTTCCAAGTCGTATGCAGTCGCTGGTATTATGTATTCGTTATAAATTTATATACTGGCTACACCAAAATAAAATAAAATAACGTAGTATGGCAGAACGCAAGATATGAGAACATATTTACATGAGGACATCTCCTATGCACACTCTTTTTACCTTGCGGTGTACGAATGTGTTTTTCCATTTTTCTCGCCATCTATTTACGTCTTTTGCTAAGTTTGTCACATCTTCTCGTGGAATAGTTCTTTCATCTGCAGATTCTTTGACCTCATTGTTCCATGTCTTCCGATGGGGTCCGTTGACTTCTGTTCTGGTCCTTTTGACAGGTTTTCATGTTTAGCCTCTAACGAAGTCGTTTGTTATATGATCTCCTCTGGTTTTATTTCCTTTTAAGAATTTCACATCCGTGCTAATTATTTTGCTTTTTCTTTGATACCCACGATTGGCTTCCATATATGTTAATACTGACATTACTACTTTCTTTACTTTGTTGGCATTACATTATTAGGATTTTCCCTCTGTTTCAATTTTGAGGTTTATGTTTTCTTGTATTATCTCGTTGTAATTTATTCTTTATCCCTGGGTGTTTGAAGACACTTATTTACTGCAACTCCACCTTTGCTCATTCTAGTGAGGTAGAATGCCTTTTATTTTGTACTTATAACAATTTTTCGTTGCTAATTATCCTATTTACGTATCTAATCCTCTATTAAATATTTCTAAACTGTGTTGCAGATCTTGTACATTTCAAGCCTCTGAATTAATTTAATTTTACTTGTTTTCCGTTTACGTATACTGCTAAATATTTGTTCGATTATCGTTTTGGTATTTTTATTGCACAATCTGGGATAACCTCGAAACGGGCCTCGGCCATCTCTCGCCTATAATATTTGTTTCTATTTCTATAGATATAAGCCAATTTGTATTTTCTATGTTTTATTATTCTAAATTAGATTTAGCCCGGTATTTAATATAATCAAATGTGAGAATTGTGAAGTTGAATTCGCGTGTGCAGCGAGAAAAGCACATCCAAAACTGCTCGTGGGATGCGGAGAGTTTTCATACCGATTTCACACAGAAAAATTAGTTGCACGTCAGCCTCAACTGAGGGCTGCACATATTTGCGACTCCAAAGTATATTGTGCGAACTCATCCCAAAGCGCGCTACGGTGATTAAAAGCAGCTAGAAGTAAATAATTTCTGCATACAAACGAAAAGTTCAACAAACAAGCATTTACGAGTCCAGTAAATGCAAATTACGTTGTATACATTAAGTATACTAATTGTGCCATATTCAAAAGCGCATTCGAGGTGTCTATTCAGCCTACTCATAGGTTGCAGGACGCATTTATAAGACGTGCCTAATTCAAGAGTACACAGCAACCCAAGCAAAACTTAAATTAGATATCGAAAATGTTTGCCATTTTAACGTGGTAAGGTGTGCGTTCAACTGTGAGAGGCTTTGGCAAACGCGAAAGAATGTGTTTAAGCGTGATAATCACATTTAGTATTAAATTTACATGAGTATGAACAGGGCTGGCTTCTGCCAGGACCGTCTTTAAATATTTTTCATACTTGCGTTTATAAAGGTAATTATTTTAACGTTATCGTGATACGTTTTTATTGATGTTTCATGTATGTGTATTGCTGTTTGTTTTATCAGTTTTTATATGTGTTTTGAAGTCAACAGATTGATGTAACCAAATTGGCTTTGATTGTGCATGGTTTGAAGTCAGTTTCAGCCCGACAATACTAGAAGGGGAGATCATATTCGTTTTCTAAAAAATATTGACACTTCGTAAGCACGACTGGGGTATTAATACAGTTTTACGTATACACTGAGCTAGCAAAGTAGACACAAAAGGCAAATGATTATTCAAATATTTATAAATTTATATTGTAGTGTTAAAGTTGCACTTGAGGGTATTCGATACGTCTGTACTAGAAAATTGTTCTATTTTCTGCCAAGCTATTTTTGAGCTGATCTGGCTTTTTGGAAGATTTGTTGACTAGCGCTGAATGATTCATCGTTCCAGTACTATATAATCCTAAATTACGACGTTAAGTACGTGAAGCAGCTAAGTTCCTCGCTACCAACTTAGTTTTCATATTTGGAGCACTTGGTGTAGCTGTTATCTTTGGCAGATATTAATTTTGTATATCTCTCCTTTAAAGGAAAGACATTTTTCTTAAACCTGCCTTTTCATTTAAGTGGGAAATCCTGTGGAGTAAGAGCTGTTGAAACTTTGCTGAACAGTATAGTCCATCTAGGATTATTGCTTTATCGGCACGCTGTGGGCGATAGCTTTAATTATTGTGAGATTAAATAATCATATTTATAAAAGGAGCACAAAAACAATACAGTGTAGTTTATTGATAACCTGAAATTGCTATGTTGCTACGTCTAATGTGATTTTGTCCGTCTCGTTGCGACGTAGTTCAGAGTTATTATACTATTTTTCATAGTTATCAACTTCACTTCAACAATAAAAAATAATATAGCTCTAAATTTAATATTACTTGTGGGTTAAACGAGCCGCAATTAGTGCACTATATGCAGTTATTTGTGCTGCCGTTGCAAATACGCAGTTGCTTTAAAGTCGTTGGGTCCTAATTTCCATGATGAAATATTGGGTACTTCCATTGGCTATGTTGGCAACGTTTCTAATAATTTCAAATGGATCTCCTACTACACCAAGTTAGACGAATTTCTATTATAGGAAAGATATTTTTAAATTTGCTTTACTTGTGGTAACTTACTCTCGAGAAGATGCAGGTTGGAATAAATTTAATACAGCGCGAACCTATTTTTTGTGTAATGTATCATTGAAATTCATTTTGAATTTCTTTCGAATTATTGAGGAACATTAGTTCTATTCTCAACTACATAAAAATTGCAAAGATGCAATAGAATTGTTTTTCCAATTTAAAAATCCTCTTACTATTTGTGCACTTTATTGAGATTGATAATGTTATGTAGTAATTTTGTCTTGTTAATGCTTACTCTTTTTTGTCAGAGTATGAGGTATGCGTGGATGAATTTGGAGACACCGGCATCTGCCTAGACGTATTTCAATGCGCCATATATTCAGTTCCTACCAATTGTACCAATACTGGCTACGGTTGCTGCCGTGAGATGCAATAATAATACGCATAAGGGCTCGCCATCAAATAATTAGTTGCTTGTATAATTTTCATATTAAAATGCCAATTAAATAATGGCGCAGTTAAGAGTTTTAATTACCGCTTCCCCCAACATTTAATTTACGACGAATCTTCAGGGGCCCCTACAAAAAATACCGGAAACTGCGAAAAAGAAATGAATAGGCATATTTCATTGGCAAAAACACCATTAACAGGGTCGACAAAGATTTAGAAACATCAAATTTCCAAAAAAAATCAAACTCTAAAACATGGTCAATTACTGTCACCTAACTAAGAAACTGAAGCATTTGAGATGGTGTGCTAGAGGTGCATGGTAAAGAACCAATGCTCCTATTCAAATCCAACTATTCAAAGGCGAATACTCGTATTATTTGGTCACGTCATCAGAAGAGATGAAATTGCAAAACTCAAACTGAAGACTCGCTCGTTTCAAGCCTAGCATTCTACCACTGTGCTACCGGCATACAGAATTGGAAAATTGAAGAAATACGGTATCCTATAAGTAAAAGTTGCTATTCTGAAGAAACAAATTCAGAAGAATATACAAAGTTTTTCTCCTCAATAGATTTCTTAGAGGTGGCAGTTATGATGCCAAATATAAAGATAAAGTTTTCAAAAACATACTGGTGAAGTGACAATTGCTAAGTCACTTCAAATATTACAAAAGAAAAAGGGTTTAGAGAGTTTGCCCGAGTGGAAAACAAAACAAAAGGTGCGTGCATTTGAGTGTTAACACTTCGTGTACTGTAGCAGCCATTTTGAGAAAGTTATAGGCCAAATTTTGGTATTTTCCGACGACATTGGATTTAATAATTCCCAGGGCATAGTCTTCAAGTCTGAAATTTCGTTTCCTGTTTCGTTGTTGTGCAGCAGAAACTCGACCTCTATCCTCTAGTCGAATATTTAAAGCACTTCTGTCGTCCCGGCATCACTGTCGCTTGTACATCGGACCTGTCTGTAGTCATTCATTGAACTGCCTCTTTCCATTCCTCAATCGAAAAGCCACCGCAACTCTCGTGATATCGCTTATAGATTAAAGCTAATTCGCTCGTAGTCAATGTTGGAGTTAAAGTTGTCCATTCTTCGTTCAACACGCTGCCCGCGCCTGAAGCCTCAGCCATCATCCACTCTGCTTAGCGCGCAGGGTCGACTAAACCTATTTCTTGCATTCCA
This sequence comes from Agriotes lineatus, assembly GCA_940337035.1. Taxonomy (NCBI): domain Eukaryota; kingdom Metazoa; phylum Arthropoda; class Insecta; order Coleoptera; family Elateridae; genus Agriotes; species Agriotes lineatus. The sequence continues at coordinate 134,264,174 of OW679199.1, forward strand.
CGCCGCCAATTCAAACTGCTGCATTTCGAGCTAAATTAGATATGTTCTATTAGTTAGGAATGCCATCTTGGATATGTTTTATAAGTTAGGCGATGCATGTTGTGCAATATTTAAGAATAGATTGCGTAAGGCGAACCGAAGTTTTCAGTGCATCCTCGTTGGGAGTGAGGATTGTCTTGGCTAGGATTGCTTGTGACGACTCTGGCTTTCAGCTGTGGCCGAAAATAAATGTATTTTATGTTGTATTCTAATATAGTGGTTCTAGAATTACCTGCTGCGTAACCTACTTGTGAAGCGGGATGTACTTACGCGAATTCTCGAAGTAAGATCATCATTTTAGAAATTACGACGCAATGTGAGCCATATCTTGGAACTGACAATCTCTGTAGCCGAGAGGGAATCTTCCTGGTGGGAACCAACACCCTACCCATAAAACATATCAGGTGACGACCACACAAATTACATGAATTTGTCCCCGTACTTCCACTGTATATCTTTTTTCCATCACAAGCGAGCTTATTTTCCAGCCTATTGGCTTTCCTTACCACTGAGATAAATGAATCATTTTTTTGGCTTCTATGGGCTCAAAAATCGGTTTCTTTGAGTGTTGCACAGCAAGAAAGATATCTCTAGATAACATTCTAGTAGGTCAATGATTAAGATTTTTATCTGACCACTTCTAATTCCAGCTTCATTAATAAAAGCAATGCCACAGGTACATACAAATATCGATTGAAGAAACTATTCAAGGGTAGTGAAGGAGAAACAAAAAGAACAGCACTTTATCTGGCACTGTTATTGACCAAACGATAAGTTATATAGTAAAAATACAGCATTTTTGAACAGATAGGATTAACCACAGTACACCGTTAGTATGCAAATATTATTACATAACTAATCACCCAACATCGATCATTAAATCACCATAAGAAGTGAAATATAGTCATCAATGTAATCTAGGAGATACTATTTAATCAAGTCAAGAGGGTATTGAAAATATTAGTTCTATGGCGCAAGAAGTAATCACGAGCATATGAACTGACGAAGAAAATAAGGAAATAACCAATCACGTGCAAGCTCTAATTTAGTTGGACTTCTCAGCCAGGATCGTCAACAGAAAAATGCAAACATTGGTACCCAAGATAGTCAACCTCAAGAATATATAATAGATTCGTTGCGCATACTTTGATAGTCTATAATTGGGGTATATTCTGTCTCATCTGAGTTGCCCTAAACGCAATTAATTACTATATATAATATGAAGGCAAAAAGAATATGAATTTTGAGTTTCGATGTGGTCATCGTGGAATAGCAGTTTTGCTTATGGATGATTGAAGGTTAGGTATTTGACAGCTGATTCGTAGTGCCTTTTAGTTTCGATCAGGGATTTTAGTATCATTTCATCACACTGTGTTGGAAATAGTCTATTTTTGCCTTGGTCGCTTAGAGTTACAAAAAATAACAACTGGTACAGAAGCAAACAATCTGTCAAAGTTTTTTTTAGAAATTTTGTTTCCAACCCCGAATGGGGGATATTTGGCTTCGATGAAAAAGCTGGGTGGTCGTTATTGTTCTCGATTCATGTTTGTGGGTATTTAGTGTCGGGATATCACCTATACGGTGGAATTAAATAAATTTAGCGATGTTTGTTTGATCAACACTTTCTGATTATTCGTAAGACTGGAGAGGCCATATTAAAGCAGTTTTTTTTAATATCGCGGCTTTTTGTGGATAGTGGAGTCTTTTTGTGCATGGTGGATAGTATTTATGGATTGGTTTGTTTTTGATGGCTTCGTTTTGTGAATGGCAGATGGTTTTTTATAGATAACGAATAGTTTTTGGGAATTGTTATCGATTGGTTTCTTTTTGCTGTTCGATCTGTATGGTGAAGTATCGGTTTTTGAGAAGTTTATTGGATGTGATCGACATTATAGGCGACGATATTCACAATATCAGAGAATTTTCCAAGTTAAATTTGCGAATTGTTGGTTATTTAAATCAGTTTAGTGTTAACCCACTCCATACTGCTAGCGGGCCCCATTGAACGCAATGGTCTCGTAATCATTTCTGGATATTCATAATTCGCTATCTGGCTTGCTGATGGTCATTGGTTTAGGTTGGTGCTATTAATTGTTAGAGCGTTCAAGAGCATAGCATAGTTTTGCCATGAATATCCTTATTTTGCTTCCGTTTCAGAGCCAGAAGCCTCATTTCGCATTTTCCGGCGATTGAAATGTATTCCAGCCAAGTCGAATATATATTTATAATTTTATGTTAGATATGTAATTTACTGATTATTTAAAATGCGCTAGAATGAGATTTTCTACGTCTAAATTACCTTCAAATATGGCGTTTTTATATGTAAGGTGTGTTGTGAAACGAGTTTTGGGACATATCTCCGTTCAAATTGCAGTAACGCATTCAGTGCTCTGCACCAGTGTGTCGATATTGCTGTACTTACTGAAATTTATTCCGAGATAAGCCTATCCGCTCGAGTTCTTGAGAACGCACAGGTAGAATTCTTAGGAATTGCTTTAAAAACCCTTTGTTGCGGTCTCAGCTCTGCATGCTGACCCGCTAATTTCAGTCTACGAACCTCCCTCCCCATCACGCTGAGCACCCTTTAAGCTTGTTACATGTCGTAAACGAGGATTTACCGACAACAATTTAAGGAATCTATAGCAGACATGTAATTTGAACATACTGAAATATTAAGTACTACCAGGAATTAAATTATAATTCTAAAGCTTAAGGGCAAGAAAATACTGTTCATGTTACAATTTATCTTCACTGGTACATGAACAATTCGTGTAGTAAAAATGAGTAACCTGCTTTTTCAAGGAAATATACGGTATTTTTATATGTACAAGATGGTAGATGACGAGAATATAAAAGTTTTTCTTTTCGTACCGATATTGTTGCACCACTTACTGAAATTATAACGTAGTTACGTGATGGTTGACATCAATACAAGTATGTGCAAAGTTACATAATCATCTTTCTGGTGTTACTTAGTGTAGTCTGCCTTAAATTAACAATATAAGTTATGTAGCAACCTGTAAAAATGTTCACTACTGGATATCGTTGTCACCTATCCGGTAAACAAGAATTGGAAACCAAGTAATTTTTTAATAATTATCGAGATACCAGTACTTCAGTTTACTTACTTCAAAATAGTAAAACACACTAATACGGCATTACAGCTTAATCCACACAAAAATAAACAGTTAAGAACTCCAACTATTAAGAATAAATAGCATCATTGCCTAACTACATGTTTTCAGTTCTTTATTGTAATTTAAATACAAGTGAGATGCCCGTGGGCTACGCTAGTTGGATGCAATTAAAATGAATACTTTCACTAAAATATTGCTATGAAACATTTTAAGTCTTTATGATTATAATAGCAATTAATAACATTTCAAGCACATCAAATATTATTTTATAAAAGTATAAAATACTATTGGCCTTGATAATAATTTGTAAAACAATATTAAAAATAGCGTTAGCCTTTATTTGAACAACAAATTGTAATCAGAGCAAACTTGAAAATGATGTAGCAATGTAAGATCGAAGAAAAAGCAAACAATTGGGGAAAAGGAAGTCAATCTGTGAAGTAGTGTTAATCTTGTCTTCGCCAATAAATAATTATCAATACGTGAATACCCTTTTCAGCAATTTAGTGTTTTTGAAATTAATTCTATATCTTTTGGGTAGGCTGTAGTAGGTTGCATTAATTCGTAGCACCTCTGCAGAGGTCTATAAAAAGTATTTAATTTGTGCATCGAGTGGAAACTGGTTTTTCCGAGGCTGTGTACTAGGTTCGAGCAGTGTATTTGGAGCCCTGTGAGCTAGAAGTACGCAGCAACCTTCGTGGAAAGCAGTTGGATCCCTAGGTGTGAGGCAACGACTGAATTGGAGGCGGTTTTGGAACGGTCGAGCTACAGAAGTCGTACTGGAAAGCATCAGCGGCTTGTATCTGCAGGCCTAAAGCGAACGAGGAACCTAGAAACCGTAGAACTTGCTGAGGGCTCGAGTTAAACCCTAGCTTCCATTGAAAAAGCAACGCAAAGGTCAGGAAAGTTTATACTAAGAGATAGAATTTAATGATTTGCAAGTGGCGTTGGTTTCTTGGGCGTTTTCGGCAGACGCGTTATCTGAGTGTCTTTTGTTTGTGACGTGTAGTTACTTATTATTATTTTTATTACCTAGACAACGCTTTTATTACGTAATCATTAATAATCTGTCGAAGCATAGCGAATTTGTTTTGCAAAATTGTGAGGTTGGTTCGCCATATTTGAATTTGGTTCCCATAAGTTAAAATTCCAGTATTGTAGCGGTCCCAGTGGTTAAATGGTTCAAAGCGTTTACAACTAAATGATTAAGGAGATTCTACGATATTTAAGTTGATAGAAAATGTATTTCCAATCATTTATACTAAACTAGATAACACTTGCTAGGATGCAGAAACTGAACCCTTTGAGATGATCGAGTCATCTATTTAGATAATATCCTTATCATATACACCTAATAATAGCAACATCAATATAGCTGCATCCATAATCAGGACGGGAAATTATAGAGAACCACTAGAACTCATGCAAACTCGATAAATTGATTGCGTATAATTTACTCACCCAACGGAGGTGGAAAAATAAATCTGGATGCTTACCTGAAACAAAACAAAATGTATAAGAAATTGCGATTAGTCTCAAGAATTTTCGATATAAATTATAATTTTTATTAAAACCAACAGCAAATTAATTTCCCGCCTTTATTAACACTATATACATTAGTACATAAAATGCTATGATTGAAAAATGGGTTAAATATGCAATTATTATGAGCTGTTATTAGTTTAATATGCCACTAAGAGGAAATACAAACACTAACAGCATTTTACGGTAATTATAAGTACAGTAAAATATCAACGCTTCTGCTGGGTTTCCAGCAAAGTTCTTACTGTAGAAACGCATTTGTCCAATAAACACTTATTACTGAAAACATATTTGTAATCGACGTGTAATTAAAAGCCGTTTTTAACTCGACACACATGAATAGAACCAGAAATGTGGTGGAGCAGAAGCACAAATGAGAATTTCCATTAAAAATTATCAAGAAAGCGGTAAAAGGACCCAGCGAAGCGTTTTTCTGATAGCTTTTCCATATACGAATACGCTAGCACAGCAGATGGAATTGCTATTGAACTCAACTTTTCGGAAATGGACTAAAAGCTCAAAATTGTATCGCCACAGAGTGTTGGCTTTTACATTTTGAGTGTTACGACTATACAATTCGTTTCTACCACAGACGCATTATGTGGCCCTCTTAGACTCCTTAAATTATCAGCATGAATCAATCAGCCTACTATGTTTGTTGCAAGATCAATTTTCGAAAATATAAAAAGGAATAATGACGTAAATAACAACACATTTCTCTCAACTTTAAAATTACAACTGTACGACTGTAGTTGAAATTTCTAGTTATCATAGCTTGACTGTGTTTGGTATTCATTGTTATATACTTAGTATCGGTATCGGGATATAAATTCACATTTATAACGTCCTTGTTCCAGTTAATATTGTTACTTGAAACATTTTCTAAATAATGCCAGAGTCATATAATAAAAGCCAGTGAAGCTGCGCCCGTAAAGCTGCCTCGTCAACGATCGAACTTGTTTCGTTCGCGGTAGCGCCATATGGCGGCATGGCACAAACTTTACTGCTACAGTACATGGCCAACCCTTATGTAATTTCTTTTTGAGCACAGAACGCCTGTTAATTTCAATACAGCAACTGCTCCAAAGAATCACTAAATACTAAAGAATTTGCCTAGAATGGTTGATGCAAAGGGAAGACTGGAAACGAACCCGAAATCTAGAAGAAAAGCATTAAGTGGCAGACGAAGGTAGTCAAAATCTTCCTGAGGTTGAAACATATTATGATGGGTGTGAAGCTAGTTCTTATGTAACCGAAACGAGTTTCAAATTGCACCAGAAAAAACTAGTTACCACTTAAAGAGAGTCACTCATGTCATTTCTCAAAAACAAAGCACCCCTAAGTCATACAATGTGATTAGTGTTGTGAATTACATTTACTTTATTTTATAATCTCTAATAAAGCACACCAATTAAAATTATATTTCTGTTTTTAACATAGTCTCTGTCTATAATACTCGCAGGCAAGTCTCTTGTTAGGTTACATTACAATCCGTGAAGTTATTTGTTGTAATTCCCTTATTCGTCAATTTATCGGTCGCGGCCGGTCCTGTTCACTTGTTTATGCAGGGTTTCGAGCGGCGCCTGACAGACCGTTAACTGATCAAAGAGGCTCCCGCTGAGATAAGCCGTGCATTTCGCAGATATCGCCTGGGGGAGTTACACCTCGCGCGAAGGGAATAATCGAGGCGGTAGATCGCAAGTTAAGCTTTTTGACGATTGCTAGTCGGGGTTCATCAATCCAGCAGGCATGTAGTCGCACCCCTGATTCCCAAATCGCCGCGGAGGTGGCTTGGTACATAACAAATTTCAACCCAAGGTATCCGATCAGGACAGTTGGTTGACATCTTCGATATCGGCGAAATGCCAGATTAACTCTGAGGCTTCGTATCCAAATATTTACGAATGACGAAAGATAAGTCTCGTGGATTGTACCGTTTGGTTAAGTTCAATTCACGCCCCCGAATTAAATATTCCTGCTTTGGCTGGATAGAATTACATTTAGCTAGTTTGTATACATGAATACGTCTTCTAGGAGTTGGTTAATATCGTTGTGTACATGTCCTTTCGCTTATTGAAATTATTCAGTAGATAGCTCGTTAGTCACCATCTTTGTTTCATTGTGTACGTTGTATTTATTTATTATACAATAGCTGGTAGCCAGTGTATTGAAGCTTAACAAAGGTAGGTTTCGTTGACGAGAGATTGGTTGACGCATCACCATGAAGAAGTGTTTTTCCCTTTTTCGATTAAGGGGTTAAATGTTACTGACCTCATTAATTGATTTATTATTGTTGTTTTCTAGATCACAATCATTACCCATTGTTTTTGTGATCATGGCTACTTGATAATTACACGTCTTAATGACAACCAAAAACCTTTGATGGGCATTTTAAGGTAAACGGTTGCTTTCACGCTTATGAACTAAGAGTACTTTATTTTTACGCTTTTTAATTTTCATTCGGGTACTAACTTAAAATTTAAATAAATGTTATAAGTAACAAAGTTATAGCTAAAAAGAGTTTTTCAATATAGGTAGAGTGCCCTTTACAGTCAAGTCTATTTTATGAAATTTTTCCTATTAGTGCAGTATATAATAGTGCGCATGTATACCAAAATTCAAATTCGGTATCTTTGCATTTGTAGAAAATAATATAAAAAAAAATTAAAACATTGAACTTTAGGGGCCTATAACTTCTTACTGGAGGGACTTCTACTAAGGTATATTAGGTTTAATCGATTTATTATAATTTAAGGAATCTATGACTAATCGGTGGGGAGACAATTCTGGGACACCCTGTATTTTAATACAAATAATAACATACTGAATGTGATGTAAACTCAAAACAATGGAAATATCAACAACTAAACGGTGTTGAAGAAAAATAACATAAGCTCTTTGTTGAATTCCTATTTCTATTCACGAGCAGTCAGTCACACAATTGAAAGACAACAACTTCAAGATTAATTACAATTTTGAAAGTATGCAGCTACCGCAAAGAGGCATAAAATTTACATTTTTCAATGTTTATTTATGCAATTTTAAAAAAAGTTTTGTTACATTAATTTTTACTCCGCAAAACTATTTGTGGTAATTTCTTTATTCGTCGATTTTTCGGGTCATGCTGGTCCTGTTCTGTGTTTATGCAACGTTTCGAGCGACGCCGAACAGACCTCTAATTAAGTAAAAAAGGATTTCCTTTGAAATAATCCTGCATTTCGTAGATATCGCATAAGGGACTTTACTTCCGCGTTTACACCCAGCACGAGGGAATTCTCGAAGCTGTGGATCGCAAGTTTATCTTTTCAATTTCCAGTTGGGATTCACCATTCTAGCAGGCGTGCAGCGTTGCTCTCGATTCCCAAACCATCGCGGAGTTGGCTTGATACGTATAGTATTTCACCCAGAGGTATCCAATCAAGAGAGTTCTGTTGCGTCGTTAGTTGCGCCAAATTGGACGTTCTTCCGCGAAGTACACCTTCGATATCGGCGAAATGCCGGATTAACTCTGAGGCTTCGTACCCAAAAATTACGGACAGAGATAAACCTCGTGGAAAGCGCCGTCTGATTAAGTTACCTTTCAATTCACGTCCCGTTATTTTGGCAGCAGTTTCGTCGTCCCTCGCCCGCTTCCAGAGACAATTAGGTCTCGATTCTGACTGTTTAGCACCCCTGTTCTCGGATGGCAATATTTCCCACAGCCAACTCCATCTTACATCCTTTTGATATGTAAACAAGGCCGCTCCCAACGAGTGTGACATTTTGCCGTCAACAAGGAATGCTCTACCATCAGCCCAGATAGAGTACTTGTAAATTGCTTGTATTATATTGTACCGTGAAAAGGGGCGCCCAATTACGAAGTATTTAGACCATGTGCTTTCAGTTCAGATTTTCCAGTGAGCTAATTTAATGTAAACATTGGCCTCTTCCAGGAAAAAAAACAAGCAAGATTTGCTTTAAGAATTAAATACTTCGGATTTGGCTGGATAGAATTACTGTTAGAGTTAGCGCTGATAATTTTTGTGGTAATGTGGTAATCTTTCATTCGATGTGATACCCATTTCAAGCTGCAGTAAAGTGACAACCTAGCTTCGAGTGGAGTTTATTTGTCATGTGCCATAAATGAGTCTTTACCCTGTAATATTGTTAATAATATTTGAGCGGTACTATGTTATGGTTCTTTTAAAATATGATTTACTTTAAATGCCTGATGACAATCAATCTGGAATATAGAACAAATGTATGACAATTCATGATAATAACAATTGAAAGTTATGTAGTAATTCGAAGTTATCAACGAATTCGTATAAGAAATGCAAATGTCCCTGATTAAAAATAATCCCAAGGTATATAACACATATCGAAAATCAATAACTTAACAATACCGCTGGGTTGAAACGCTTATTAAATTTGTCCTTTGGAACCACAAAAAATGGAAGGTCGAAATATTTACAACGATATTATGGTATTTACAAGAATGTTTTGCAGTTTTTCCACCCACAAGAGAGCCATGGTGGCTGGAATGGATTTATAGCATTTTTTATGGTTTGCCATTGTTTCTATTATTAAATTTAACTGAACAATAGGGCAATTTCTATTTGTAGTTTTGTAATATGTGATTAGAGTAAACTTGAAATATTCCGGACTTAATTGTATATAACTGCGACTGCAAAGGTAGCTGTCGGGCGATTTAATTAACATTTGACGATGAAATTCCCATTTTTGTTAATTTTGGTAGCTGCTGTACTATTTCTGACGTCGGTAAATGTTTCTGCTGAAAGTAAGTATCATTTTATTATCAAACTGCCAATTGAAAATCTACAGAAAATTTTATAAATATACTTACTGAAGCTACAACGGTCTGTTTCTTTAATTCTTGAAATTTAGAAACAAATACTTTTTTGAAATTGTTGAATATGAATAGCATTTCTCATTTTATATCATGAATTAATTTAACTTGAAAAATTAAGATATATATATATATATATTGCAATTAATTATACACTGCAAGTGAAATAATCGGCTATTAATTAGAGTCAAAAGCACTTAAACTGCTTTCTTATATAGAACGAACATTTACCTGTAGAGTTTCTATTTCCTTTCAATAAGGTCAACTGAACTTCTACATAAAGCCGCCGTTACACCTTACTTAAAACACTTTTTATTTCTTACTTTTGTTCCAGCAGTCTGCAAAGGAGATAGATTTATTGAAGGTATGTGCATGCCTAAAGATCAATGTAAGGAGACCATGTTAGGTCCTTTACTGGTCCAATGCCCAGAAGATTTAGTTTGCTGCACAAAAATCTGAGTTTAGCTATGTTGAAAACCCAGATTTTCTTAAATACTATATGTTCAAGTAAACTTTTATGATACGTACGTGTTTTATTTTGTCTATAAAGAGTTTCCACGAAAGCGCATGGCATATGGTATGATATCTCTTCGAAATGTTTTTTTGTAAAAAATGTTGCTTAGCGAGAAGAATCCAAAATGTTTCACACAAAGTAAGACTTAATTAAACCAATTGTTTTCGATTATTCTTATTAAACGTCTTCATGTGCTCCAAAAAGTAGTTGATTTGTCCCTGTGGTGGTCACTTACCTATACGAGACTTGTATTGGGTCCTTGGCTCAACTTGTAACTCTCAGCCTTTTACCATCGAAATTTCTGTGTTTTTCCTTTAGACAACCTTGCGGTAACTGACTGGAAGATTTACAACGCATACCCCTTGAATTATAATTATTTACAAAATATGCAGTGTAGTAATCCAAAAGAGAAGACAAAATTAAGCCAAGGGAAGATAATGGGCAGAAACGGAAGACATAACAAAATTCTAAAAACTAATGACATAATCGAAGAACTAGACGAAGGGTTAGGGAAGGTTGAAAATTCACAAATGATGTTAGGAATCTATTCATTGCAATAGTTGATGAGAAAATTTTAAAGTGGAATATACAGAAGTTTATACGAATAGTGAAAAGAGAACTACTCATTGGTGCCACATTCACGTTTTACTAGAAAAATGTAGATACAAATGGATCAAAAACCAATTGGAGTAATGTGATTACGCTAGACATAAAGTTCTCAGTATTTTAAGTTTAGAAAATCAAGTAAAATAAGTTAGCATACTAATGTTAATATTTTATTAATTAAAATTCATTATTTATCATTTCGGACAATTATAATAACCTCCACAGGTCCTCCTGCTACCTGTTATACAGCCTAACCCTACTTGTAATTGAGAAGGTACTCTTAAGAGTACGATGTTGGTACGGCTGGATCCAGCTATAGCAACAATCATATTTACAAATAAACGCGACTTTTCTGCATACACTGGAAAATAAATACTCCACGTGACCCCAACCGTAGAAGTCAAGATGGTTAACGTCATAGTAGGTTTGGTTTAAATTTAGTATTAAGTAACAAGTGTAATTGATTTAACCAAGTTAATGATATTATTTTTTTGCTTACCAGCAGCTTCTATGCATCAAATTTACCTAAGGCACAAATAGCATGCTAGAAATTTTAAGAGCGCTAAATCTGCTATAATCACCGCTCACATCTTCATAGCGTTCGGATTTTCGATAAGGCGAGCCTAACCGCGATGCGCGGACGTACCGTAAGCTGGTACGCCATGCAATTCCTTCTCCAAGCCCCTCTAGAAATGGGCGGATAACGAGGTGGCCGAAGAGTATAAAAGAAGAATTCACAGCTAGTTAACGTCACTTTGTCTTGAGACCTGAACCCGATCTTGATCTCCAAGTCCCCTCCGGCACCTAGCCCTCCTTTTCTGATCCCTTATGACCTGACCAGCAACGGTGTAATCGGCCCCATCTTTCTAAAGAATTCCTTTATCTGCCTGGCAACGGCGGACTCGGCCCTTCTTGCCAATAATCCCGCTTAGTTTTCACATAAACCGTCCCCAAGGTTTATATCTTCATAACCGCTTTATGAACTTAACCTAAAGCACGGCTTATCTGAATATTAGCAGAAACCTATAGGCCGCAGGGACCTCGACGAAGGTTATTGGCCCTTCTGCCGTGAGTCCGGACCGACCACGAAGTGGTTTCCAGCAATCCTAGATGGAAGTACCACGTACAGCAATGCTTAATGAACTTGCCGTGAACGGCACAGACACCGTAAAACACTTTATTCCATTGAATTTGTCCGCCCGTAAAATATAAATAAAAAACGCCTTTTTTGCCGGCACAAATACAGTTTGTTTCAGACCTATCGTTTCCAGCTCAAGTACATCAGAGCTACGATCATCCGCGCCTACCTTCTCCGTGCTTGCTTCAAGTGCGTCCAGGGGCAGCAACGTGCCGCTTGGGTTGCCCAGCGTCCAGAGATATCGAATCGCTGAACAGTTTTATGTTTTATAATATTTTATTGTTGTTGTTTATTTTTCCTTAATTAACAATTAGTTTGTATCAAGTTAAACATAATATACCCTTCATTTCTATATCTGTTATTATTGTCTTCTACATTTGAGTGAATGGATCCCGAGATCTAAGTTTACCCGAGGCATCCAGTTTGAAATTAACATTAGCAAAGTTTCGTCAAGTTTAAATAAGAACCCTTGCAAGGACTTGAAATTAAAAATATACGGTAACCCCCACCCCAGAAAAGCGCCCTTCGGTGGTTTCCAAGAATACTTCGACTCTCAGCATCACTCCGTTTCGCTAGTACAATGAAATGTTATGAACCAGTTATTTATCATAAAAAATGTCAATACGCACTTCACTCGGCGTCACAGTTCAATTTTGTGAATCAGTCTATTGTTAAAGAAACTTTTGATACGCGCCCTTCGGTGCTTTCCAAGAATACTTCGGCCCTTATCTTCGCGTTTATTATCAAGTTGATGGTGTTATTAATGAGTGTATTTAAGAAATCAGTTGAATGCTGTAAAAAACGCTGTTCGTTATATCATGTAAAAAACGAAAACCAAACATTTATTTTAAAGCTTAACCAAAGCAAATTTATTACTTATTTCATTTCAATCAAATTTTAACCAAAACAAAAAAAATATTCAAGAAATTAACTTCAATACTAAAAGTTGGCAAATTAATCAATTCAACTTTGTATGTGCTGTGTGCGATTCTTAAGAAACCGTTACGGCAAAAGAACTTTTGGACAAGTTTAATTAAACTTTTAAAAAATTGTAATCATCATCATCATCATCAGTGGATTTGCCCTATATATTTACATGTGATTATTATTAAGGAAAATAAAAACAACCGGGCGTATATGGGCTGGCAACTATTGTTTAGCTCATGGCACGTGGGTCACACCCATGGCACGTTGGTCACACCGATGGCACGTTGGTCACACCCATGGCACGTGGGAACTTAGAATAGGTTAACGGTCATTGTTATGGGCCAAAAGTCACTTTTCGTATTAATTTAACGATTTGCCTTATCCTTGCCTAATTCAAGGCACTTTGCACATTTCGCTCTAACTATTTACCCTATATCGGACTAATCCTAGATCTAACTTACTTTAAATAGCCTAGTTTTAGTTACCCATTTCCTCAAGTAAAGTCACTGCAGATTAGGCCTCACGTTGTATGCGTGCTATGTGGGTTGCAGATGCGATTTTTCTGCAAATTTTGAGTTCTGGGCCTAGCTGTCAAATATCATTAGCCATTTTGACTTGTCAGAAGATGGATGTGGTGAAAAGCATCTTTGGTTAATCGATGCACGAATATTTGTAATTCGGTTTTGTCACGCTCATCCTAGCATGAAATGTATATCTTGGTGTGATTTTTGTCTGGGAGACGTCCCCGACGTTTTTGTTCTGATACATTTCAAGCACGGACTTGTCCGGAATTCATCTGACAAGCACATGTAACTACTTGGGCGATTTGGAGCAGAACACCTAACGGTATGCTATTTTGACAATTACTGGTTATATTTCTAAGGCAGAATGTTGTCCCTTTTAGCTCCCCTTTGGTACGGGCGGTGAAAGCACTCAATTCCCCTTTGGTACGGGCGGTGAACGCACTCAGATTAGGAAGCAGTCCTATAGTATGAACTAACGCATCTCTGTTGGTGAGCGGCGAGTTTGTTCATGGTGGCGCAGAAACTCTTCGAAGCGTTTGGTCGATGGATTTGGCCCCTCTTGGAGAGCACTTTCTCCAGGCAGTTGCTGCAGTCGGCTGGCTGTGAGTTTGGGAGATTTCCAGTCCCTAAAACAGGCTAGCAGATTTACTGGCCCGAGATCTCTACGTTACCTGCGGTAAAGTCAGTTGGATCACCTGGCTTTCTCGACATCGTGCAGTAGGCCTCCGATTTAGCACGTTCGTCACCTGGTGCAGCCAAGGTCTGTCTTTGCAATTTCCTTAAGCGTTCTTGTGCAGATTTGAGCTCGACCAACTTAACCTGTGTTATAGGCCTCATTTTAATGTGTGTTTAATCATTATTCATTGTAGCGTTTGGGCTACGGCCAGATTTTGATAATTGATTAAATTTACTTACTTTAATGTTGTGATAACTCACCTGCAGTTTAAAGTAAACCTATTTTGTTGTATAACATCATAATATTTGCAATTTGACATTTCAAGCCTCCATTAGAGTGGCTGTGGCTAATGTAGATGCATAGGGACGATAAGGTTTCCCTTATGTAAATGTTTGTAATAGCAATTCTTGCATACGCCCATTTGAACGATTTTAGACTCGATCTCCGTGGAGAGATCTGTCAGTCGGTTGAATTTGGCTTAGTGCGGCCCCACTTTGCAAGAAATTAGCGAAATCAGTCCGATCGTTGTTTAAGCAATTACGCCCCTTTAGGGCGAGATTTAATTAGCGTGTTTCGGGTAACTTTGCGCCCCTATAAACCAAGATCTTGGGTAACAATGGGATTTGTGTACATTTGATTACTAGTACAGTTATGTATTTTTGCAACTGAGGGTTTAGCGTTGATTTCAACTTGACAAACAAAACAAAACCTTAACTACCGCTTAAATTTGAGACGCGTTTGGTCATACATGCGAATTGCTACGATCTTCGACTACTGTATTTATTTAAACTGGTGAGTTCAATCTGTGATAAACTATCTTGGTATATGAAATCTGGTTTGTGATATCTGTCGTTGTTGTGATATACTACCGAGCATTGTTAATATTTTATTAATGTTAATATTCTATTAAATTATATATACTCGTTACTTATGCCTGCGAATTTGATTTGTGTGTCCTTGTCGCTATCTCTAATTTTCAGGATCGCTTAGTAGCACCTTCCGTAGTGTCTTATTTGATGATTAGCAAAGTGCTGGGTTATCTGCTACTTGGCGCCCATAATTTACTCATCGTTTCAGCTTACGCTTTAAGTCTTTTGTTCGACCCACGACCAGCTCCGGCTGAGAATCTGGTAGCCTTTGCTACTCCTTATTTTATGGTCAGAGTTAGGTAACATCATGTTTGAATTGATGTCGATATATCGACAATTTGATTTTTATTTATCTGTCGGTTTAGCGAGTTTTTGGTGTTGTATGAAAAAGATCAGAAAGTGCCATATCTTTGGATTTTTGCCTTCGACCATACTTCAAAAGTTGATGTTGCCTTTATTTTCGGACGACCTATCGTATGAAGAAGATCCAAGACTTCAGGAAGGTTCCTGGCGACCGGAATCGTGTACACATACGAACATGCGTACACTGCACAGCACGTTTAGCGCCCCCCATACGAGGGGGAGATCTAGTGGGCTGGGATCTTCACCAAAAGATCCGTACAGCTGAGGCGAAGGTTTGGTATTGTGGGTTCATTAGTCGGTTGACACGAACTTTTAGAGATAATTGACTCAAGAGCAGTTTTCGATATGAGGGAATTTCAATACTTCGTACACTTCGGGTCGAAGTAATTCAACATTTCCGCCAGTTTACAGTATGACCTTTTCTGACTGTTGTATTTGACACATCATATTAGTATAAGTTAATAGCACATTGCATAAGTCAATGCGAGTGGGTCTTGTTTTCCGGAGCAGGTGATTATATGTTGTCTTGATGTGTTTAACCTGCAACTATTGAGTCCACTCTTTCTTCTAGTACCATTTTGAATAACTCGTAGTCTATTAAATTGCACTGCCAGTCAACCGTTGTCCATCTTCAACGGTGTTGCTGTCAACTATTACCTTTAATGTAGCAGCTATAGATTGTTGTTTTGGTTGAAGATATGCGGAACCAGCGTTATGCTACTCAAAGTCTGGGAATTAATCATTGTCCAGTTCAAAGGGTTTCACAATGTTAAAGGGTTCCTTTGGACGAAATAGGTCTTTCAACGAACCAGCTATTGCATCCAAACACCTTCCAGAAGACTGAAGACTGAACTACAGTTTTCTTGTATTCATCAAAATTATGTTTACATGGTGCCGATAATCGAGATCGAGTTTGGAGAAAAACGATATCTGGGAGGGACTCCCATAGAATAGGTTTTCATATCTTGTATAGAGTTAGTAAAAGCTTTACAGCTGCTGATCATTATGTAGGAAATGCCCTTCAAGAACATGTCTTGCCTTATTCGTCATTCTTATAACGATGATGTTGCGACACACGTTGCAAGGGTTCCCTCTGATTGCTATAATAAAATAAAACTAACAGCTATTGACTCCCCTACGCCCTCTAATTCTAGACATTAATCTAATAGAACACGGAGCTTGAAACATATGATAGAAATTAAATTCGTTCCTCGAGCAATTTGAAGGAAATCCCAGCAGTTCTAACAGAAGAATGTGATAACAAGTGTGGAAGTGAATGCAAGTGGCACAATATATTAAAAAATTAAATTCATTTGACGGTATAGCGTGACTACATCGTTATTTGTTATTACTTGTTGAACAATATTTTGTCTTTGTGGAATAACATTTTTCTTTTTTATATTTGCTATTACCAGTTGAGTTGTAATGATTGAACGAATTTGGTGATTACTGTGTATTTTTCGCCAGTTTTAAATGCATAAAAGGCACTACTGCACATACAAATGACGACAATCGGAGACCTTTTAAAGACCAAAGCCATTTCGCCTACAAAAATCTAAGGTGAAGGCCATGCTGATCACTTTCTTCTTCAGTCAAGGCATCATACACAAACAATTTGTTTTTACCGGGTGTTACGCTTACTAGCCTGTCTTATAAGTCTATAGTAACAGAAGCATCGCCCGGTGAAAGGCCCGCAAAGCAGCACACGCGATCGTAAAAGTGAAAACTTGAGCCCAAAAAACTGTGCAACTTAAATTAGCAGGAAACCAATTTCGGTCGTTACGCTACGCATGACTGAATAATTAGTGTTGTAAAGTGACAAATTGCATCCGCAAATCAGTGTAAAAGTGCGTAGTACAAATCTCATAACGCGGAGACATTACGGCATCTGCGCACAGTGGGGCCTTTGAGGTAAAAGACTGCAGGCAGCCGCGGAACCTTTTTCGGACAAAAGAGACGGCAGCCACGGTCGAGGAATTCCCATTGACCTCCCACAGACAACGAAACAAGCCATGAAACCCTGAAGTGAATAACTAAATGGTTGTTGTTTATCATAAAAAGTGTTATGAGTTCGAATTATTCAGGATGTTATCATCAACACACCCGTGGACCAGCCACAGCAAAACTGTCATGAAGCGTTTAGTGAAGCGCAATCGTCGCGTGGCGCATTTGGCAGGCTCTAGCAAGTGGAATCTTTTACAAGATAATACCCTTCTTCATTTTACGTTAATTGTTGCAGTCTTGGAACATTTCCCATTTTCTCTGGATTTGCCTCCAGCCGATTTAATACTGTTTCTTAGCTCACACTGACCCTTAAAGGAAGGCGCTTTGACGAACCGAAAGACCATCGAACTGAATACATTTGATTGCCACAACTTTAAATTATGCGTAGAAGTCGAATAAGACTACTCGCAAAACGTTAGGAGTACTTTCCTCTATATATACTGCAATGGATAGCTCTAATTGTTCTGTATACGTTAATTTGATATTTTATATAAGTTAAAGTAAGGTAAATCCAATACACAATTCACTGTTTTATATTTTATTCACAACCATATATGTAATAAGATCATTACTGACTTTTAAAAAGTTGGAAAATGAGCTATTCCCAACTTGTAACTTTCCAACTGGTCGGGAAAGTGATTGCCGTCGCAGTGGTTGGAAAGTAATCCATTGCCGACCCCTGTGTAGGTAGGGACAATGGGAATCTCGTTCATCCATTCATGCGCGTCACAACCTGTCGTATCATAATATAATTATTGTTTAGAATAAAGTGGTTGCGAATAAAATATTATACATACCACGGTGAAAAGTTTCATTCCTGTCTCGAGATAAAGTTGACCTCGACGCTACGCATCTCGGTTAACTCCTTAATCTCTCGACAAGAATGAAACACTTTCCACCTCGGTATGTAATATACTATTACTGTGCTCAAACTTTGCCTGTCAGTAAATTACTAGGCTGGTTAAAATATGAAATGTACTTATTTACTGCACAAAATAAATGGCTGTATGCCCCTCTTTATACTTTATTTAACTGCAATTATTTATTTAAAATGCTAGCTCTCGGTAAAAGACAAGCTCCCTCTCAGGTAGGTTCCGAAGTCGACTGTAATTTAATTTGATCTGAATTGTACTATGTCAAGCCAGTAGTTCAAATACGCGTTAGTTCAATGTCCACAATCTCTCAAATCACAAAATGGTTGTCTCGCGCAAACGGCGGTCCTTTGAAAGTTTAAATACTCGTGAAAATATGAGAATTCGCAAGGTAAATTTTTAAATTATTCGCGCTTGGCGCCAAATAACAACTTTTTGTTTTAGCAGTGACGTATTACGTTGCGTAGGACAGACGCCGACTAAATGCAATTGTTTCTGGTCGATTCCTGTGACAGCCCGAACTTCCGCTAAGCCACGGATTTTGATGACGCCTTGCTAATTACTGGAAATACGGCTTAGCTGAAGCCTTGGAAATGATCTCATATTCTTCAGTAAGGTTTGATCTCGTATGCAACTCGGTTTCCGGACGCTGGCACTAATTTTTAGGCTAATTTCGTACCTTAGAACCTGGTTGAACTGCACCGATGATGCTCTGGAGATGACGCCGTTCGATTTTCTCAGCTATCACTGCTCCCCTTGCTGCCAAATCTGGTGGAGACGTTCTTGCAGACCCGTACGATGCCCTGGACTGCTGATCTCTTGGCTCCGATACTAATCTTGGCCGTAGTCGAAGCTCGTAAATTTTTGCTGATTGGCCCCGATGTCCTCGAACATGAGATTGTCGAATTCTTAATATTTTCGTTGCGAAACTTTATGAAAATACTCCCACATGTACACTGGCTCTTGGGCAATAAAATGGTAATACAATATAAGTTGGAAAACACGTTTATTATCAAAATTATGTATTAAATGTAGAGCACAAATCTTAACAAACTGCCAATAATTTCTATTCAATTGTTCTCCCCCGTTATAAAACAATATCGCATCTGGTTGATAGGTTATAATATTAACGGAAGCAAGGTTTGATAAACAATGGTACAAAATGGAAGAAAATTTGATTACTTAATTAATATTTACAAATTCTTTAAATTCTAAAATATTGTCGTTTTCTTATAATTAATAATGTCTTATAGCATTACACTCACGAACGTTTTATTATTTTTTTCTACAGCCGTGATTTTAAACTGTTTCCAAGGGTCATATGCGGCGTGCTTTATGTTGTCTATAAAACACGCCATTCGATTTAAAGCACGGAGTACTTTAAGAGTTTATAAATCCTTATTAATTTGTGAAGATTAAAAGTACAGTTATTATATCGGACCGATTTGTATGCGGAGCCCCGAGTGGCCGATTGGAGAGGGGCGGAGCCCGATGGCCCCCTTGGAGAGGGGCGGAGCCCCGAGGGCACCCTTGGAGAGGGGTGGAGCTCCAAGAGCCCCCTTGGAGAGGGGCCGAGCCCTGAGGGCCCCCTTAGAGAGGGGCCGAGCCCCGAGGGCCCCCTGGGAGAGGAGCGGAGTCCCGAGGGCCCCCTTGGAGAGGGGTGGAGCCCCGAGGGCCGCTTTGGAGAGGGGCGAAGCCCCGAGGGCATTTAAGCTAACAAACTCCTCGGCTGTAGAAAAAATATTGAAGCCAACTCGTGTTTTACAGTTTAAAAATCCTCTGTAAAACACTAGTTGCCTTAATAGCTATAGTTTTAGCCACTGCTCTGCTTTGTAATTTTAAATGCACTGATTTATTAGAGTTCGCCACTTCTCATTTGCTTCCTTCCTGTCCTGTTGCCTGCTTCTCTAATTGGTCTTTGCAATGTCCTGTTATTTGATTCTTGCTTACTTTGCCTTTTTAGATTCCTCATAATTTGTGTCTATTAGTTTCTTTCGGTTCGGCTTCACATTATGCACAAACTTATTACTTTTATTTCTTTAAAAGTCAGTTTCGACCCCTGTGAAAATAAGCTTTGCCTTTGCGTTCCTTACTCGACTACTTTACTATTTCTAGCATCTCATTGTCAATGCATTTAATATTTTAATTTTAGTTTAACATTGCAGTTACATAAAACACCCCAACTCTGTGCTTATTTAATCGGTTAATTATGTTGCACTGCTAGCAGAGCCAAATCGTGGGCTTAATACCACTACAATACGCCACATGCTCTGTATTTTATGGGCCCCGTTTCATATTTGCCCAACCTCATAATTTTTCAATTTACTTTTTGTTTGCCGGTGTATGTATGGCATTTAGAGAGTCTACTAATGGTAAGAATTTCTGTGTAAAACTTCCATGGTTGCATACAGGAGTAATTTAAATAGTAAATAGTTCTGCAGTAAGGATTGCAGAGCACTTACATAAATGCATTTGTAGGAATCGCTGTGATTTAATATTGGTGCCTGTAGGATGTTTCATGTTTGGAATGTCTACTAGATACATTTATTTTTGATAAATCAGTTAAGTAAATGAGAAGTTTCTCCAGGATAACTTCATACTTTGTTTTGTTCGTATGGAACGAAAATAAATTACCACATAAATGCATCATACGGTAATTATGCTATTAGTTACTAAATGTGTTCCAATTAACTCACATTATTAAAAAAGTTTAAATTGCGTTTCTTAGCTGAATTCTAACATTAATATCGATATATGAGATTTAGTACACATTAAAATATGCCTTCTGTGTGACTGACAGTGAATAAATAGTCAAGACATTGAAAATAAACCAATCCATTTATTAACGATAATACAATTGTTATGGTAATTCTGCTTAGCGAACATTTACATTTTCAGTGGGGGTCGTATAAAATTGCGAGTGATCTCCTATTCGAAACGGACGGATAAAACTAGAACAATAGGACAGGAAAAGCACAACGCAGCTTGCGAATTACCAACTCCTTGAAATTTCCATAAAGTAGAGAAGTGGAAGCGAGGATATTGAAAAGCAGGGAAATGTCTTGCGTGTTGTATGTTCTAGACGAATTCTCTGCACAATAATAACGGATCTGCGAGAAATACTGGTTTTGACAATGAAAAACGAATTATCTTAAATACTAAATGTCTCTTTTTATACCATCATAAGCAGCTTTAAAATCTATGAATCTGTAATACGCTTCTATATTGTATTCCAACGTCTTTTCAATAATTTGTTTGAGTGAGAAAATTTGGCCATTTATTGACTTAACACTACGAAATTCACATTAATAGTTACCCATTATTTGTTCGGTATGATTCAGGATTCTCCTGTTTATAATATTGGACAGAATTTTGTAGAATGTATTTAGAAGTGTTATGGCTCTATAGTTTGAGCAATCCAGCTGGTTTCCCATTTTATGTAATGGGCATATGACTGCAATGTTCCATTCCTCTGGCAACTGCTCGCTGTTCCACACGTTGGCTATTAACTTTTGTAGGTGTTTGGTCTGATGTTCTCTGCCATACTTGATTAGCTCTGGTATATTATCACATCCAGACATCCAGAGACGTTGTTCTTATTCAGTTTCTTAACGGCTTCACGGATATCTAGTAGCGTCCGTTCTACCCTGTATATCTAACGAGCTCTACCTGATCCGCCACCTGTAGACGAGCCCTCTAGTGGTTACAGGTTTCCCCGAGGGGGGGGGGGGCACAATTATTTTCTTTCATAATATGTGTTTTCTTATCTAGTATTCCTAGTAAAAGATGAAGAAGCAACGTTTTATGCAAGTACAGGTCCTCCTTTAAAAAAATTCCGAATTGCTTGGATAGCAAATTCAAGATACTCTAGAAATGTTTACCCCTTACAAAATTTTTAGTTTACCTTTATATATTCTCATTGCATAGATTTATTTTTCAGATCATATACGTTGCACAATCTTTATAGTACTGACCATGATGTAAATTTGGGGAATTTTAAAGGAAAATATTTTAATAAAGAAAAGGTCAAAAGATTTCGAACAATTGTGGAACTGCTTCTGGATTATGACTCCTACGAGCGTTGATAAACTCATTATGTCGTGGATTGTTCAGAAATAACTGAAAGTAGTATAGAATAGTTGATTTAGATTAAAAAATCTGGTGTGATACACGCACACAACTTCCTTTTACAGTGATCTTATAATTAGCCAAAAATTTTATTTAAAATGTTTTAAGCATTTGTCAAAAATTTTCAAAAATTACAAATTCTGCAAAAACGGTTCAAAATAGAGCGTTAGTTGAAGAGACAAATTTTCTCTAGAATTTTAAGTTGAATTCAAAAATGTAATAATATACCGGGTGTTCTATTTAAAATAAGAGTTAATAAAAAAAATAGACAAAAAAACAAAAGAAACCCATTTTAGAAGTATTCAACTGGAAAATCACCTATCTCACATCAATACACATTCAAAATGTAATAAAAATGTAAAGTTTAAAAAAAATCGTTAGAGCCGTTTTTGAAAAAATCGAAAAAAACTGAAAAATCACAAGAGTAAACACCTACTTCCGGTTATGCGATTTTTTTCAAAAGCTTGCTGTCTCATATACATAGTACACAAAACTTATATATGAAGTTTCAACGCCATACCGCTTTTCGTTTTTGAGATATTCTGTTCACAGACAGACAGACACACAGACACACAGACAGACAGACACACAGACACACAGACCAATAAAAAAAAATATGTTTTTTGGGATCAGGGGACTCTAAAACGTGAAGATCTGTTGAAAACTCAATTTCGAATTTTTGGGGTGAATCCAATACTTCCTTTATCGTAAAAGGAAGTAAAAACTGCATCATCATCATCATCCCCAGCGTTATGTCATCCATTTTTGGATATACGCATCCCCATGTCTTTTCTATTCGTGTCTATTGTAAGCTAATCTCGTCCACTGCGCTCCCTCTTGCTTCTGGATGTCGTCCTTCCACCTTGTTTTGGGTCTACCGCGTGTTCTCTTCCCCAATCTAGGTCTCCACTGGGTGACTTTTCTGGTCCATCTGTCATACGTTGTCCGGGCAATATGTTCCGCCCATTGCCACTTACATCTTGCTATTCGTTCTGCTATATCGATCACCTTGGTTCGGCTCCTAATCCATTCTATCGTTTTCCTGTCTTGCAGTCTTATGCCCAGCATTGATCTCTCCATCTTCCTCTGTGCTACCTTTAGTTTCCTTATTCAGGTTTCATTCAACGCCCAGGTCTCTGAGGGTATGTCATAGTTAGTAGAATACATTGGTTGAATACCTGGGTCTTTAGATGTTGGGAAAGTTTGGAACGAAAGATGGTTCCTAATTTACCGTAAGCAGCCCAGAACAGCTATATTCTTCTCTGAGATATGTTTTGCTTTTCGTGCCTTTATCCGACTAATTACTGCTTCTCGCATGCATTTAATACTTTTATTACTGTTTAAAATTGCAATTATATAAAATATCTTAACTCTGTGCTTTATTAACTTGGTTAAATATTTTGTAAACAGAGCCAAATTGTGGGCTTAAAACCATTTCAATATATGTATTCCTCTGCTATTTTAATGGTATCGTTGTCGTTGATATTTATAGGTGTGTCATCTTCCATGTTTGTCCTTATTTTAGTTTTGGGGATATTCATATTTAGTTCTGTAGATTCGGCTGCCTCCTTGAGCTCTATTACCATGTTTTCCAGTTGTATCATGTCTGGTGCAATTATAACTATGTCATAGGCAAATCTCAAATGTGATAGGTATTCGCCGTTAAGGTGAGTCCCCCTATTTTCCCAGTTGAGTGACTTAAAGGTATCTTCGAGTGTGTTAGTGAAAATTATGGGGGATATGGTGTCCCACTGTCTTATTCCACGTTCTACGTTCACGGGCTCTGTTGCGGTATATATTTGCACTCTTAATCTAGCATTCTCGTATAGGGCATTGATAAGGTTGATATATCGACAGTCGATCCGGCATCGTTTGAGTGCGTTTATTATTGCCCATTTTTCTATGATATCGAATGCCTTCTCGAAATCGATGAATGCCAAGTATATAGGTTGGTGGTATCCCTGACTTTTCTCGATTAGCTGGAGTAGTGTATGTATATGATCGATTGTTCTGTATCCCTTCCTGAACGTCGCTTGTTCTGGTGGTTGGAAGAGGTCTAGACGGTTAGATATGCTGTTCGTAATGGTTTTCGTAAGGAGTTTATAGAAATGAGACAAGAGGGAGATAGGTCTGTAGTTTTAAGATCTTTTTTGTTCCCTTTTTTGTATATTAATATAACGTTTGCTTCTTTCCACTCCTTTGGTATTTTCCTTGGTCTAGGCATTGGTTGAAGAGTTGTTCTAGATGTTGTAATATGCGCCTGCCCCCCATTTTTATTAATTCGATCATTATCCCATCGGGTCCATCGGCTTTATCATTTTTTAATGGATTTGAGCGCCATTTTTATTTCATATATACTTATTGGTGGTATTTCCTCTGAGTAGTGTTTTGTGAGTGTTGCTCTCTTCTCATTTGGGTTTATCTCGGGTGCAGGTCTTTGCGATGAGTATAGCATTTGATAGAACTTCTCGATATGTCTTAATATGTGTTCGCGTTCTACAATGTGTCTTCCGTCTTCATCTATCAAGGTTGTAATATTTGTTTTCCCTTCTGCTGTTTCCATTTTGAATACTTTTGATCCTGTGTTCTGTTCGATTACTTCCTTAATAATTTGATCGTTATACATGGCAACGTCTCTCCTAACTAGGCTTCTTATTTCGTTGTTTCTACTTTTCAGTTCTTCCTGTGACAACTTTGCTTTCTCTTTATTTCTTTTATCAATTTCCTCCTTGGTTGTGTTGGAGATTTTACTCTGATTCTTGTCTGTTTTTGGTTTCCCACTCATTATTTCTTTTGCTATTTTGGTTATGGTTTCTGTTATGTATTTTATTGTGGTCGTCTATGTTTATGTTTTCGGAGTTTAGTCTATGTATGAGTGTTTGTTCCATTCTGTTCTGGAATTCATCTTGACTTTGAATTATTGTCTTTATATTCACCGTCTTATCGTTTTTTTCTATTAGTTTTCTTCTTGAAATCTTTGTGTTTAGCACGACTCTAGCTCTGACCATCCTGTGGTCCCTACATTGTATTTGGTTTAAAACTGTCACATCTTTAACAGTATTTTTATGCATTGTGGTAATAAAGTCTATCTCATTTAATGTATTCCTGTCTGGGCTACGCCATGTCCATTTCCGGTTATGCTTCTTCTTAAAGAAGGAATTCATGGCTTTAAGTTGGTATTCCTCGAGGAAGTTTGCTAGTATATTTCCTCTATTGTTTCTGGTCCCGTATCCGTTATTGCCCATACACGTTTCCCCTTCCTCTCGCTGTCCTAGCTTAGCGTCAAAATCTCTCATAAGAATAGTGTATTATTTCTTGTTCCCTTCGAGTGCTTTTCGAATGTCCTAATAGAATTCTTCTATCTCTTCTTCATGATACTCTGATGTTGGGGCATATGCTTGTATTAGCTTTATTTGGTATCTTTGGGAGATTTAGATGGTCACGTATGCGACTCTTTGTGATATTCCGACAGTTGATATTATATTTGTAGACCATTTTTTATTTAATTATTGGAAAGCCTACACCGTTTCTATTTCTGTCGTTGTCGTCTCCTTTGTAAAATAAGATATTTCCTGATCTTAGTGTTACCACTTCCTCGTTTTTCCTTCTCACTTGCTACGCAGTCCTACGAAGTCCCAGTTCACTCACATACCGTAATTCTTCCTCGAGTTGTAGCGGGTGGGGACATGGTTTCTCCTTGTATATGTTTTGCAGAGAATCAAGTCTTACGTGGGCAGGGTCGCTTCCCTGAAGCAGACCTGTCCTCTAGCGGGTTCATAGAGGGGTGCAATGTTATAAAAATCACGCTTTTATAACGATGGTAGATCCCTCTTGAATGCGCAAATAATATTTTCATTGTGTTTAAACAGTTTGAATAAGTCTACAGATATGCCCGGCAGTCAACACTTAAATTATGGACAATTAAGTCAGAACTAGATTCTACAATATTTTAAGTATAGCATGGCATCGAGTTTGCTTAATAGTCTTCCGATTAATAATCCTTACTAACTTGCTACATACCAATATCTTACACTTATACTGTACTTATTCAACTTATAACTTTAAAAGCATTTGCACATGAATTTGCCATTAATCTATGATTTAGTCATAAAGCTAACCAATAAAAGCAATGACTCTTCCCTAAAATAAAAATATGAATGAAACCTGATAACCTTCTTTTTTGCCGCAAAGGCGCGACATGTGTCATAACGATAATTAAATTACGCACGGCGCATCTCCATATGCGAAGCTTCATAATCCTTTTTCGCTTGATATGTAGCTTTCGCGTCGGTTTCTAATTCACAATCGAAATATCAAATGATTTAAAAAATGTATTCACATTACTACAAGTGAAGTACCGCTACACAAAAAATGAATTTACATAATCCACATTTGTCTTTAATGAAACAATGTCATTCTGGCACGCACAATGCAACACAGAGACAGAAATGCACTTTGTAGGTCAGCTCTGATGTAAATGCAATGCAATGCTATTATTGTCGGTTTCATAAATCTCACAAATGAGATTGAACTTCTTTCCATAGGAATAAATTTTGAAGTGTTCATATCTATTGTCAGTGGGGATGAGATTTATTTAAAGGTAGCTCTGTAATCTGAATTATCAGTTGCAACAATGAAAACCATCTTGGTAAGTACCATCACGCATTCAGTCTCCGTGGAAACTTAGCGATTTTTTCAGTGCACCTTCAGTTTGCTAGCGGCAGGTTTTGCCCGTCCAAGTCCAAATATTTCGCCCAGTATTGACGTCGATTCCTCGAAGTACCTGCCCAGCCAACCTTCGCAAACGTACCTTCCCAGTGACACGTCCCCGCCTTTCCCTGGCGTACCTTCTCCAACTTACGGCACCGATGGCATTCAAATACAGGATCAAAAGCACATCTACTATTACGCCGCCCCTGATGTGGAGGAGCAGTCCCGTCTTAGAATTTATGTGAACCCCACCCAGCAGAGGAACACCAAGATCATCTTCGTCAAGGCGCCAAGCCATGGTAGCGTCATTCCAGAAGTCATTGCTCCGCCGTCGCACTCCGAAGACAAAACCAAGATCTTCGTGCTCGTTAAGAAGCAGGACCAATCTGGAGCCATCACCATCCCTGCGTCCGCAGTGGTTAAACAGGCCAAACCAGAAGTTTACTTCATCAAGTACAACAATAAGTATGATGCCAAAGCGTCAATCGAACAGGGTCTTCGAGGCAATCTTGCGGGTCGTCAGTTGGATGATCTAGGTAACCAGCAGTCCTTTATAAGCACCATAACCGGCTCTAGTGTTATTGATCATAGAGGCAGACAAATCTTGCCTGGAATTACTGGTCAGGTTGGAAATATTGGTGATGGATACGGCGATAAAACATATACTGGTTATCACTATTAGAAGAACCTTGAGATGAAATACCTGCAGAAAATAACCTTGCTCAAAATTTTTAATATTTTTATGTAGTCGTATAATGTGCTAACACTTTTAATAATAAGAAATAAACTTTTGGTGTTCTATCTTAATCTTTTTATGTATGTTCACTGAAGTGTGATGTAGCTGAAATAATGATTACTTCTTCTTGACCTTGGTACCTTCGACACAAGCAGGTGATATAGAATCGCAGAAAACCTGCCGCTTAACGTGGATGCTGAACCACACCTAAGATCAAACGTTTACTTCAAGGAAGCTTTAAAAGTGAAATGCCAAGCTCTAGTATGTAACTACCGAAAAAGGACATATATTTCGCTATTAAACACTACTAAACCCCAGATAAATTTCGACCAGGGGGAGGGACCAGATTGTTGATACATTTCTAGGATTAGTTTTAGAAGGTGTCAGTTGCCTTAATAATATTGAAACTCATTCTTGCGCAATTCGTGCCACTTTCTTCCAGAGTCTATATGAGATGATGCGAAAGCAAAATGAGTTAACGTAAAAGGTGAACAATAACTTTTTTGAATACAAACTATTATGAGCTTTCTTCGAGTAGAGAAAACCGTTTTTTTACAAATCTGAAAGTGAATGAGGAAATGCTGAAAGAATGCATAGAAAACTATACAATCACCATGAACCAATTGTACGAAACCCAGTATAATTCAATACGTATTTGTATTAACCTTGCCCTTTGCAGTGTATCTATAACTTTTTATACGTTGGGGAAGCCAAAATGTTTGATAGACTTTAAAGGAAATCAAAATTTAAACTAACGGTGTGAAGGGTGATTCCTTTTACTGCTGTTAGGGTGACTTATTCATCTACGTATACGACAGATCTTAAGAGACTTGTGCTGGGTAGTTGGTTCCTGAAGTAATTTCACACCGTTTTGGTATTTTACCGTCGACAGGTCTGTGTTCTTCCTTTATCCAAGCTTACAATAACTAACTGACAGATGTACAATAATATTTTTATTAAAATATATTGAAATCCAAGCAATAAAAGTGAAAGACCAACCAGAGCCACCTAAAATTAAGAAATAATGTAACACGCATAAGCAACAAGAAAAGCACTCGTCAGAACCGGAGGAAATCATGGAGCGAACTACTAAACCTAAAACATCTTGTTTTCTTGCTAGGTCTAAGTAGATTCTTTCATTTCATATTATGACTAACATCCATGAAATTTTAATATAAAACACTTATCTTTTTTTACTAGAACATCAGCCTTTTACTGGTATTAACATTTCAACTGTGAACATGTTCGTTTTAACATACACCTTCCCTGACAATTTGAGGAATCCATTTTATTGTATAAATAGTCCCAGGCATATCTTTTGGACAATCAAAATTCAAAAAACTGACTAAGCAATCCTTGATTTAAAACATAATAGTTTTCTACGTCACGAGAACTGCAATATTTCGTTTCTAGTTTACACGTTTCATGATTTATGCGGTTGAATAACGTTCAAATATCGCTTATATTACAAGCCAAATTAGCATACCTAACATTAGTATAGTGTAAACGTGTGCCTTAATGTTTCTTTAATGCCAGAATGTATATTTGTTACGATCCGAAATCGGTCGCCGTGAATTTTCTCTGCGTTCGCCATGGACCCGGCAATCCCAAGCGCTTCGAATCGCCTATTTGATTTAGTAGGCTTTCAATAAAAAAATCTATATGATTTAACACCAAATAAAAGTGAGAGTTATCTTCTTTACTTACGGAATTCGTGTCCTTCTAATTTGCGCTTATAAAACTACACGAAGTGTTTGTATGAACACCTTTGAGTACTTCGCCGGGGGCGTTGGAACAGTCACCACTGAAGCAGTGTCTGCCCTGTACGAGATTGCTACAACCACCGGATCACTCCCGGATATTATAGTTTTCCACTGTGAACCTGCGTTTCGCGATTGATTCTGCGCAGGCTGACTCCTTGTGATAATTATTTTTAGGCATCTTTCTTTGTCCCTGTTTTAGCCGTTCTCTGCGTGATTGATGATGCCCAGAAACCCCTTGATTCTTTTGTATGCCTTGGAATTTTCCGTTCGCGATAGCTGCATATGTCGGCCAACGAAGAAGTGGACACATGAAATTTGTACAATTGTACAGGCCGATTTTCGGATTTTGGCTGATTTGACGCGTTTGGCTTGTCCCGTCTGGAAATACTTCCTGATTTACGCTGCCAATCAAAATCATCAGATGGGGGTTAGCAACGTACCTTTTTGTGTTTAAATAAATTTCTTTGGCTGCCAGGCAAATGGTCGTTACCTACTGTTAATAATTACCTACTTTATTCTGCCCTGTGCAAATATTCCAATTCTAGGTAATATTATCAATTGTAGTGGAAATAGCAGCCTTCATAGCCTCTATTTATTTGAATTAGTCGGCAGTTATAGCGAAGGTTAACGATTGAATTTAACAAAATTGTCACCTTGAGTGTAATTCTCGTAACAAATTCATAAGGTTTTAATTTTTTAACGTATTTTGTTAAATGAAGAGAATAACGGTACTTAAAATTACTAAAATTTAGCCTTCAATTTAAATTAACGTCTACATGATGCAAAATAATATGTTGGAGTCATTTTGAGATAGTTTGGCTAAGTTAAAGTGAACGTGTTTTGTAATTGTGTTTTTTTCTGCACGTGGTGGAATTTATCAGTTACATATGTGTAAAAAATAATTTACAACGAATTGGTTTAATTCCATTTCACAGCTTTTCCTTTGAATGTTTACTACCAACAAGAAAACTGTGGCTGATAGAATTAATTTATAACAATTTTCAAATTTTACCATTGTATTACATTATTAAATTTAACTGAACGATATGGGTAACTGCTATTTGTATTTTTTAATGAATAACAAGGAACTTAAAATCATCCAGATTTATTCGCATATAGGTATGCAATTGAGGCTTTAAATGTAAAAGGCATCTTAAACGGATTTAGTTACATATTTATTATACATATTGCTGTGGTCTAATAGCTTTTATTTAATTTTAATCTTATTCTCAGAGTTTTATTTTAAAATGTTGATTTCACTCTTACCTTTTGCCCACAGTCTTTTGCATGTAATTGTAATAACCTTAGTTATTCGACTCTATCTCAGGGTTACTATTAAAATCAGATTAAGACATAATCCATGAATAACTCTATGCGAAATATAGGACAATTGTATTTATTAAGTAATCAATAACTACTTTTATCATACGTTTAACGCCTTTGTTAATAATATCTGATAAATACTTAATATCAGTTACTTCAATTTTAGATTAAAATTACTGTCTGTTCACAAACTTTATTATTATCTAATTTATGATTCAATTGAATTTAATTTTAATTGACAGTTAATAGTCTCACTTTGTAAGCTTCTTTCTCCGAGCTCTTTATCTTCTACACTCTTCTATTCGCCAGATCTCTGCTACAGCTACTCTTGTTGTGGTTGGCAGCACATCCTTGTAGTAGTAATAGATGCACACACTAAGATTTTACTTTCGCACTATTAATTGTCTATCACACTCTTTAGGTGTATGACAATATTAATAGGTACACACCAGTACATTAACTTCTAAAATTTACTATTAAATTCGATTTCAAATAGGACTTGTGTCAATTCAAAGTATATTTTTCTACCACCCCTTTTGTTCTGTTTATTTTAAACTACCCGCCAAAACCAATGGTTATCAAACAAATGAAAATACAGTTTTCTTTTATTACTTGTTATGGCTTTTCTAATTGTCATAATTAAAATTTTTAGGTTAATAGATTTTTCTACTCCTGTAACTAAAATGGCAGTTAACATACACGTCGCTAAGTGACATTTTAATCACGCATTCATAACCTATGACTAAAGAGCTTCTTAGTCATGGGGTGAAGTTAGGTTCAAACAGTATTTGCTTTATTAGCCACAGCCAAAACTAAAATCAAGTTAGTTTTCAACAGTCAACTTTGACATTTGTCAAGCATAATTTAACCTAATATAATAAATGTCAAAATTTTAATGAAATAATATGATGTTATATTTTCTAAATTTGTGGTCGTAGAAAAAGTATAGTATGTAACACATTATATAAACTCGTCAAGATACTCGTTTAGTAAACACTCGCTGCGCTGCGCTCCGCTCGTACCTAAAAAACTCGTGACTAAAATGACGTATATAAAACCTGTTACATTAATATACTATTATATTGTGTATGTCTTCAACTACATGACCAAATATGCAAGAACCAACCCCCTATATTACATCTTATAACAATAATTACCTCTTTCACACAAATCCCGACTAATTCGTATTACAATTGCAACCAAAACTGGACTATTTACAAATTATTTGCAAATACCGTTGTAAGAAACCTAAATTCCAATGATAAAACGAAACCATCACTCCTTTTAGGAACATTATTTTAAGCTGCTTTATTTTTTGTAGTTATTGAATGCTTTATCAATTAATGATCATATCAATATATTGAACCTGCAGTTTTTTTTAATTTAGGAACAAAGAATGCTTTGATATTACTGAATGAGAATAGCATTACTTATTAGTAAACGTGAAGTGGAAGAGTGTGCAAAAAATCTATGAAAAAGATGTTGCTGTGTAATATAGAAAATAAGAACTGATGATGACTGAAAGAAGTAGAACACTTTAGAAAAATGTTATGAGATACAGCTGGTAAAAACAATTTACACTAAATTTATCTGTCGTCTGATAACAATAAATATGGGAAGATATATACAATGCAACTTTCAAAACTGATTTACAATAAGTTGATTATTGATCGCACTTGTTTAATTCCATTTCACGGTTTTCTTTTCAATCTTCCCTGCCAATGCGACAAGCATGATGATTCGAATAGATTTATAGCAATTCTCTAGTGTCTTACATTGTTTTATATTATTTAATTTAATTCGATAATTGTAATATAATGCAGCAGGAAACAGATTGGCAGCATTTTATAACTATTTATAGTTTCTCAATATGGGATGCGAAGTTTAAATAGTCCGGACTGACTTGTATATAATTGTGATTCCAAAGCTGAAAGGTGTCAGTCAAGTTAACAAGTGTTTGACAATGAAGATCTTATTTTCGTCACTGTTGGTAGCTACTGTGCTCCTTCTGATGACAGGAAGCACCGTTTCCCAAAGTAAGTATAATTTTATTATAATGCCGCTACATTTTGCATATTTATTAAAGCTAGTTTAGCTTCTTTGAAAATATACAATCTTTTTCAAATTACCAATGCGAAAAGTATTTCTAATTTTAAACCATTTTCTCAAAAATTGGAAAAATTATGTGAATAATAAATTATAAGCCGAAAATAAAATCCTTAATAATTACAATTAAAAGTACTTACCTGCCTGATCATATACAGTAGAAAAAAAAAATACAGTTTATAGAGTTAAACGTACATATTTTGGATAGATAATTAGGTCAGTTGAATTTCGACAGAAAATATCACAAGTTTAAAACAATTTCTTAATTTTCCAGTGCCATGCAAAGGGCAAGTGCTTGAAGGCATCTGCTTGCCTGAAAATCGCTGTTTAGAATTTCTAGCTCCACCTTACACTTACCCATGTCCATCAGGTGTATTCTGCTGTCTCAAGCCCAGGTTCTTCTTACAATAAAAACCGAATTGTCTTAAATACTAAAGATTTAATTAAACTGGTATATTACTTTTGTGCTTTATTATAATGTTGGATCAACTGAACCCAAAAAAAGGATGTGCCCAATATCCACACCGAAATCCCATGTATACTAAATGAGCAACTCACGAACGCATGTTGGGGGGGGGGGGGCAGGAGAGGAAAAGTGTACTTAAACGTTGTAAGTAACAAAAAATTAGGGCGCCAGGTTCTACGACTTACCGTAACACTCCTCCCAGAACCATACTGGGTAGACGGGGTGCGACGTAAAGTACGTTGAAAAGGGAAAATAAACACTGAATGGCGTAAGCTTAGTTATATGGTAAAAAACTACCTTAAACTCGACTCGATTAGAATATATTCCTCAAATATTACAAGTAAATCTATATAGAAACCCAAAGTGAATCGAGATTTCAATAACCAATATAAATCTACATAACATTAATAATAATAGATCCCTTGAATTCACAGAGAATGAGAAGTCAGGTCAACAATTTAAATCCAAAATAATATTTAATAAATATTTGAAAAAGACCTGTTACATGAATAGCAGAAACGTTTCATAGGAACTCCAAAGAGCACCCAGAATCGATCAGACGAAAAGTATATAAACCCTCATTAAAATGAACATTGCCTAGTACGTATCCCATCAATAAAAATATCAGCAAATTAGGTTACGCGCGACGAGGCTTCATCGTGCCTACGTAATCACAAAAAGTCTCATGTATCGTATTCCAAGCAATCACTTCACTCGATCGCTATATAACACACATATATCATCAAGACTACACGTCTATTATTAAAAAAAACTACAGCACAAATTCAAAAAAATACACAAAGCTTATTAGTTACACAAGTTACACAGTAATATCTATAGCCAACGCGATTAAAAATTAACGCGGTTTCGACTGCAACGGAAAGCGAGAAACTATGATGCTTGCAATCCCCAATGCACGAAATGTTGGATAAATACCCCTGGCCTACACTACGTGCTACCAGGTGGTATAGTTTTTTTCAGGGAGCGATACGCAGCTCAACGGACGTTGGAGGCACTATGAACGGTTCCTTCAGCGCTCGATGGTTTGCGATTGATTGTTGGAGGTAACGGCAAGAATGTTGGGGGTCACTCGTATAAAGGCTTTAAAAATAAATCCGATAAAACGTCAGACAACGTGAAGGTAGAGCGATAACAGTATCGCATCTGAAATTGTGGGTTGCAACCCACTATTAGGTGGTGTTATTTCCAAAATATAAAATCCTAATTCAATCAGATAGGTGCAATAATTCACTAAACCATTATACCAAATACGATTACTGACGATTTTCAATATAAATTCGCGTTGATCACAAAGGGTCGTTACAGCGTCGTTAGTAAAGTGGATACTAAAAAAATAAAAAATGATAAGTATAGCTATATGCTGAAGTTGTAGACTTGGAAATTTTCAAAAAAGAAATGTCAACTACCAAAAACCTTACAGGCAGCCTGATATACACAACGACGTGAAAAGTTGCATAAAATACTGTAAAAGCGAAAATGGAGGCAACGTATTTTGGATATGTTACTGGGGCCTTAATAAATAAAAATAAATAAAGACCTTAATATTTGGAAATCAGTACTATAGTGTTCTAATAAAGAACAACATGGTAATGTATCCGTTTATTTATGTTGATATGTGACCACACGCCTCGCATACCCAATTTTGGAAGAACCATTTACATGACTTTTTTTTTTAGTTTTAGTCATCGTTGCGTATTCATCAATGACACGATACGTTGCAACAGTGACTGTAAAATAAAGAACACGGGATTATGATACAAGATGTTGCATCGGACCGTCTATTTTCTTTCCGACTGTAGCAATGAATTCATCCTTATAGTTAGCAACTATATCGCCTATTTTTATACATTATAAGCTCAGTAAAAATTTAAAAAGTCACCGTAACGTTAGGTGTCAAATGTGTATACAAGTACAGTGGATCAAGTTTGTTGGTTGACTTACATTTCCAGTATGTGAGTCGTGCGTATTCGATAAAATACGCTGAGTGTTTGATTGATCACTAAATTGAATAATATGGTGGGAGTGATGTGTTTTGCTGCTAAAAATGGAGTCTGCTGACCGCAGAACGTGGACACGATTCATTAGTTGCGCGAACGTTAAGGGAAACGGATTATTCCTTCAAGTTGCAAAATTGGGCTGCTGCTGAAGATTGGCTTTCAATGCTGGTTTCTATAAGGAAACTGCGGCCCCAAGGGCATATGGTTTCCAAAAGGCATCGATGTAATAAGCGACTCCTGAAGACAGGTAGCTAAAATACCAACTGCAAATAGGTACGATCGGCAGCGCCGTCAATTTCTTCATACGTAAGCTACGTAAGGAGACCTGCCACAGCTTCGAAATAAGTGGATTGCGTACCTGCACGCAATTAGTAAAGGTTAGCTGTTTTTCCGTTTGAAGGCTGTGCAATTAATAACATTTCACCAAGTTAAGTCATCTCGCGTTTCAAAACAGTGACGTTTTCAAGTGCCGCCGAAAGCGATCTTAGCGACTTGTGAAGTGAAGCATCATATCATTGCGGGTGTATTCGGTTACATCGCCAGGCTCGGGGGAATAACGTCAGCATAACGGCTTTTAGGCAGGGACGGGTTTTGCACGTTTTTGAAGTACGCATATAAAACAATTTGTCGGGCTTTCTTTTAATATTGTGTAATTATAAATGTATACCGGTCATAATTACAGTAGTTTTAATGTTATTAATTAACACCGTTTGGGTGGTCAACAGCCATTTATGTTCTCTGTAGTCCTATTTGTTTCCTTGTTTAATACATGTGTTCAAAATAATATTTATTTGTACTACACTGATTGTGAGCAGATTGCCTCTTATTTCAGTAGAAGTTTGGAGCATATAATTTCAGATTCTAAGCTATAGTGGGGCGACTTCCGAAGATTTGTTGCATTGAGTATCCGGAACTTCGACTGGGAAAAAGGAAAGAGCTCTTTTGCTGTAAACTAAGCTAGCTGGCAACGAAAACGCAAATAAGTATAGAAACGTAACACAACGACGGGGCTACCAAACCACAGCATGACTAGAAGCATCATTAGAGTTTTTCAGATGCAACATGCTTTTTTTGGTTGTTCACACCGCTCGCCAAAACGAATGTTTTATGCTCTCGATAGACAAAACTATTTTCAGCGAAGCAGATAATTTAAAAAAAAGGAAATGATGCAAATATATACCTAATAATGCTGCAAAGATCAGTCTTTCCAAAACTTTGAAACTATATATATAAATTTCGTATGAGACATATTACATTATACAAACTTACTAGGTAACATTCTTGAAGTTAACTGAAAATTAATGCTAAAATAACTAACACAACTAACATTGCTGGTGTGATTATAGATCGAGCTTTAAGTTAAGAAGCCAGTCTTTTCCCTTTGTTGTTAGTGAGTATATGTCCTCGGGATTTCTGTCGTAACGATATATTGGACATTCGGTTACAATGTGGGTTATGGTTTGTTCTTCCGTTCCACATTCGCATTCTGCAGATTCTCATTTTGAAAATGAGCAAGCTTTACTAATTCATTAAACATATAGCGTGTAAATTCAGTATTTACGTTGGTTTCCAGATGATACTGAAAAATAATAATTTTACTACATAGAATAACTTACAGATTTCAAATGGAGTATGTAGTTAAACTCCAAGGTGATGGAATTACAAAAACTTTAATTTTTTAATCGGATATGCGATACAGGGTGTATACAAATTGGCGCAAAAGCTCCAGGTAGCGAGTCGAAAAGCTTAATATGAAAATGTTAGATTGGTCTACATAAGTCCTCACGAGCGGTAGATAAAAAACATGAGTTTTTCAGGTAAAGTACCTTTTTTGTTCTAAATATGTCAAAATGTCATGGAGAAAAGGTTATTCAAAATGTAAAATTATGGCCCCATGCAAAATTTCTGAAATATCGGTTTACCGTGTTCCCACAAAAGTACTTCTAGTGCACACAGTTTCTTATAAGTAGACCGATATTTCTGAAATGTTGCATGGGGTCATAATTTTACATTTTGAATGACTTTCCTTCATGACATTTTGACGTACTTAGAACAAAAAAAGCACTTTACCTGAAAAAATAAATTTTTTTATCTACCGCTCGTGAGGGCTTATGAAGACCAATCCAACATTTTAGTATTAAGGTTTTCGACTCGAAATTGTACAAGGAATATCGCTACCTGGAGTTTTTGTGCCAATTTGTATACACCCTGCATAAGGATCATTATTAAATACTGACGTTTCACTATAAATATTCTGTTCTTATGGTACTGTAAAAATTCAGTATATTGTGCAGTAAAAGCCAAATGCCTATTATCATTTTGAAAATGTAACAAACATTTATTAATTTACAATAACACCATTAGTAATTAACGTATTAAGAGGGGTAACCCAGTCTTAACATTCGAGCATATATTTACCACTCGAGCGAGCGTAGCGAAGCGAGAGTGGTAATTTATGTGAGAAATGTTAAGACGGTTACCCCTGAAAATACGTTCATTAGTTTATTGTTCATTGAGGCAATAATTTTGAATCAATAATAATTACTAAAAACTGCTAAATCGAAATCGGACTACCATGAATCTGTGTGATGTTGCTATAGTGTGTTACGGTATTAAAAGAACTTTACGACACCCACTCCAGGTGAGCATCGCACCACGGAATCAGTCCTGAAAAACTGGCACACTTGCCCTGAGATCGGCTCAAAATAGGCTAAAGGCCACGGCTGGAACGCTCAGGGAGTCGGGCGTGAGTCGCACGATACGTTCTGGGCAAGCGTGTTGCGGCATATATATATATAGGGTATGTCAAAATCATGAGGGCGCCACCAAGCCTGTCTTAACCCGACTAACCGGGCCTGGACGGTTAGACGGGAGCGAAGCACGCAAAATACTCCGTCGATAGGATTACTCAAGAGTTGCAAGGTCAAATAACAATTTCGAGATTGCCTTATGCAAAGATTGTAATTAGGTGCCAATCCGACCGCGACTACGCAGCTGTCTCACCCACCTGTACGCTCAAAGCTCCCTCGTCCCGTCGCACAATAATCAGTACACTGAAGGGGGCGCTTATCTGAAACAGAACATGCACAAGTCGAAACAAAACAATAGTTCCCTTAACTAAAAAATCATGTATTGACTCACGGGTTACAATGGGGCAGCGGAGTGCGTCGCCCTATATCTATAAATAGATTATATCTAAGAAAACACCAGCTGGCGCGCGCTCTAAACCTAGCGACAGATGTTAAACAGTAATGAACAAAGTAGCACTTGTAACATAGACAGTCTGTAATTTGGAATGAATGTACAAATATGACGACAGTGCCTGTGGGCACAAGAGATGTGACGGGCTCGCTCGCGGTGTCCCAATACAGCTCGTACGCGGGGCTTAAATGCTCTCCGCGGGACAGGTACACTCGCGTTCACAGCGGTAATCAGTTCAAAGACACATACCTTAATATGTAGGCGGTTGGGGAGCCTGGTACAGTTGAGTTGCGACAGGCTGCAGTCTTAGGTGGCAGGTACATTCGATGTTCGACGGCTATAGGGATGAGTGGACATCCGCCATAACGGCGACCTGAGACGCGTCAGGGCGCGTACAACGGGACGACGAAAAATGGGCCACTTTCGTTCTGCGGGACAGATCCTCGAAGGTCGAGATGAAGGGGCACGATCCCTTACTTACGGGAGCAGGAACTGGGCTCAAGAAGCACCCACGCTACGCCGAAAACAATTCGGAACTCACACACCACCACCACACGAACGCTCTCTGCAACGGGCTGAGATCAACTGCCCAGAGGGAAGCGCTGCCACAGGTCACATCGGTCGCGTCCCCACGTGACTATACCTCGGCAGCCAATCGCGAGGCGATAAAATGAAACAAATTAATGCCGGCGACGATGGTAGCACGCCGCAACGGCGTGTTTTCTAGAAGATTCGGAATTCTTGCGAGCGATAACGCTCGGCTGCCAAAGCGCCATCAGAGGGGGGCTCCAACCGACGAGAAATACTGCGTTTGGGGCCAAATATGTGCAAAATCATGATTCTGGAATTAGGCGATGGAGCCAAATAAGTAACTAAAAGGGTTTAGCATACGGGCACGCTGCCCTAAAGCCTAGGTGGCTATTTAAAATACCAAAATGACCTGACAAGTGCATGCGTGTTAAATGAGTGGATGCATGATAAATGTATCTTAAATTTCGAGGACGCGATCATGTTAAACACTGTTTAACATTTCAATGAACAATAAAAACTATAACATAATGAGATGTTTTATCGAACTTTTTCCACTGTCTCGGGCGTTTATCATGCAACATTTCGGGAGTTTTTGATCTACTCGCGTCTGATAAAACATCTCATAATAGACCACTGTCAAAAATGACATCATTCCGAGATCATCTATAACACAATGGCATTAGAAAAGGTGAGAGTTTTATTAATGGAAAGTGGTATGCACCAAATGGTCCTTTTTCGACAGTGTGCTTTTTCAAACGCTACTATTATATTATCTAACACATGCTACGATACTGTTCGAATTACATGCTCTACATCTCCACCTTGAGTAAGTAATCGCTGTGGGAAAATCTTCTGAAAATTTTCCTATAAACTCTTGGCAAATGAGTTGTAGCACACATTTGTTGAAAACAACATTCATCAGGCAATTGTTAAACTTCAGGTCTAACAAAGATTTGCAAAACATTTGCGTATCTTTGATAGTTTATATAAACAAATTCGTCATTTTCATTGTAAAAGACTAAAAACTCTTGAGCTTATGATTGCGCAGCACACTGTCACTTTAGGTAAATTGGGTAGTCTTCGAAGCCCCTGTTTGTTTTCGAATACACACCAATCGAGCGTATGCCATTTTCAAACTATTTTATGGTAAATCAAACGATTTCCAATACTACAATGACATCAAAAATATTGTTGAACTTCAATTATTGGTTAAGTTCTGCATTGTTCTACTTGATTATATTAAGTTTTCTTAAATTCTGCCTTTATGACATCTAAAAACTGGTCTAAATGTTTACACTGGGCTTAAGGCATTAACAAGAGCTATTTTTAGATACACGTAGTCAAAGCGAACATGTATCATAATTCTTCTTCTTCTGCACGGTTTGAAGTATATCGGTTACACATAACTTGTACCAATTTAAGAAAAATATATTTACAAGAACTTGATGTTTAATCTTATCGGTTTACTTGTATTTTACGGTTTTTTCTTTGAAATGTTACTACCGATAAGAAAACCGGGTCAAATCGATTCATATCCTTTTTCTACCGTTTGCCATTGTTTTCTATTTTTAAATTTAAGTTAACAATAAAGCTATCCGTTTTTTATATTTGTAGTTTTTTTAATACGCGACAATAAACTTACAATGATCCGGATTTACTTGCATATAACTAGAGTCCCTAAGGTGAAAAGTATTAGTCGATTTATTTCCGATTTGACAATGAAGCTGCTATTTTCGTTAGTTTTGATAGCTACAGTGCTGATTCTGATGTCGGAAAGTGCTAAATGTAAGTGTTATTCTATTGTCAGACTAATAAATGACTTTTCTTTTCAAACAGCCTATTTTGCAGAAAATTTTGTAAAAGACAAAAGCTACGGCTACACGTTACATTTTTTCTAAATAAAAATAAATTCAAATTTTATATTGTAAACTCAAAAGTCAACAATTAATCTATGTCGTAATTAATTATTATATACTGCAAGCGAAATATTTGGCAATTAATTATAGTCAAAAGTACCTAACTGATTTTTCGTGCACAGTGAATAATCAAGTGAAAGCAACTACACCCAAAAAAAGCCGGAATTATGAAACATGAACGGGACGTAGTGGCGTAATGCCCCGGAAGGTATATCGGAAGCTATGTATTTAGAACTGCCTTGTAGCTTAAAGATAAGCTTACGTCCTGCATATATGCAAGCTGTCCCTAGGTCCCTAGATAACTCTCGTGGGAATGTAAGTCGCTCAGTTGGAGGCATTGCATGCATTCGTGATAAAAGTCTATTTTATTATTACGAAGCTGTTTGTAGCTTAATTCTAGTTTGGCATTGCAGGTTACTTAAAACAGTTTTTATT
Source organism: Agriotes lineatus (assembly GCA_940337035.1). NCBI lineage: Eukaryota > Metazoa > Arthropoda > Insecta > Coleoptera > Elateridae > Agriotes > Agriotes lineatus. Next base: position 134,305,567 of record OW679199.1, read on the forward strand.
TCTTAATTTTCTTCTAGTTGTCTGCAAAGGAGTAAAATATGAAGGCGTTTGCGTGAATGACAATGGCTGTAGAGTACTTTTAGCACCACCGTATACAGTTCCCTGTCCGGAAGATTTAACCTGCTGCCTTCAACCGTTTTAACTACAATGAAAACTGAATTGTCAATAATACTTAAGGTTTTATTAAATTGATGTAATACCTATGTTATATTTATTAAAATGCCTGATTTGTCAAAAAACCGTTGATATATACAGCAGTCAGCGTGTGTTTCCTGCTTGTGAATGCTTTTCCATATACGAAGTTGTCTAAAACGTCAATTTTAAAGTACACGTTTGTATTTTCAAATTTTCTGTTTTAAAATAGTGTCATCATCGATCATTTTATAAATAGTAGCACGCTTCGCATAGTTTGCTTAATATCTTTATCATAAATATTTATTTATAAATCAAAACTTAGCACTAAACCTTCAGCTCAGTTCATTACGATTGAAAACGGGGAGGGAACAAAGCAGGTTAAGGCAATACAGTAATCAAACAACCTTACCGGATTGGCAAATGTAGGAAGTAAGACCTTCAATGGCGCATAGGGGAACCCATCGACTACTCACGACCAGCTTGTGACCAGCGAAGTGATAATATAGCAAATGTTTGGAACACATTATCGTACAAAATGCTTCCTCGACGGCAAACATCTTGTACTTCAATATGTTTGCCGTCCGTGTTGATTTAATTGAAATCGGCTACACCCAAAATGTCAAGCAGATGCTTTGTTAACTTTTATTTCTAACATAGCCAGGGTTTTATTTAATATATCTAGTTACTTTTAGTTAGCACTTCGAGTAACTAGGTAATGATAAATACAAGTTTAGACATCCAAAACTTAGGTGTAGTAATTTCAATAGCTGGCCATAGACACACATTTAAAACCTCCACGAATGTAGTACATCCGTACCGGTTTTGAACATGTGTATATGCGCAGCTATAAGCTGGGCATAAACACACGTTCAAAACCGCCACGAAAAACTACATTCGTGGCGGTTTTAAATGTGTGTCTATGGCCAGCTAATGAAACAAACTAATATACTTCAATATGTTTAGAAGCTTTTAGTTTATTCACAACTATAAAGACATGTAAGATTGAGCAACGGGCGATGACTTAGAAAAATCTTACCCCAAAGATTTTAACGGGCTCGAAGAAAAATTTCAACATTTACGCGCGTTGAGCCATGGGAAAATATAATCAAGGTACTAAGAAACAGTCCACACTAAACTAATCAAAATGTCTTAATACACACGGCTGGATAAAGCAAGCGTTTTCAATGTAGCGATATTTATTTTGGTCGCGCTAATGGAAATTGCTTAGAACCCTTGGAGATCCTTCGTCTACATGGCGAGGCTTGTTTAAGTCATTAGCACTCTTCCCATCAGATGTTTGGCAGACTTTACCAACGAGATTGCGGAATACTTTTTTCCCTAGAAACCAAAATTGCTACTCAAGAAGACGAAGAGCACATTTTAAACAATGGAAAACAACCTTCAGTTGACCCCGATGAGACTTTCGGCTGAAAAGAGTATCAATAGTAGTTTTGTTTGGATAGCAGGTACAAGCCCTTAACCGTCCCGTTACCAAATAATTTTTGCAGCAGTTGTAAAAAAACTGTTGAACACTCAGATTTTATAATATCGACTTTACTGATGACGCTGGTTGTTCTTGATCTTAAGAGATGTCCCTTTAAACTAGAGATTAATTACTGGGTATGTAATTCCCGTTTTGCTTGCTTTACAATAAATAAATAAATAAATAATATTTTATTTGTACATAGATAAGTGGATGGGGCATATTCAACCCACTGCTTATATTTTATTATTTTGCGATTTATCAACAAATAAGAAAATATGTGCTTCTGATTTAATTCCAATGTTTTGGAAACGTTAACGAAAAGTCCACTTCGTACAAACTTTCTAGAGTACGCTATATATATTTAAAATTTGATATCCATACGTTTTCCTTCTCTAACTGCACTCCGATGCGGCTCACTTAATACTCATATCTCTACCTAACTTGAGCAAAGTAAAACAACTGCGTTACTTAAAGGGCAGGACAGTTGCTTAAGTGTCTTAAACATGATATTGTTCTTGTTCAGAGAACTCTTTCGCTTTCAACTCGCCCCATAATAACTAGTTGAAGAACTACACATTTCTTATTACGCATGATGTGTCCTAAATATTCGGCCTTCCTTATTTTGATTAGGTTATATATTTGTCTATGTTTTTAGGCAAGGCAGAGGAATTCTTTGTTGGTCTTTCTCACCGTACATAAAATTGTCAGAATCCTACGGGGTAGCCACACTTCAAACGCATGGAATAGATTTTTTATTGTTATTTGCAATGTCCAGCTTTCTACTCCATATAATTGTATTGTTAATATGTTCTCGGGAATTACGTAACTCGTCTAGTCGAGCAGCTTTTCGCGGCATAATTTTAGGTTACGGTGAATAGATCAGTAGTTGGGGAGCTACACTCGAACCGAGAGGTTGCACTTCGTGTGTTATTTTGTTCTGTAGAGACCGCCGTTCGAGGAAGCCTTGACGTACCAATTTTAGAAAAATAGCGACAATTGTCGGATATGCTGTTCATCGCGTGTAGGCTCACGCTAATTGCTGGTAGAAAATGGTTGAAATGCCGCTGTTCATTCTTTTTCACTTTGCCGACGCAGCTCGGGAGAATCTGCCATCACACTGCTTGTAGAACCACGCAAATTTTGCGTACGACTTTCTGGGCAGCTGTTAGTTTTGCTTCTGCCCGTGAATTATGTGCCGCATTTGCAAGCTCGCACATCTCGCTCAACTCTGGCGGCCAGCGATTGCGTGCGACTCTCGAGGACTGTGACGGTTTTCGCATTTTGCCACCAGTTGAACTACATTTCAGCTACGACGAATCAATGTTTTTCACCTAAAATGGATGGGTTCCGCTAATATCTAACATACTAGAACAGGATTTTGTATGTGTTTTAGCAAGTAAGCTGCAAGTTATTAAATAGTTTCGTAGTGCAGTAACGCCTTCGGAACTTTGCACCAACCTATCAATATTCTTTTTCCCTCGCAGGCAAGTACATCTGTTATCTGCAATTCTCTTGTTTACCATTCTTTATTGTGGTCATAGCTGCAAGGCTGGCTCATTTAAATGTAGTGTTATGAATTATATCTTAATAGTATTTAAATTTACTTTATATTTTTTATTTATTAAGCGCAATGCAGTTCCGCGCATGTTGAAATCAAGCAAGCATTTTCAGAGATTCGCAAGGTAAGTCATAGCTGAAGTTCGAGTACCGTCCACATTTCCCATCACCTAGAGAGTTTCCCATGGTACAACCTACAAGTCTTCCGAGGTACAATTATTTTACAATATTATTTCAGCCAGAGACCCGCCTCCACGCCACTGAGCTCCTGGACACTTTATCAGATTCTTACATGTAGTAAACGGAGATTTAGCGGTTACAATAAACTTTAGTCAAGGTTACATTAATTGTTTTGCCTTGTATTTGTATCATTAATAATCTTTTCAAAAAGAGGATATAATTTTTTACAGATCAACTCTTCTCCCTACGATGATTTCCATGCAATGTTTGTGTCTACAACATTTGCGCTAATGGCCAAAACATACAACTACCGCTTTTCATCTCCCATTCTGCATTGTGCATCTTGTCTATCTTGAGCAGGCTAGGAAATTCCATGTACCAATTTTAAGACTATTTTTCATCATTTCCAGTCCGGCGATTCCTCGCATCATTTTGGGGGCGCTGGTGCTTGGAGCAATTCTTAATTTCGCTATCCATGATTAATTCACACAACACTAAATAATTTTAAAAATTAAGGGAAACTAGAAGTAAAAATATCTTTATGTTTCTAATAATACTGAAACAATATTTCTGAACCGTATATTAGACAAATTGTAAAAAAAGCTATTAGATGGAGTATCCTATAAAATGATGGCAAAGTCTTACAGGAAAAACGAGATATATTAGGAACCTCACAATCTTAAAAATGTTTTTAAAAATGCAACAAGTACAGACAAAAAATAGACCTATTACCTATATGAACGAGAAAGTAATTTTAATCTTCATATTCTTGTTAATCTGTTAAACCCATGTGTATATATGCAAACATTGCACTCTTATGTATACATTTATTTCAACTGATACACCTGGGATTCAAAATTCAATTTCTACTTACTTAATCCTATGCCTTTCTACCTTGTCGATGTAAGGCCGGTGAGTTGATTTGTTCTATTTTTTTCGGTGGTTTTGGTAAATTGCTTTCCATTACTGCCTGTCTTGCGTTTTTCTTGCCATTTACGTCCATTCTCCTCTTTTTTCTTCTACGGTCTCTTTCACTTCCTTCACCCAGTTCCTTGTTAACCTTCCCTTTTTGTTTTTCCTGGAACTCCTGCTTCGTATAGTTTTCTCGCTGTTCTTTCATTCTTAATTCTACATACATGTCCCAACCACCCAAAATGTAATTTATAAATAAACAAGTTGTAGTTAAATTATCTCTGATCTATAAACACCCTTTCACGTACAATCTATCAAGGGAGCCGTGAAAGTAGATTCGGACAATGCAATGGCAAGGTGTTTCCCGAATGTTTTAGGTGCAATCGCGTAGGCGAAAGGTGTTAAGAACAGTTTACTACTTCGGTAGGTTCACAATGATTTGATTATTCGCAAATTGAACCACTCGGAAGTTACTCGAAGAAATACTTGAAGACTGAAGGCCTGAAATAACGTGTAAGGAGGACGAAATGCTTTCGTACCTGAGATACCTAATTCCAGACACTTTTAGAGAAAAAATCCGGTCTCAAGCGTGTACCAGGAGAACTTTCAGGTCATTATCGATGTTCAGAATCTCAACGCTGTGATAAATCTGTATTCTCGATTCTATAAACACTATTCACAAATAATTTTTGTTTTAGTTTTACAGTAATATAAGAGTTTAGGTTCACTAACCGCATGGTAATCCTCAGAAAGTAGAATGCAACGACAATTTCCATTTTTTTATACAAAAACGCTACAAAACTAATTTTTGATGATGAAAATATTTTCAATTTTGAAGAAATAGAACTGTAAACCACAATTACCGAAATGGTTAGCTATACAGCTTTAGATAAATGTCCATTTTGACATACCTAAACGGCATGTTGCGTTATGAAAATATAAACAAAAATATAGGTTAAAATATAAATCCAACCATTGATTCGCTATTTTTTTTCGGCTTATTTCACTGTATACATATAATTATGTACTGAGCTATATTATATTGTTTTTCAGTTTGCTAGTTATCTAAATAATAGCAGGCGTCATGAAAACACCTTTAAAATGTAATCAAGTACACTCACTACATTAAAAAATATATCAATGATATTTAAAAACAATTTAAATAAAAACCGCACAATATGGAATTGATCCACGAGATGATTTTAATATTTGCAGTTGTGTATTATCAGATTCAATCAATTAATAGGTATTATTACTTTTCTCGGTATCCATTCTATGTGGACATTTAACGATCTTTTGTTTTTTGCGCATTTGCAGTGTAATGGCTTAATAAAAATACCTGATTAGTGTCTTTCTAATCTTGCTTTGTTATAATTGTGATTGCTCATTTGTGCCGATTCAGAAAAGCGGTAAAAGACGCATTCTATTTGCTTAACGAATTAATTTTTATGACAGTACTTTAAGAATGATCCAATTTTAAAAAGAAAGAATGCAGTGCTCGAACATTCTTATAGCTATTAAGGCAACTAGTGTTTTACAGAGGGTTTAAAAATCGAGGTCGATCATGTTAAAATTCGAGCGAAGCACACAAGGGTGTCCTCGGGGCTCCGCCCGTCTCCAAGGGGGCCATCGGGCTCCGCCCCTCTCCAATCGGGCACTAGGGGCTCCGCATACAAATCGGTCCGATATAATAACTGTACTTTTAATCTTCACAAATAAGGTTTTATAAACTCTTAAAGTACTCCGTGCTTTAAATGGAATGGCGTGTTTTATAGACAACATAAAGCACGCCGCATATGACCCTTGGAAACAGTTTAAAATCACGGCTGTAGAAAAAAGAGACTAATGTGCAAACATAGCATGTTAAAAATAGAATTTTGTAATAAATGCCTACTCAAATGCAGCGTACAAGCGTTAAAAAGATAAAGTGAGAATGTTATTTAGCGGAACAACTTTATTATTTATATGGCGTTAAATTGATTACTGTCGCCATTGTGCGCTATTAACCGAAACATCTACACTTTATGAACTGAATCTAATGGAATCCTTGACGTATGTGGCAAAAAATAAAACATAACGAAATTTATTGATCAATTTAGACATCGCCTAATCGCATAGAGACATATTTTACGCGGTTTCTTAACATGTGCAAACTAAATAAGTATTGCCTAACACCACAACTGAAGTAGAAGTAGTAATTAATTCATTTTTAACTTCCAATCATCTATTAAATTTTATGCAATTTTATTTTGAGCTTCTAGTTACGTATCACATTTTTCAGTAAAACTTTATTTCGCACTTTTCGTTATTTTTGCATTATGGTTTTTATATCTGGTCATGGTACTTTTTGCCCTGTATTATCTGATATTAGCATCCACTAAATTATTTTTAAAGCGTGTAATGCGTATATTCGGTTCACATCTATTTTGCATGAAGGTTGACCATAGAAGTTTCACCAATTTAGCTGTGTAAAATTACTTTGTTTAAACCAGGTTTTAATTTGAGATTATGGTAACACCTTCAAAGGCAATGTTGCTATATTAAAGCAGAACGAAAAATAGAACTTTAGTAACTTTTATGTGTATATCCAGTTTCAGTAATTGTGCAATTGAAGATATTGTGAATTAAAGTACATGGACGGTCTTACAGTCCATCTGGCACCAATATTCTATTCTGTCAAATGCCAATAAATTTGTTGGAGGTTCTATTTAGTTCTATTTCTGTATAACTTAATAACAACAATCCAACCTTCATGCAAAACAGGTGTGAACCTATTATAGCTGACAATTTAAATAAAATTTTGGGCATCCTTCAGAATGTATTTCTTGGGCATTGTCTAGCGACACGCAAAACTAAAGAAAGGTGCTTAAATAAAACACAAGATTGGTTTTAGATTGCTTTAATAAATCATTAGAATAAACCATTAGAACTAATGGAGACAGCAAGTTTGATACGGGGGGCAATTTGGTATGTATCTTGCTAAGCTGATTCTACAGTGAGCCACAGGTCTGCAAATTCCTCGAAATTTGTATCCATGGCACAATCCTAACAAAAAAAAGCAAAAATTTAAAAGCTTTGCCGTTAATATTCTGGTTGGCATCCAGAATACGTCCATTGTTAACAAATAATTTTTCCACTTTTATAACAATAACATACACAGTCAGAAGAATACGAACACAAGCACAAATATTACTAAATGTAGGCATTCTGGAGATTCGACTTTATAAAAAATAATTATCAAATTGGTACCTACTATTGCTGTGAACAGCGTTTGTCAACAGCAGCAGCAACATCGCCGTAAGGATGGACGAAAACACCAGCTTCATCGTAGACACAAGAATGCTGAAAGCCAACTCGCAGTTCTTCCAGAGCTGGTGTTCTTAAATCTACAAGATTAACCGTAACGTGTGTGCGGAGGAAGCGTAATTGTCAATCAATCAGTATAGTTGTAATTAAAACGAATTACCGTGGCTAAACTGCAATTCGGCAGAAGGCTGGCAGTTAAAACGCAAGATTATTATCAATTCTAAGTGCACTGTTCGTACACACAGCACTGATTGGGAAAGTTAAGGGGCTGGGAAACCTTAAAAATATAAGTTATAATAAAAATTATCCACCTATTGGCATTTGATTACCAAAAATAATCCAAAATTGCTTCAGCGAATAACTAGTTACAGTTAGAGTGTCTTAAAGCACGAGAAGATATCGATAAGTCAAATAAAAGAATAAAACAGATTTGAATCAAGTAATAAATTCAATTCCAGTAACAGTACAACTAGGCGGTTCAAGTTAATGAATTCAAAATGATGGGTAACATATATTTATTGCAAAAGATGCATTAACTAAATGATATAAGGGTACTATGTAAGCTAGAAAGAAATGAGTTCAATAACTAAGGCGCTTGGAATCGACACAGCAAAGTATACCCTACCTGAAACTCAGCTTTATTAAAAAAGCTAATTGCTAACGTAATCTACGAAGGGCGTCGTTATAATCGTAGAGGCCTCTCAAGGTATCAAGTATTTCTTTCGTTTTAAAAAACACGTTTTTGTGTTGAGATACGGAGAAACAAATCGCATGGAACCCATCAACTTCGTTGTACTAGCTAGTTCTTTACACTGTTAGATACAATACAATAAAAATTATAAATGAATAAAGGAACGAATGAAAATAGAATAGGTTGTCATGCGAACACACAGTTTTAAGATCATTGAAGAATGCACTGTAAAATATTGAAATACTTATATGCAGAGCATTTTACAATCTGAACAACAATTAAACGTTTATCATCGGTTACTTTTTAAGCATTCTGAAAAAGTGTGATATATTTTTACATGACAAGAAAGGAAACTATTGAAAAATGTTAAGATATCAGGGAATACTAGTACCAAATGTTGCATTTACTGTGATTGTTAAAAATATAAACCTAAGCTAAGTTCTAAAAGAAAAAATATCAATTTTCTATTTAAATTGGAAATCCAACAGGATAAAGCATTTTTTGTATCTATAAACCGGAAACGTAAATAGTTCACCATTTATTTATATATTTCTTTGTGATTCATACCTTCACTTTTTTTAAACGCATCTACTCAACGTCAAATACGTGGAAAGAAGTGTATGCACTCAAAGCAATAAAACGCATTACAGTATTATAAGTATAATTTCAAAAATCCTTTCAAGTAATACTTAATAGACACAGCATGTTTCATGCGGAGAGCAAGTCGATTTATGGTCCCTTAGACGAATCCTGCATTGGGATGAAGGTCTGCAGACGCCGGTAAACTTTAGGCGAACACACGTCTCTGCCAAAATCGTATAAAATGTTAAAGTCATCGTAACTAACTTAAAACTATTTTTAAAATATCAATTTGGCCACAAATACATTAATGTTAATTTGACAATAAAAAAATATTCGAGAAATGTATTGAATATAGTTAAAAAGTACGTACTTCGGCTATCCACAATACTTGCGGAGAGCAGCAGCAGCAGCGTTATGAAAATGGAGAAAATAGCCAATTTCATGATGGTCTGAAGAAGCTGGAACCAACTTGCAGCATCCACCACAAGTGTTGGTCTTAAATCCAGCACGAGCTGCGTGGATGATGCAGCATTTATCAACAATAAATATGCGTAGAAGCAATTGCCATTGCCAAGTCCAATGGAGCATGTCGAATCTCAATTGTTAATGGATGTTGTTTAGAACATAATTGATACTGTGAAAGTAGGATGACACCAAACAATTCCACATTCAAGAGCATTGATTCTTCAGTGAAAAGGACGATGAAAAAATATTGGAGTTTGCTGATACTACTTCCTCTCTCTTGCAACTGGATCTGTGCTGTTTTTAGACTTCATTTCATGGCCATTATTTTTATTAATATCGTGAGGCTTAGTTATACATTTCGACAAATTGTGGAGCAGCAATCAGTTTACAGAAAAAATATTTTACGAAAAACATGTCTTCCTTATACTCTCTTTATCTGTTGAAATGGTGGTACTATTTTGTGAATTAATATATTTCTCAACACTGATATTTATATTAAGAAATCATATTACGTAGTGATTCTAGTCGTGAGAAACATTTGTGACAAGTGATTATCAACGATGTACCTATATAAGCAAAAACAAAATTATTTTTTAATGCTCCACTTAACTATTCATCACATAATGCAAGAGGTTCTATGACATTGTGCAAATTTTATCCTCTACATTTGTTTTGATATCTCCAATAATTCTTAAACAGCTTTTATATACCCCTCGCTTGATACAACTAAAACAACTGGCATAGTAAAATTAGGCGATCTCGCTGGCCACGGCAATTATTGATTCAGTTCTCATAAAACTGTTAATATAAAAAGTGTTGTATTCATTTTGAAATGTCAAATTGAAACAAAACACTAAAGCCTACTTGATTATATAAACACAACATCATAGATACACTTCTGTTTTACCACAGTTTGAAAATAGTAGACATTTAGCTTAAACTGTACATGTTTTTATGTTGTGAAGGTGCAACACATATTTATATCCAAAGCTCGCTATAAAAGTCTATTATAGGCTGAAATTACTGTTAAATTTGGTTTGTTCGCCCTAAATTATCTATCCATGCAACCTTTCATTAACTTCCAACACATTTTGTAATGTGAAATTTACAATTGTCTCATTTCAGGTTGCACACTTAGTGTTTAAAAGATCTCGACATACAAAATAGCCCCAAAATCCACAGAACTACGCTATAGCATATCACATACTACTCCATTAGTACGCCCAAATAATATTTCACACTAATCTGATGTAATCAGGCTGAGAAATCTTAAATCGTATACACGACTGAAACGTATTAGCTCATTTAAACACATATCTATATTGTAAGGCAGAATTAGTGCTACCTACTAAGAAACATAATATTTTATAACTGACTTAATCTAATACATTGATGTTTTTAAATCAAATTTCTGAGTCACACCTAACTTATCATCACAGTTGAGTTTTGAGCCAAATTCCAAATAAAATCATAGATCGGTAAATGAGTTATGTAAGTGTTTACAGACCACCTTAATCTTAGTTACTTTAATTAGAATTTATTTAGTAGAACTACTTAAATCTGCTTGAATACTAATAGAGAAAGTTATCAAAAATCAAATTCAAGATCGGAAGAGTTAGAATTGGATAAAGTAGTTTTCAAAGCTAAAGTTCTAAGTGCTCCCGTTGGCATTTCTGTGTATTATTCTTTTTTGAACCCGCAGAGTCTTTTTCGTGTACAAAATCCAAATATTGTCGTTCCTATACAAAAATAACTATTCACCATACAATTTTATATTAAATCACTCATAAAGTGCCCACGTTCGTCTCTATATCTCTGTCCATAGCAATATACGTATAGCTATAAACTACGCCTCCGAATTCTTATAATAACATAATTATTAATTGTATTTATTTGATTGCTTGACAACACACAATATCATCCAAATTCGTGTGTTTATGGAAGCGACAATAAATTATTTGAGAATAAAAAAAATGTTTTATTCCTGACTTTTCAAACACCCATTTTCGCCAGATTAATTACCATAGTAGAGCTTAACATTTACAATAATTACGCGATCTAAAGAATAAACACAAGCACATAATTTTTCGCTAACCCCTCGAAACCCTTCTGTAATCTGCAACTGCACGACGCTGCGTCCCAAATACCTGCAAGATGGCTGCTGGCTTCACCAAACAGCACAGTTCTTTGGAAATAATTGTATTGTTGCATCAAAAGGAATAAATCAAGCACCAAGTAAATGTTTAAAAACAAATTTAGACACACATAATATGAAATACAAAATTTTACCCTCAAAACGGCTGAAATTGCCGACAATAAATGTGCAGGAGAAGTTTTAAGAAGTTTTTTTTGCGTTCTCAATGCTTTACTCTCATATAGGTGCCGAAAAAGCAAAAGGTGGGCGTTTAATTCTGGGCCTCTATTTGGCCCAATTTTACGTAACCTCAAGCAAATTTAAAATAAACCTTTTCAAACAAATGCCGATTGCTAATTACCAAAACAAACAAAGCTACCGTCTTCAGCGGATTTAATTTCATAAGTGTCCCAAAATCTCACGCAGACCTATGCGGGTGTCGTGACGGAAAGATTTTAGCATGTGCCGCGCTTCGCTCATACACAACCCAGATGTGATGCCTGAAAGGTGGTTCCACAGCCCCACTGCATGCGTGTGAACGTTAACCACAGCTCTGCTATTCGATGAAGGCCCCAATATGTCCAACAGCACTATGTGCAGGCTTTATAAACCGCACCGACTCTTCTGAAGTTTGTCTAGTTGCAATAATTTACCCGCAGCCATTCTAATGTCACTGGTGCGTATGTTCATTGCTTTAATGTGTGCAATATTCAATTTTCTCTGCTAGCAGGCCCCAAATTTGAACACATACATGCTCTTCAGCTATGGCCCTCGAATTTTCCAGCTGCCGCCCTAAATTTGTACCGGCGTCGATAACTGAGACGTCGATTTGACCTCAGGCTAGCTCCGACTGTACCTCCCGTACACACCAACGGTCCAATCTGCTCCGCCACTGCAACGAGTATATACAGTTTTAGTGTTCTGGCTCGGTTTTATACGCACTTTAACCGAAAATACATTGCATGTCTAGATTTAAGACGCCACTTTGATGTGAACACTGAATCGTACATAAACGCGTCCAAAATGTTTTATTTTGTGCTAATAATACTAACATGTGGTCCTATAGAACACTGGCTCTTGTTGTGGCTTAAAAATGGGATCTCCAGGCGAATTTAACCTGGTTTTACCAAAACATAACTCCAGAGGAGAAAGATAAAGTTTGCTGAAAATAATCATGCATAGAAAATAAAAACAAAAGAAGAAGCTGAGGAAGAAGATGCTCGTCTTGGTTGAACAACTTAAGAGACTTAATTGTAGTTCTACACACTTTTTAGAACTACATTAAAAATTGAATCGCTACGATAATTCCAACCTTATTAGAGGAGACAGCACCTAAATAAAAAGAAGATGCTATTTTTATGGATTATCTTGACGCATTATCTACAGTCGACCTATTTTTTCTGAAATCTGCTCTTCTGCTTCCTTAGCGCAATATACGCTTTCTATTTTTAAGCAGAATTCCGCTATAGAGCCTGAAATCTAAACGAAAATTCCTGGGTAATTATCACCGCCTTCTTTGTTTCCTTTTTATGTATGTTTGTGACATGTGTTGTTTTCCACAAATATGTAGCCTTCCATTTGTTGATACATGTTAGAAAGGTTTTTATAAGTGTTTGCATATGCATATGCCACGCGAAGCCGGATTTCTATGTATCAAATTGCGACGACGGACTTGCACGCAGTATACCAGTTGCACATAAAAGACAATTACTTCGGTGGCTTTAAAGATATTTGAATGTAAATGTATGTCAGATAAAGTTTTATTATTATTGATTTGGAAATAGATTGCCAGGAGTTACTTTTGCGCGGTAATGATATATTCCTATTTAAAAACGAGCTATTTCGGAATAAAAAATTGTTTTATGGTTTAATCCTAATCTTTATTATTTTATTCGTGGATTTAAAAGCCACTTCATACTTGTGCTACATTGCTTGTGAGCAAATTGGCATTTTAGGAGAGCTAAAAGCCGCATTACAGAATTGGCCCCCAACGGTGAGACAGCGAAACAACTCCTTACACTTTCGGGGCTTCTGATTCCTCCTAGATTGACATCGATTCAGGTGCAATTCCTTTCCCACTTATCGTTTTTCTTTTGTGTTATTTTCATTCAAATTTTTGTCCCCGCTTCATTTTTGTCATGCGTCATTCCGTGCATTTCTTATACTTTTCCTTCTTATTTGATGAAATATTGCTCTATTTTTTCTGAGTTACTCTATAAATATATATTAGATGAAAAGCCACACTGACTCATATATAATGCTATGCTTGTATTCTTGTATTTGTTTATCCTGTAGTTGACGACGATTAATTCTACACTAATGTCATATAATCTGTTTTATGCACAATATCATATATTCAATATATGTAAAATTCTATACATGAATAACGTTTTTTATTTAAAACTGCAAGACCGTAACGAACGACTGATTGCTAAACAATATAGTAAATAATGGGCTTCGTTCCTCAGTGCAACAATTCAAGAGAAAACTCCCTTATCTAAGCCAATATTTCGGAAAGCTCTATTCTTTTTTAAGACATCTACGCACTGCAAATGAAATACTGTAGGTATAGACTAATTCTGCCTGTTAAGTGTGACCTATGCCCAATCTCTCAGAGTGTGTGATTTTCTAGTGTACGTATATCTCAACTGCCGAAGAATATCTATAAGAGAAGTAATAATACCTAATAATGAAATAAACATATAATGAAACATGCTGTAAAAACAAGCCATGTAAATGTGGTTGATCTGATGATGGGGTTAGAAACTCCACTGCTGGCAGAATTACTAACTGTATTGCAGTGGCTGCTGCACACTTCATGGTGAAGTAACAGAGGAAGTTGTTGCAGATCCACTAATAAATTACTGCATTACCTTGTATCACCACTATACCACTTAAAAAAATGCACTCGTCAAACTAAACAATACTAATTTTTTATGTAATATTCTTCCTTCCAATAACATCTGTAGATGCTGCACAATCGGTATATAGTTTACTATATATTTCAAATTCCGGTTAATTCAATTAAATTTGAAGCAACGAGTTTTGCAGACGTCCGACGTTGAAGGCATTATTTTGTTTGTGTAATTATAATTTAATATCTTTATTTCTAATGCGATAAGTGTTGCATGGTTTTATTGTGTATTGGGATTGCCAAATTATAACTCTAACAATAAAATCCTATAGTTGTGATAATAGCATACGAAAATAAAAAGTATAAGCTCATAAACTGAAATTACAATGAGCGTGTCATAACACTTATATTTATCACTTTGTTAGACCTGTCCTATTATTAAAGAAATTTATGTATCAAGTCCAAATTGACTTAATGATAAAAACATTCAAGTGAAAGTCTACACGGTAATGCGCATCCATGTTTTTTTCACTTTACTCATATAACAATTTTAAGAAACTGCACAAAAATAAGCTTCAGCGTTGCATTAATTGTATTATTGTTATGCCATGACCATTGTAATTTTAGTTTATGCATTCATTCTGTTATATATTGATTACCACACAAGCACATTATTAATTATAATCAAAGTATCTAGTAATACTCGCATAAACTAAAGCTTTTTTTTAAGTACCAATGAGGTGATTCCTCTAGGCTAGTAAAACTTCTAATATCGCACTTAAACAATGCTATTGAATCAATTAAAATTCTTCAAACACAAACAGTTCAAACATACAGAATGTGCAATGCACCTGAAGCTATAATTGCAGTTTAAGTGAGTTGCTTATCGCAAAGGTATAAAACAGAAATTGGCGTTTAAAGCATTGAACAGCCGTTAAATTTGGTAAGTTTGGTGAAAATTAGGCTAAAACTGCTGCTTAATGCGAGCCCAGCCCTCTTATCTCTGTGCTACCCAGCTCCTTCCATCATATTTTCTTGGTTTCCTTTCTTAATTTGAGGATTCGAGGAAATATTATTGGCGCAGAGGTACATTGCAGCAAATACACTTCTACAAAATGTACTTCTTCGCAACTAAAACAAGTTTGGTAAACATCGCAATAGCTGTGCTTACTGTTCAAATAATGTATAATGGCAATAAATCATATATTTATTTCGTAGTATTAACATAAGATTTACTGTTGGATGCAGCAGACGTATCCGGAAGGACAAGGAGGCTGATGATTTCCGAGTTCATCGCCCAAACATGTGTTTACGCGTTTGCAAATTCCCTTAAGATCTGAACCAAGTGTGCTGAAACATCCTGGAAGAACAAGAATTACCTTATAACATGGCCCGTGTGTTTTATCGCTTTTGTGGAAGCGTACGAGCATATCGAAATTTTAACAATTTTATTTCTCGCGCTGTAAGTTAAACAGGTCCAATAATATTCACTGCTGATATTTTGTTAAGAATATCAGTTTATTCAACTTATTTAGCTCATAGTAAAAACAATCTGGTAAATATAATTAATAATATTTCTACAACGATATAAAAAATAAATGCGCAACCATAGACTTCCAACAATGTCAATGTTAACATCATTTACACCGCTCTGCCACAATTTCAGTAATTATCAGTGATTATAATATAGAAAATACTTACGTTGTGGTGGTGGAAATGGAAATGGATATGGTTCCGGATATGGGTATGGTGGTAGATATTGATCTGGTTCTAAGTATGGATATGGTGGGCGTTGGGTTGGGAATGGGAGTGGAATAGGGAATTGTCCACCAACACTAATTGATGACAATACTAGTAACAACGCAATAGCAACACCTAAACCAATCGTTAACGTCTTCATAATATACAAGTTACTGCACTTCTATGAACTGGTTGCCTTAACTTAATTTATACTAAATATATGTAACTTTATAGATCTTTAAAAATTAACATTGCTATTGTTTTGTTTTAACGAACTATGTTAAACTTAAATTCATGACTTGCTCAAACGTTGATGATTAAGCTATTTCCACTACCTATATTACCTCTGATTACTAATCAACCATATAGCCATAACACATAAATCTTATACCGCATAACTGCTATATAAACCACTCATAGCTACTAATTGATTATTAAAGAAAATCATAACGTTTTAGACATGATTTCTGCATGATATGAAAAGTTTTGTAATAAAGTTTGAAGGAGTTTTTAAATTCCTGTCGTCGTCCGTAATCTCTTCAACTGGTTTGTGTATTAATTCACAGGATTTTTGATTTTTGGGAAGTAAAAATTATCTTATTAAAAAATTATATAAACAAGATGATATGGTGTAAGTCCCTTATCAATACTTCGGCACACCGGATTTGAAATTGTCAAGGAATAAAAATGTGCATACGCATCTTTCGAAAGAAGGTGTTGCAATGGGCATCATGTACGTCTTGGGTGAGTTTTTGTACTACAATTTGCACATCGTACTTTACTGCCGTGAAGGAGCGTATGCACAGTTTTGTTTACTATTTTTGCAAGTGGAACATACCATTTGTTCGTCGAAAGGATTTTCTTCAAGTTTTCTGCCTCTTGATGACAATGTATCTGTAGACGTGGTTGTTGCTGTTATCCGTTGAAAACAGCTAGTTTGAACTGCTTCAGAGTAACTGAAGACTACTTTAGTGTCCGCCCATTTCAAAGCTATTACTTCTTCGTCGCTAATTTTCCAGTCTGAATCTCCTCTACTCAGATTTAAAATCGTTTGGCATGTCTTTTCTGCGTTTTCGTATTGCATAGATTCTATCTTCCAATAGATCTCTTTACTATTCTATAGAATTAAAATGATTGCGGGTGAACGATTAATTACGACGCGACGATACAAATAAACAAGTGGACTATAATCAAACAAAATTGCGTCACTTACCTTTAATCCTTCCCAGGTACAGGTGCATATAGAGCTCGGAGGCGAGCGGCTTCGTAAAGCTGAATGGGGATTCCAACTCCCAATACAGGATATACATGTACTTCACGACGAGAACAATGTGTGTGCACAAAATTGAATTAGCCAGCGAGAACAAGCAAGACCTGTTCACTCTTCGACGGGTGGAGACTAATTAATTTTATGAACCACGGCATTTTTCGGGGTTGGACCAGAGGGCTCTAAGATTTTAAGATTTCTAGGAAAGTGGACCACATGTTAGAATACAGGAGTGACACAACTAGAAGAATACAGTCCACTACAAAAATAAATTTGAACTAAAACGCGAATCCTAAATAAATACACGCTACAAACAACAAAATATTAATTAAAACTACAACTAACAGCGGGTTATATGAAACTGCAGGCGTTTACTTATAAATGTCAAATCGCTACAGGGACGTATGTGTGGCACCTTGTTTTCAACGGCGTGTGATGCACTGAGAAGTTCCCACCAGAAAAATCTTGGCAGTACTCGACACACGGAGCGAAACTACCTTACCTTTAGGCGATTGGAATTTTATATTCCTGAAAACGCGTACTGCATTTCGCTTCACAAGAAATCAAACAGAAAATAACATAATACTGCTATATTAAACACGAGCAATTTGGCTACAAATCGATTCGGGCCAGCTGCAATCTACACCGTATCATATTACCTACATTTAACGTATTTCTAACTAACGTGACGTCACAGCAAATTTACAGGTTAAATAAAATAGTAGGTGTTGATGGACTGGCAGTTCACCAGTCATGATTCCAAATTATGATTAGCGCACCCAGACCACGATGATCTCAAAATGTATAGGTTGGTGAAACGGTGGATTCTTACTACTCATAAATGGTCCACATGCAAGCAACGTAAATACTAACGGGTGTTCATAAACAGTCGTCATCCCAGTAGGTTTTGACTTCAGAAACGTATGTTTATTAAAATTGAGAAATAATGCGCTATGACAGTACTCAATGACGTTTCATTGTGTTGCACGAATTAATCAAAGACATAACATTTTGTTTTTCAAAGCAACTGGGATGACGACTGTTTATGAACACCCGTTATATATAAAATGGGCTATAATAGGAATAACGCGCCTACAAAATTATTACTTTTATTATAAAAAGAAATAGTTCTAATGCAGTAAATCCAATTTGAAGCCAAAGTCTCGGAATTTCGGTTCGATAATGAATTCCAGCGGCAGCTGGGCCACGAAGACGGCGAAAGGTTTGGGTAAGCCCCTGTTTGGAAAAAGAGTTCCGGGAGCCATGGACAAATGCACGCTCCAGGAAAGAAACTAGGTTGACAGCGGCCAGGCTACGATAAAGCGCTTCTGTACCAGATATGGTTCGACAATGAAATTCTTCGATATTCCAAACTGCACTTGATTAAAACTTTAAAGATTAGTGGCAAGGAATCGGTTAATCCTGCAAAGGCCGTAGGTTTGCGAGAACCGCAAAAAAACATACTTCCAAAACTGCAACTTCACATCGCGATGAGCAACCACTACTCCAACATAAACTAATTGTGCGCTAGCAGAAACCCAAGGCGTCCAACGCGTTTGTCTCTTCACCGATCTAAAACCAGTGGCGGCCGTCACAACATTTCAAATGGGATGAAATGAACACAACAATGTTTTATCACCTGTGCTCGTAAGTTCTTTTCTGTAGTGCTGCTATTTTCTCCAGTATATATTTGGAATTGTAAAACAAGCCCACTTTATAATCGCGTTTCTTAAGTTTGAAGAAAATGTATTGTTTTATACTGCTTCTTCCCTTGAACCTAACCATAGATTCATCCGCAGATTGAGATTGTTCAGGGTTCTAATACTGTTCATACGATTTGGACAAGATACGCAGTAACGGCCTTATTTTTCATAGTTTGTCATGATGAAATGGCCAAATTGCTTTATGGTTAAAGAACGTCATCGTTTACATGGGTGTGGGATGATAGCAAACCAAATCCAATGGGTCATGTAACGCTGATAATAAAATTATCACGTACTTCTGGTCCAATATAGATGACAAAGAAATACAAGTGAGATTTTTATGTCCATTAATATTACTACACCCAAAAATCACTTCATCTCGTCAATCTCGCGGTTGAATAATTATTTTCACTATGTGGTACTCAACAATTCGTATTATTTTCGTAAGGCACTCCTACACCCAGAGATTGGTAAATCAGTTATTGGATAATCACATGACGAAATAGTGTTTCCAACAGAATAGGACTCGAATGCACGCTACAAGGAAAATTGTTATTTTTTTGATTCTTCGGTTACATGCCCTCGAAGACGGTGGGATTTAGTTTTGTAGCTACACTTCAAAACTTCAGTTCTTAGTAGTAGTGTTGGTGATATGAGTCAGCACACTATGAAAGTGATTCGGCCTAATATGTTAGACATTGATACATGTTATACTTTCCTTATAACGTTTTCTGATAGTAGAATAAATGCTAGAATTGAATTAAATATGTATTTGAAAATTTGCTGATAATTACCTCTGTATTCCTACATTATATCTTATATATTGTTGGGTAATCTTAAAAAGTTGATACATTTAGCACGTATTCCACATTTCGTCAACATTTTAATCAGTTGTTTTCTTTTTCCTGACTTGTATGATCGTAGGACACTTATTTCGTTTCATTCCATCACAAACAATATGTTAGTTCTTAGAATTTAAAAACAACATTCATCTGTTAAATCAATAATAAATATGGCTGTGTCTACCTTGATTGTAGCATAATACACCACATATTAGATGAGTAGAGACGTTAAACGACACAACTTTCATTTAGTATATCAGAAAAACTGCCAATTCTAGCTGGGATATAACAATTTGCGGCTGTTTACTGGGTATTTAAACAAATATTTAAGCATTTCCTGTTCCACTTAACTTCTTAGAAAAGTCTTCATATTGGTTCGTTAATATGTTACGGTTCGAAAATGTTCCTTTGAATTTCTGCCAGCTGTCTGTAGCAACTTAGAACGCCGTCGTGTATTTCACGTTGCCGAAATAGTTTCTAGTGTCTTTAAATGCGAAGTTCTCTATCTTGATTTTACTTTCGAAGCGATACGATGTTTGTTTAAAGTTTGTGTTTGGTGAGGCTTTAGAAGAAGATTATCTCCCAGAAAAAAAATTGTCGACAATATGGGGCAGATTTGGTCTTATTGGTTTGGTGATTTGCTGCACCCATCTGGTTGCTTCAAGATGTGATCGTATTTCAGAAGTAAACATCTGTTCCTGCTCCGATACTTCTAAGTAGGTCACGAAATTTGCCATGCTACCTGTGCAAAATATGTGGATGTGTGAATTGGTTGCACGTTGCTGTTCTGCCGACATACTCGCTTGCAAGTTTGATGCTGGAAATAACCGAAAGATGTGCAGTCGCAAGCCCCTCCCGACAGACTCTCCTAAATTTTCAAACGTGTCGCAGCTACTTAGGTTAGGATTTTCAATAGTTCCAACCTCTCGAGCACCTGGCATCACATCTCACGCGTCAAATACATGGGTTATTGAATCGTGCCCATCATACAAATCACGCACTATAGATTTTAAATTTTTGATTACAACTTTTGTAAGCAGAAACAACCATCAGATTTAACTTGTATGTAGGTACCTTTTTTGAGGGTGAACAACCATCGTTTGTTTACCACATGCTGTTTACCTCGGGTCTTTTATGATTGTCCCTTTACTCTTTTATTTGTTAAGAATAGTAAACCGGCAATTATACTAATATACGTGCACAATCCTGCGATTCTCGAAGCTTTGGAGTGCGGGGAGATAAGTAAATTATGTTATTAAGTAGGATTTTTAAACTTCGCTCAATTGATTCCTGGCGCTTTTATTTAATCAAACCCTTTTCCTTGTATATTCTATTTGTTTGCGTACTATTTATGTAATCCTTGTTCTTCTTCGTCAGTCTTGAATCGTCAACTGCTAAGCGCAAGCCTCTCCTAATGTCCTATAATGTCATTGATCTACATCTTACTTGGCCTTCCTACCCTTATTTTAGTTTGCATTGGCCTCCATCTTAACATGCTTGATGTTAAGTATCCAGCACATTGCCACTTAAGTTGAGCAATCCTTTACAAGACGCCAGTTATTTCTGTTCCCTGTCGTAGCTTCTCATTTGCCATGTGGTATTTCAAACTAATGACCAGTGTGAGTCTCCCCATTGCTCTATATGATTCTCAGCTTCTCAGCACGCCCTTTTAGAACTGTCATAGTTTCAATGCCACATATTATCACTTGCAGAACGGAAGTATGTCAGACCTCCCTCTTTAAATTTATAGGTGTCTTTATTTATAAAAATATAATTTAGTTTTCCGAAATTTGAGATTACAGAGCGTATTTAAATTTTTATTTTTAATTGAATCTTCTTCTTCTTCCTCTTTGATTAGACAATTGTCTGTTTGTTCATCAATGCCTTCTTACGGTGACCCTTGTGATGAGGACATCCAACTGTCTCTCCATCGTTTCGGAGGTCTGCCTGGATTGCGTCTTCCCTGTGGTCTACCATCCCTTGCCACTCTTGCTAGTCTGGTAATCTCCATTCTGGACACGTGTTCATTCCATTCTTTGCGCCTTGTTTTTCCCCACTTTACTATATCATTTATGCTGCACATATCTCTTATTTCTCTGTTGGGTATTCTATCAAGTCTGGTTTTCCCTGCTATTGATCTTAAAGTTCTCATTTCTGATGTCCTGAGAAGTTGTTTTGTTTTAGCGCTGTCAGGTCGTGTTTCAACGGCGTATGTCATGACAGGGCGAACTATTGTTTTGTAAATTTTGACTTTACTTTCTGTCGTCATATATTTATTTTTCCATGTGACGTCACGCAGGTACCCAGATATTCGAGCACCTTTGTTGACCTGTTGCTTCACTTCCCTCAAATAGTTTCGTTCGCTAGTTATTTCTATTCCGAGATAGCTAAATGTCATGACCTGCTCTATCATCACTCCTTCTATTTCTAGCTTACACCGTAGTGGCTCCCTTGATATCGTCATGCTTTTCGTCTTGTCTTTGTTGACCACCATATTGTATTGTTTAGCTGCTGTAACAAATCGGTGTAGCATGCGCTGAAGATCATCCTCATTCTCAGCAATTATGACAACGTCATCCGCATAACATATCATGTTTATCTTTTTATTCCCTAATTTATAGCCCTGAAGCGGTTTCACTGCTGTGATTATTTTGTCCATTATTATGTTAAAAAGTGCGGGGCTCATTGAATCCCCTTGTCGAATGCCAGTAAATATATTTATGTCATCGGTATAATCGTTGTCTACTTTAACTCTTGTTTTGATGTCGGTATTCATATCCATCACAAGCTCTATTATTTCTGTCGGTATCCCTTGTTCTGTCATCACGTTCAGGGCGTCTGATAGTCTAACTCGATCAAAAGCTTTACTCAGATCGATGAAACATAGGAATGCAGGTTTATCGTACTCTATTGATTTTCAACTATTTGTCTCAGAATAAATATAGCGTCTATTGTTGATCTATTCTGACGAAACCCTTGCTGTTCTTCGCTTGTGTTTAGTATAGGTGTAATCTTTCGTGTGATGATCTTCGTTAGTAATTTCAACATTGCGCTTAGAAGAGTTATACCTCTGTAGTTTTGAGGAGTTGTTTTTTCTCCTTTTTTGAACACAGGTATCGTGATGCTCGTTTTCCAATCCTTAGGAATTTTTCTTGATGTGACTATTTTATTCATAAGCTTAAGGATTTCATCGTATAGGGCTTCTCCTCCTCCTTTGATGAGCTCATTATTTATACCATCGAGCCCTGCTGCTTTGCGGTTTTTTAGTTTCTTTATGGCTTCTCTTATATCTTCTTCTGTTATTTGGAAGTTATTTGCTATCGTTTCCTGTATTTCAAATTGTGGTTGGTTTTCATCTTTGTACAGTTCTTCAAAGTAATTGACCCACTCGTCTTTCGAGATCTTTGTTGTTTGAGCAAGTTCATTTATTTCAGCTTTTCTATTTCGGAGCATTCGCCATACTTTTTTTTGCGCCCCATACATATCCCTTTCCATATTCTTAGTAAACCGCTCCCAATAATCTTCTTTGATTTCTTTAATTCTTCTATTTGATAGATTCCTTTGTTCTACGTATTTCCTTTGGTCTTCTGGTTTTCCCGTTGTCTTATATTTTAGGTACGCCTTCTTTTTGTTTCCGGCTAACTCTTTTACTTCTGGTGTAAACCATGGCACCTTTTTTGTTTTTCTACCTATTTTCACTTTTCTAATTCCAAATGCTTCTTTTGCCGCTTCGTTTATGTTTATTTTGAGCTTTTCCCATGCTTCTTCAACTGAGTCATCTTGTTCTATGCTTTTATTACTTATCTTATTGCTAAGGCGTTGTTCATACAGATGTCTTATTGTTTCGTCACTGTAAGACTCAATGTTTAGCTTCTCTATGATCTTAATTCTTTCGGTTTTTGCTGTTTTATATTCTAATCTGATCTTACACAGCACTAAATCGTGGTCGCTGCCGATATTCGCAGAATTGAGAGTTCTAACGTCTAATATATGGTTAGGCATGAAAGCTCGGTTGGTTATTATATAGTCAATCACTGACTGTTGTCCTCTTGTGTTACTCCATGTATACTTGTATTTCCATGGGTGCGGGTGGAAGGTGTTGTTTATACGAAGACTATTTTGGGAACAGAAATCTATTAACAAATTTCCATTGTCGTTTAGAGTTGGTTCGTTGTGTACTTGTTTTATGCCGGGAATAACCGAATTGCCTACACGGGCATTTAAATCACCCATTATCATAATTTTTTCGTGTACGTTGATAGCATCTAGTTGATCCTGCATATTTTCATAAAACTGCTCTCTTTCTTCCCGAGTTTTACTTATATCTGGTGCATATACACTAAATATATTTATTCGAGTATTATTGAGATTAATGGTCATGCGGATAATTCTTTCGCTTATGTATTGGATGCTCTCTATGTTCTGTTGGAACTTATTATGAATGATAATACCTACTCCTGCCGTTGACCTTTTATCTTTGTTTTTACCGCTGTACGCAAGAATGTATTCATCAACGTTTCTTGTGCCTTTGCCTTTTATTTTTGTCTCAGTTAGTGCGCAGCAATCTATGTTTTTATCTTTCAGTTCTTGTACTATTTCTTGGTCTTTTGTGTTCCATGATTGGATATTCCATGTAGCCATTCTTAACGTATTTTTCATTCTTAGTCTCTTGGTCCTTTGTCTTTGCCGGGTCGTCAACGTTGTTTTCAGTCGGCATCCGAGGCTTGCATTGGGTCTGTGAGCATATATTATAGTTACCATCTACAGGTAGGTTGCTGGCCTGGTCTGAAGATGACCCTCCTCCTTTCTCAACCGGGCTTGGGACCGGCTACGGCGGAGTTTAATTGAATAGAACACAAAATATATAACGAAAGGTTTTATTGTCGATTTTTGCAGTGCATTTACGATTACTACTCATCGTTTGGTTTATCGATAAATAATTTTGAAAAATCATTAGGTTTCATGTACTTGGTATAAATAAGTGTCGATTTCCAAAATTTCCTTCTGCTAGCTCATCTTGAGCTCAACAATTTGTAGAACCGTTTTTACAGATTTGCTGTCAATGGCTACTTTCATAACCTTTGTAGATTGGTATTTCTATTTTTTATTGACACCACTTGTCTCGTTTAATTTGCAAATAATCTGGATGAAAATATGCACCGTCCCAGAGCATTTACTTCTAGTTCGGACACATTGCACATAGCCCTAATCAAGTCAAGCTGTAGCAATAAACAAGTCATGGATGTCGTTTAAGATTTAAATCTGCAACCGAAGACAGGAGATTCAAACGTATAACGGCTCTATTAAGTGTTTTCAAGACTTGAAATAACAATTATGGGTTGTTTTAATACTATAACTTAATTTACCAATTACTAAAAAATCTATAAATGAAAAAATCATCTTCCTCCACAGTCACGGAAGTTAACACATTTAGACTTTTTGACTATTTATAAATGACTTATTTTGTATTTATTGGCTTGCACCAGCTGTTACAATTATTGACACCAGTAGAGAAATGTTATAGTTCATAGGAAAGTTTATAGGTGTGCAGCTAAAGCGTAATATCCGTTGAGATTGCATCTAGTATTAGGTAAGTGCTCCAACAATAAAATTAAAAGAAATATAAAAATACTAACCTCCATCCCCAGGCTTTAGGACAGTAAGTAGGTAGTTATTTCGAATTCTAGGCTACATTTTTTTTACCCGTCAATTAGTTTCAATCATAATTATTACACAATTTTGAATCAAAAGACTGCTTGTAATTTTTTCTGTATATACATCTGCATAGTCTACAATCTGCTAAACTCTACGTTGATCATAAACAACAACAAACAATCTTGGCCAGCAGTTGACCAACGTGTTTTTGGAATAACAAATTTATTTCGCTGGAAATCCTCGTTGCCTAATTTAATGTCCCGGATGTCCTTCTGAAGGTGCTTTTGCTAATGAGTCGATACAACCCGTTACATTGTGTGAACTTCGCATCTGGAGCAAAGTAAAAGTGATTTATTTGCAAGACGACAGTTTAGACTACACCAAACTATCGTAAATACTGTTATTTAAATGCCTTTGGCCGCTGTTTCTATTTATCCAATTGCAAAAATGTTAATATTAATGAAACTGTCATGAAGACAACATACAGATTACTATGCGTGCAAGGTTTAAAAAAAATCGTTGCACATATGCTTTTGCAGCAGAAGACGTAAAGCTAAATTTAGCAAACAGCTTTATTAATATTTAAGTTTTTATTTGGCCCCCTTTATCACCGCGTATTCACAAAGCTGTGTATACGATTGTTAATAACAGAAAACACAAAGAATATAACGAAATGGCTCTGAATATACCTCAATTTTGTATATTTTTCCAGCGTTGGAGAGGACTTGTTTAATTTGTTGTTAGTAATAGATGTAAATTATAATAATTAGAAACCAACAGATCTAAGTGTTACTTCACTGTATAAAACCGATTTAAGACACAGCAAAAAGATAAAAGGTCCCCTGGTGCCCGCCGAACGTCAAAACAGTGTCGTACTAGAGAGGGTACAGCACAATTCAGAAACCTAACGCTGCCTTCTGTTAAAGCTTGGAGTTGAATCCCTTCAATAAGAAACACGCTTTTATTGGCTTCGGGAAAACTGGTCTAATTTAGTCAGAAATTACCTTAATTCTTATTTCCAACATTATACACAGTAAATAATACCGTAAATAGAAACATATAAAAGCAATTATTAACTTTTATCTGCGCGGCGTTAACCGTAAGTCAAGTTACAGGGATATCTGCAACAAAGGCAGTGCAGATGCACTTATGCGCGCTACAATCTAACATGGCTGATGACGTTGTTCTCGAATGCAAAACAAATAAATTCATAATGTATGCAATACCACAATCTACAACTTGCGATGTTTTAATGAATTTCCACAGCCTTGCACCTGCGCATCTTCGCCGAAGGCGAGCATACATTAACTTCCACGTAATTTACTGACACATAGATAATACATTTAGCTGATTTTTTCCCACTCTGGTTTCGTACAGCTAGCAAGAAAAATTCATTAGTCCAAGAGGAAGCAAAATGTGGCTACAACGTAATTCAAAATAATTGGAATATGAAGTGCTTCAGGGGAATATCTCAAGAGGTGGGGTAAGCCATAAACACTTTAATAATGGAGCAATTGCTTCGCGTTGTTAATGCGACAACGTCGAAATGCCAAATAGCAGAAATTTGGGACCGAGCACTCGAAATATGCCTGCACAAAACGTACGACAGAAAACGTCCTACAAACCTTCAGTTATTAATTACCTACACAGGTTACTAACAATACCAACAACAAATTAATTCTGCTGTAATATCAAAAATACACACTCTGACTCAGTTTTTGGGGGTAATCACATTAGAAGAGAAAGTAATATGGGAAAATTCTAAAGCAAAAAACAAGAGTGAAAGTTGGGCAATAGAAGAGATTGAAATTATAGATAATCTCTGAAACTTCTTTGTGGCGTAATATAATTCATATTCTTATTTGGGTATTTCGCCACAAAGATCTTGTCTAAAGAATCGATGTCAACTAAATGTAAAATTAAGGAAACGGCATATATTTTACTTAACGAAGAAAATTTTTAAACAACAGTTGGCTATCGATTCTTAAAGATCAGATCAAGTAGGTTTAGATAATCAACAAACGTCAATATCAAGCAATTCATTGGAGGTTGGTCGTTTTTTCAATCCCGAAGAAAAAGGCTAAGTTTCTTGTTCCTTGATAACGAGGGCAGATTGTCCCTGGAAACGTCCGTTATTTAATATTTTTAATTTTCAGGGTGCGAAATACCCAAATAAGAATATGAATGAAATTATAGATACTAACACAAAGTATAAAGATTGAGTTATTAACAGTTTAGGGAAAGAGAAAGAGGACAAATTCAGAAAAAAAGGAATAATATAAAGATTAGCATCTCAGAAAAACTAATTGGATAGTGAGGGAAAAGATGAGAAAATACTAATATGATAAAAACATGTGAGCAAAAAAGACGAGAATAAAATGAATGAAAATAAACAGAATAGAAAGTATATAAAAAAGATAGAAAAGAGCATACAAATAAATGCATTATTGTACAAATAGGTTAGATTGTGAGATGGAATTATTATTAGACACATTTAAATGGAAACATAAAAACAGCAGTAAATAAATGATAAAAAACAGATAAAACGTTTCCGGAAATAATGCTATCGCAATGAGAAAATATAGAGGAAAAGAAAAATGAAGCAAGTACACAGAAAAAATACCAATACGGCTTTAGAGGATGACCATCAAAGATAGGCGCAAATTATGTTATAACGTGGACGACCACTATAAAAGACATAAAGGTACAGGTGAAAATTACAGAAGGAGAAACTGAATATTTTGACATCAATATTGGCATTGAGGCGAGTTTTAAGCTACGTTATTTAATGTTTTACTAGAAAGTTTAATCATAAAAGAGACCGCCAAGGAACAACAATAAATAAGATTGAACAAATTATTTCATACGCAAACGATATATTAGTTAGAATTGCTAGAATATAAAAATTTAAAAAAAAACAGAGTAATTGAAACGGGCATCTGGCACTTTTCTGCTTGTATTGTTTATTGCCTTGCTAACATTTATAACCAGTTTGTAGTGGAATGTTCCTTATTGTTAATTTATCTTAAACATTGTAATTTTAGCATAGTTTAATGTGCGCGGATACGGCGCTGTTCAGTGAAGCTTGATTCTGTGGGTACAGCGATAAAAGCGACTTTGAAGCCGGGTCCCGGGGAGTGTAAGAATCATTCGCTTACGGTTTTGACCCAAGTGCGCACGTTGGTAAGTGGCTTTTAGTGCATTGTACAGCTAACAGCTAACAGAGCCTTACCTTCCAGTATTTAAATTTTCCTAACGTTAATTTTGCGCGCAGCAGCAAATTGAGAAGCAGCTACATATATTGGTGACGTCTATTATGGATACGTGACGCTAGTCGCCAACTCGGCTCCAGAATCGCAGCAGGGATTCCCCCGTATCGTGTGTGGTAAAATTCTACGCATCACGCCTCAAGTTAGCCGATCTACTACGTTGGAATTTATAGGCATCGAAATTGTCCAAGTAACCTAATACTGAACATGTTTGCAGCTTAAAGCGATAAGCAGTCGCTACAGCTGCGTGAGCATCGCACTAAAGGGAATGCAGGAATTCGCTTAACGGTTTATATTTAAGAGTAGGCCCAAGCTATATCGCACGTAAGGTATGCATTTCTTTTTTATAATTGTGTTCTTATTTTCTTTTGCTTTCTTTATGATTTTGTATGTAATTTAAATCTGATATATTCGTATAAACAAATTGGGTGGTACGGACCAGTTTCTTTGGTTTTGCAAATGGTTATCGTTCATAACTAGTATTGAGGTATTTCAAATGGTTTCTTGCATACTGAGCTAGCAAGGTAAACAAACAGGGTCAACTAATTATTAAAATACTAAAATCTTCGCGACGTCTCACTTAATTTAACGTAGCGATGGAGGGCCTAACCAATGTCTTGTTTCATAATACAAAAATAAACGAACACAGTAGGGTTAAAAGTTAATGACGAAGGACAAAATATTAGAAGTATCAACAAAATTGATCAGTGTATGGAAGATAGTTATACATTCTAAGAAGCGAGTTCAACTATCTTGGAGTACAAAACAGTAGAAAGTGTAGTGAAAAAATAAAATATAAGATTCAATCCGGAAATAGAGTGTACTATGCAAACAGAAACCTATTAATGAGCAAGTAACAAAGCCCGCCAACAAAACGAATAGTATACTAATGTTTAATAATGCCAAAGATTACATACGCAGCGTAATGAACCCGGCACAATACGAAGGAGAGTAAACAAGCGAGAGTGTTTAAAAGGAAAATGTTATATAAATCTCAACTAAACATTCTTGCAAAGAGTCAAGTCGCAGATTTATAATTCCCTAAAAATGTCGCGACTGTGATGTCACATTCCATAAATTATTCGTACTGTTAAGATGACTTAACTGGTGCAGTTTTGACATCTTGAGAAAATATCGTTCATGTTAGAAATTCATCCACTAGCAATAGAGTATATATAATTTCATAATAATACAGGTTTATATTTTGAAAAGTGCAATTGATATATTAGAAATATTAATCAACAACTGTCATCACATCTCCTTTTAGCACATACAAACTAGAGCTAAAACTATAAATACCTAAATAAATTAATACCATCGGATAATGATACCTGCTTTCATTAGTTCTTCGTCCCTAAACAATCTATTTCACTTCAAAACTACTCAAAGTATCAAATCGGACCGATATATGCCATTTAAATTGAATGTTAACGCTTTAGTACGCAATATACGCAATAAAACGCCTGGCTTAACATTACAGGGCCTTTAAATTCAGGAATTTTAATTAAATGCTATAGTTGCGGTTCAGGAAATACTCCAATAATTACAGACTGTAAAATTGTCATTTATTTCCCGTCACAAATCAATTTTGTGAATTTATATCAACTTGAATCTGCTTCAATAAGCCCATACGTTTAAAAACACATCGATGTATCCATTCTATATTATTCAGAATTTACAATAAAGGTGGGATTTATATATTATTTATATATAAAAAAATAGACTTAGAGGTAAACAAAGCCAAAAGCAGAGGGAATACATTTCGTAGCAAATCATTGGTATTCCAAAATATAGTGCTTTTTAGCTTAGTATTATTTGAAAAACGGTAGATCAGAGAGTTTTTTCTGTTTTCTCTTTATTTAGAATGGTTATCACAGAACAAAATCTGTTTTTGCATAAAATTAGTGAAGCAAATCGGCCGCCATAAAACTTTCTTTCTGGCCTTGGTTCCGTCAGAATGGTCCGATGACTTGCTTACAGAGGTTTGGTACTGAGGCGGATGTTAATAAATTGTAAGCACCCCAGTGCACATCCAGGCATCGAAAAACCCACACAAAAGTTTCCCACAATGCAGTTCGATGTCTCTCCTTCGTAATAACGTTTTTTTTGTGATATCAGTTCGACAGTTTGATAATTCCTATATAATTTTGGTGGCAGCGCAAGCAGGCATAGATTAGAGACCCTGTATATTATTAATATACAGGGTCTCTAGCATAGATATGCTGCTGTATAAAGCAATCTACCTGTGTCTTAACATATCTTCCAAAGGCGGAGAATAAACTATGGGTATTATGAAGGCTTCATATCTAAATATAAATCCGCTCGCCATGCAGTTCAATTAAGATACCGTAAATTAAGTGCCGACTCGAGGTTTTACAGCAACATAAACCAAAAGCGACATGTGAAAGAACATCTAACCTGCATACGCAAGATGCGCTTATGAATGTGCGAATATGTTTATGACATGGGCGAGTGTGAATGCACATGTTGATTGCACGTTATGGCGTTATAAACGAATAAACGACTAAAGCGGGCGGATTAAGGTCAACTCGAGGGAATCGATGTATTTTTAGCGATTCATCGAACCAATGGAAAACCACGAAGTCAACATTTTATTTTTAGATGAATTTACATGTTTATAATAAAATTATTTAAAAATGACGTTTCTAGAAAAAAATCTGGTGTGCTACACGCACACAACTTCCTTTAATTAGGCAAAAATTTTATTTTTAATTTTTAAGCATTTGTAAAAAAAATTCAAAAATTACAAATACTACAGAAACCGTATAAAATAGAGCGTTAGTTGAAGAGACAAATTTTCTCTAACATTTTGAACCGAATTCAAAAATGTAATAATATACCGTGTGTTCTATTTAAAATAGGAGTTAGTAAAAAAAAGGAAGCCCATTTTCGAGGTATTCAACTCTGGAAAATCACCTATCTCACATCAATACACATTAAAAATGTAAAGTTTGAAAAAAATCGTTCAAACCGTTTTTGAAAAAATCGAAAAAACTGAAAAATCACAAAAGGGTGCCGGCAAAGGTAACACAGAAAGTTTACTATTCTTTATAAGCAGCACCAAATCATTAATTCAGGGCGCCAGGTTCTAGATACCGAGACATACCTCATGAGATAGTCATGATGAAAAAATTATCTGTAAAGAAAAGAACACAGTAAATAGTTACAATAAGGAAACAGTAGGAGATAGTCGAATGCAGGCTTTCACGGCCGTTGTCCATAATGGTAGGTTCTTGCGGGTTATACCGTGGTCGTCGATTTGAACTTGACATTTCGCTGCTCATGCTGTCAGCTTCTTTAGAAGTTTTCTAAAGACTGATGTTGGTGTCTTTTGCTCCTGGTTATATACCGAGGAGTCGTTACGGTTGGCTGCTCATGTAGATCTTGTATGTTATTGGAACTTGTCGTTTTTCCGCTTGGTTGCTCACGTGAAACTTGTTTATGGATGGATTGGTTTTGCAGAGCTACTTTCCATGTGTTACTAAAGCGGTAGCAGTTTTCTCGGTTGAAATTGTTTGGATTTTGAATAATTTCTAGGGATTCCCGAATATCACGAGGGAAGTATTTTTTAGTGCTGGCTAGTATGTTTACGGAGTGGTAATTTATTCTGTGATCTCCTGGCTGATTTTTGTGTGTTTCCAAGTCGTGTGTGGCTCTGGTGTTCTTTTATTCGACATTGGATGCTTCTTCCCGTTTGTCGGATGTAAGATTTGCCACAAGTACATTGGAGCTGGTAAACGCCTTCTGTCTGTAGTCTGGGCAAAGAATATTTGTTGGAGGGGATCAATTGTTCGACCTTTCTTTCGGTTTTCTGGTGTATTGGCACGCTTTTCTGGTGTCTCGTCGACTGTAGCCATTCCTGTGTAAAGCTTCTTCTACATGTCTTAGTTCTTGTGGTTTACTGTCCTCGTCACAAATAGCGTTGGCCCGATGAATAAGAATCTTGATCAATGATCTCTTTTGTTGAGGATGATGGTGAGACGAAGCATGCAGATAGCGGTCAGTGTGAGTCTTCTTTCGAAACACTGAACACGAATCGCTAACAACATATTAAGCCATACAGTGTATCAAAAGAAGATTTTTAATGACACATAGACGTTTATTCAATAGATAGGCGTATGAAAACGAAACAATTTGAACAAACCTCGTATGCGTAGGGAAGCTTTTATTGAGAGGGTAAGTTGGTTTAAATAGAGAAAATACGGCAAACCAAGTAGTGCAACATGATAGAAGGATATCACATTAAAGTATGATACAAATTTAATAAGCACGTATCTAGTTAGTAGTAATAAGGGCAAATACAAAGCCATAATAAAAGAAATAGTGATTTGCGACGTAATTTGTCGGCAGAAAAAGCTCTTAATTGAACAAAATGAGGTAATTCCGTAATTAAGAAGTATTGCTGGAGAAAAGAACAAAACATATTAAGGGAATATGGCAATCAAAGTAAATAAATAGATGATTTCTCGATTTGTCAATGCAGCAAGAAATCATGACCTTTGACGGCATGTGGCTTGCATAACAGTCTCAAAGAATAGACAGCTCTGCACTTAATACGAGGCACAACTGGCTTTTTCCTGGTAGACAGATATGCTGCCTCAGGAACGGATCAAAGTGTGTACAAAACGCAAATCTAAATTATATGATACTGTTATTCAAAGATTTGTTTTGCTAATAAGCAATTATACTTTACATTTACTCTATACTAATGCTAATGTTATATTGTTAATGAGTCGAAAATTCACTTTAGGGTAAAAAGACAATATTGTTCTCAAAGATGGAAATTAAATGACATATAATATTGGGTCTAAGTTTTAAAATTAATATCATGCATATAACGATAATTCTATATAGTCAATAAACAATTGTCATAATTTAGATATGCAAGCATAAAAAAGGACTAATATTTTAGAAACTGCAGGGAATAACGCTAAACGTTAAAATGCATATTAACCCAAGCAAGAAATGTCTAAATGCCAAAAGTGCAGTTGCACACATAAAATTATATATGTAAAAACATGAAACCAGATAAAAGAGATTGTAAATAAAACCTGTCCCAACTATAAAATAATTAATATAAATATCTTAAATAGAGAGATGATATAGCAAGTTTTCAAACGATACATCCGTTACTTAATAAGCATATACTTTTACTTTGTTTCCTAAGCCTAGCCCTGGTGATCTAACTCACCTTAATTTTGCCTAAAATGGTTATACGAATTTGAAGTATATAAGTGGTTTTATTTGCTACGGTTAACGTTGAAGTTGGTTAGAGATTTTATTTGGAATTTCGCATTCTCCCTTCTCCGGTTAAGCAATGTTTTCTGGTTTTGTTAAGCTCTTTCAATAGCGCTCTTTTGATTAATTGGTCTGGATGTCTAATATTTACCTGTTTGGTAAACGAGGTGTTTGTTTTGAAGATTTGGAGGTTAGATTAGTATATGCTAACATTCTGTTAGTGATTTTTGATGTACGCATTGAACCTGTCAACCCCCCGTTATTACATTATTTGGCTTATTTGTGAGAAACGTTTTTTCGTGAGATGTTGCCTACTTTCAATGGCAAAATTATTTGTCTTGCCGTGTCGAGTCCTAGCACGCTTGCTAATAACTTTCTTCCGCGGTCAGATTTTCTAGGGTTATTTGATCCCACTGTGTTGATGAAACAGTTTATCGGTTTTTTGTCTTTAAATTGAAGAATGTTCTGTTGAACTCGTAATAAGCAAATCATTGCACTTTTTGGGGAACCTCGCGTCTGGCCCTTTTATGATTTGTAA
This sequence comes from Agriotes lineatus, assembly GCA_940337035.1. Classification (NCBI taxonomy): domain Eukaryota; kingdom Metazoa; phylum Arthropoda; class Insecta; order Coleoptera; family Elateridae; genus Agriotes; species Agriotes lineatus. The sequence continues at coordinate 134,340,142 of OW679199.1, forward strand.
TTGAGTGGCTGCTGTATCTCCATTATCGTTGGTTAGTCCAATTGAATCTGGGAAAACAGCATCTGGTAGATTTATGGTAAGTTTTGGTCATGAATCACATGTTGTGAAGTTGTTCTTGCGCATTTTTCATCCCATTTTAGATGGATTTTGATCAGTAAGCACCTCCTTATGACTATACGTAAGACTGGAAAGCTTCTTTGTACTTAGGGCTTTTCTTTGTAGGTTGGATTATCTGAATTATGAATAATGACTTTTAGATTGGATTTTTATTTGCGATTTTTGTTTCTTTTTGAACTTCTTCTTTGTAGGACGTTAGATTCAACAGATAGGCCACTGCCACTACCTTGCTTTAATCGAAATAAATTTTTTTTTGTACTCATGACTTCAAAATTCATATTCCCCGGTCATTCCCGATGCGCCGAAAGTTACTTTCCCGCACTGCGGTGCTTTTTATTTTCCAACAAAAACTAGGGAAATTGTGTGTTCTTTGTAAATTTTTATAATTGCCGTTCGTTGGTTTAATTGTGCTTCCAAACACCAGAGGCGCTGTAAACGTCGACAAAAGCTAACAGGTGCCTAGGATAAGTATAAAAGTTTAGTGATTTGTGCTGTCAACTCAGTAAAGTTGTAAAACACTAAATAATATTTTTTTATTTTTAAAAATATTTTCAGTCATTCGGGAAAATTACCTTCCCGAACTTGTTAGGTAAATAACTATTTCTGCAATTCAAGGTGAGTAGTATGGCGACACCTAAACTGGAGCCGCATCAGGTAACAGAGTACAATGGTTTAAAACGTGTTAGTGCGGCAGCAGTCGGGCCTCTGGTTTTATAGAATTTTAAAATAAAAAGGGATGGAGACATTGCGTACGTCACACAGCAGACAGGTTGGCTCTTGTAAATTCAACGATGCCGCATCACGACAAATAATAAAACGGCAGCTGAGGGTCAAGTCTTTCGATAAAATATATATCAAAACCGATTTAGAAATTTGTACATGGCTTAATTTATATGAAATATTGTATGAAATTGCATGTAGAAGGCTTTTTAAACTATATGTTTTCTTAATTATGCAGAGAGTGCTCGTTTATATAGGGAGGCAGGTTGGCCGAATGGTTAAGGCGTCAGATTCAAGCTCTGATCTCGAGAGAGAATACGGGTTCGATTCCCGTACCTGTCATATTTTTTTATATGTTTATTATGAAAGTCTTGATTTTAAGCTAGTTTATTCACGACGGCTCTACCAGAACAAACGACTGAGCTCATTTTCGACTAAAATGGACAAAGAGCGGAAGATGTTGATTGTATCGCCGGAATTTGTCCAACGTCTTAAGTCTGGCGATGATGCGGAGAAAAATATATTATCACAGCTTGATGACGAAATGCAAAAAGTTTTCAAGTCCAAATTAACTGATCACGATAAATGGATCCAGTACAATCAGGTTTTACAACGATTCCTTCATTTCACAAACCAGGCGCGGCAGCCAATCAAAATACCTATTGAAACAACCAGTGACAGCCTATCAAATGCCGTTATTTTATCTACACTTCCCAAAACTTTTAAGAAAAAAGCTGAAGTTTTCCTACGCATTTTGAGTGCCTCAAGCGATGTGAGCTGGGATCACAAGGGTACCGTTACTATAAAGGGTGAAATTTTACCGGCGTCTAACATAGTCGATTTAGTTCACGACACTCTGCGGCCTCGAAAAACTATTAATCCACCCGGACGCCTACAGTTTGCTGCTTACATCAAAGACCTTAACGTTGCTAATGTGCTGCTAGCTAAACCTAAACAGCAAAAGAAGCCAACCCCGACTGGTACTACAGGAAAAACCGAAATGGAAACTGATAACTGCGAGCCCGATTTAGAATATAAATTAAAAACACCAGCTACTCATCCAAGTCCACATCAAAAAGGTTCAGTCAGAAGAACGCCGATAAGGAAACGCCTCCAAAAAAGGGCCGTTAGAAAAACGCCTCTAAGGCAGATGTCATCAACACCAAAAACGAAGGGAATTCTAGATTGGGTGCATCTTAAACTTTAAAATGACACAATGAAATTCTGATTTTATTACTTGCAGCCTTTTTAATTTGAAATGTTGTGCACCTCAAACTACAGTTTTGTAAATTGCTAGCGAATTTTTAGAAACTAAGACATTCAGCTGTACATTTATATTTATATTATTAAGTATTATACGAAATAAGAACAATATATTTGTTTATTACAAAGTGTTTGTGTTTTTTATTTCTACTCTCCTTTTGTTTTTTTTTTTCTAGTCTGCAATAATTACAAAGTCTAAAGCTAAAATATTAGTATAAGAGCCCACATAACTGAAGTTTTGTTTATCGAAATGTAGGTGGTAGTAGATTTTTCAGTGAAATTGCGTGTTTTTATTCAAATTTTTGTTACTTTGGGGGTCAACACATACGTATTTTCGTAATTTTTGCGCGCTTTTATTCAAATTTATTTTAATTTGTCGTCAACACATACGTCTTTTCGTCATTTTTGCGTGTTTTTATTCAAATTTATTTTCATTTGTCGTCAACACAGACGTATTTTCGTAAAATTTTACTATTTTTCAATGAAAGTTGTATAAAAATATTGTTTTTTGTCGTTTTTGCAGAATTTAATGTGACAAGATGCCGATTTTCTAAAATTTTAAACGAAATGCTTTGGAAATTGCGTGTTTTTATTCAAATATTAGTATTTGAAGCTATTTTACACATACAAAGTGTCGAAAATTCATATAAATTGAGCTACGATTTCATAATTGTGTGATGTACTTTAAAAAATTACGGTTTATTTGTTAAACGTTTGCAAAATTATGCATAGTTTATGTAACATGATGGCGATTTTGTAAAAATTTATGTGAGATGCTGTGTAATTGAGTGATTTTTGTTCAATTTTCGTCGTATGTTGAGTAAAAAATGTCGTTTTTTGTATAATTTCAAGTGACACGATGTCAGTTTTTTGTAAAAATTTATGTGAGATAATGTGGACCAACACATTTTTCAGGGAAATTGTGTTTTTATTCAAATCTTACTAAAACTGCTGCAGAAATTGCTGTTTTTTTATTCAAATCTTGCTAAAACTGCAACAAGTTAGAGAAAAAGTGTAAAACATTTGCAAAATTATGCTTAGAAATAACGCTTAAACTGTTTTTACATCATTTTCGTCTTACAAAACGATTTATAAAACGAATTGTGATCATTTTTTAAGTGAAATAATGTGAGATGGTGTATTTTTTATCGCTTATTGGATAAAAATGTCGTTTTTTCGTATAATTTCAAGTGACATGATGTCAGTTTTGTAAAATTTTAAGTGAAACAGAACATTTTTTCAACAAAATTGTGTGTTTTTATTCAAAATTATGTTACTTTGTGGCCAATTGCGTTTTTATTTTCGTTCGTTTGCATTTATACTGGAGTTTTTAAAACTAAAACAGAACATTTTTCAACGAAATTCTGTTTTATTCAAATTTATGTTAATTTGTGGTCAATTGCATTTTTATTTTCGTCCGTTTGCATTTATACTGGAATTTTTTAAACTAAAATGCAGTTTTTATCGATATAATGACACAATTTCAGACGTTTACTTATAAAATAGGGTTCCGTGGTGAGAAGAAATAGTTTATTCTGAAAGAAGTCGCTGTTTTCGTTAAAATGTTCTAAATTACCAATTTACATTAAGTTGTTATATACAAATTGACCGTGAAAAATCTGTACATTTACAATAGCACAGTTTGATTCTTCCACTTTGTCAAAAGACCCATCTTATAAACGCACAATAACTAAAAGTTTTACGTATTTATAATAAGTTGCATTAATTTACTCAACACTTTTCGCGATTTAAAATAATTATTCACATGTGGCTAGGGTTCAAATCCGACTTGGGCCACCGCAAAAAGCTTTTTTTTTAAATTAAATAAATGCGGACGAGATGAGCGTAGACAAGATGACCCCTGCAGATTCGGTGATATCATAGCAAATTCCATTGTCTGTGCTAACAATCAAGTTAACTGAAAACGCGCCCGGGGCAAAAACCATTGCGAATAATTACGCATTTTATGTTTATCTCTTTCTTATTCAAGCAATACGTATTATCAGTATTTCAGGAATATATTAAAATAAAATTTGTAACTCGTTTTATATTACGATCTGCCTTTACCTCTCATCGCCCATTTAATTTTTAAACTAGCTGTTGTAATTTATAAGCGGCTAAAACTCAGTCGAAAATAACATTTAAAATTTATTTATAATATGAATATGGAAGTGTAATGTCAGAAGAGCTACGTGGTACAATGTTCAAACCTTTAAAACCAAACAAAACACAGGCACCGACCTGTTTTAAAAAGGGAACTTAGAAAAATCGCACGGAAATTTCCAGCAAGGTGGAACAACGAGAATATTGCAAATTATAAAAATAATTATTTCTAGTACATCCAGTTACAAATCTAATTTTTAAAAAAATTGTATCAACCTTTAAACACAATAAGCTACACATCCCCTATTCTTATAATCTAAATTTTTGAAAAATAGTTTGTTTAAAGCTGGGCTCGTGACACGCAAGTGACTATGTTTAATTCCTTTAACCTCGATCGCTTCGATAGCCCAGTTGGTTAAGACTTCGGACTCGTAATACTGCCGTCGCTGGTTCAGATCCGGCTATGGGTCGTCGCAGGAAGCTTTTTTTAAATTAAAATAAATGTGAGAAAACCAAGATGGACGACACCCGAGAAGTTAAATTCAAAACAGGGACTTAGAAAAAAAATCTGAAAAAATTTAAAATTCAAATATTCGCGCGAAATTAAAATGGCCTCCGTGCATGAGAGAGAGAGAGAGAGAAAGCAGCTTCGATGAGGGAGACGGAAGATTTAGCAGTTTGAAATTCAAATATTTCCGCGAAAATTCAAAATTGAAAACGACAGCTGTGAGAAGTGCGCTCGCAGAAAACCAAGATGGCCGACACCCGAGAAATTTAAATTCAAAAAATTGAACTTAGAAAAAAAATCTGAAAAATTTCCTATAGTAGGTAGGGACAATGGAAATCGCGTTAATCCATTCGGCGCGTAATTCCGGAAGCAAATTAAAAATGACCGCCGCGTAATTTAATCAGTAGCACATATGTAAATTACATATCAAACTTCATATGTGATTAATTAGATCAAACCGCGAAATTAATTAGATCAAATCGCGGATTTAATTCGCGGTTTAATTCGCGGATTGCTCCAGTTTAGGTGTCGCCATACTACTAAGGTGCATTAGCGTAAATAAGTATCTGGGCTCGCAATACTTAATTTTCCTGTTTATGCCCGATTTACCATGTATTGATGTATTTCTTACGTTCCTTTCGCTTTATTTGTGAGTTAAACTTACATTTACAATTAAACTGTATGTTACGCTGTGAACGCTACGTGTACACGTTGTGGGTTTGGTATTGAATTTGCCTCAATTATTTTCTTACGCGCCTTATGTTATTTGTCTGCATTCTTTGAAAATAAATATCACGTTAATTGCGCCGTATTCGGCTTTCTCTTTCGATAACAGGTTACAGCTTATCAAAGAGCCTGCGTCTGATAATTGTATTTATCAGATATATTTCTTCAATATTAATTGGCGATTACCAGATCACAGGGGAATTTTCCAGCTTAGATTCGCCATTTGTTGAATAATCAATTTGGTGGCGTCCTTATTTGTTTCGATCATTTTAGTAATACCCCTCCCCCGGAATAGTTCAACTGGCCCGTTGAAATCCATTGGTTACGAACTATTGTGGGTATTCACAGCTCGCTATCTTGCTCATACTGAAGTGTTGCAATATTTAGTTACTTTTTACTTCCGCATATTAAGCGTTTTACGGTCACACACCAGAATTCTTTGCCAGTCAATATTTCTTCATTTTAAGGAATAAACCTACCACAGGTCTAGATATATAGTGTTCAATAAAAACTGTCTAAGTTCGATTAGTCTCATTGGCAAAAACATTTGTGAGTGGTGGTTTAGCCTAGTTGATGACCAGGTAGTTACCGTAATTGAATAGTAGCATAAAGTTAATTCGGCAACCGCTAACAATTATTGTATTTTTAGGTTATAAATAAGGTCCGGACTGATGTAATGATAAACATTTTCAAGCAAATACCCGGTAGCGTACGCCGAATATTTTTGGGAAGACCAAAATTAAAGATTGCGGTCACTGACATATGTAATAGAACCCCCTTTTGAGCCACTCTTGAAGTGCCAATTGAAATATATTTAATCTCCAAGTTGTAAGCCAATCGTGATATACCTCATATCTCACTTACGGTGTTAATTGGAATATTTATCAACCACAGTTGTAGTATAAAATGAAATATAGGTACTCTTTTACTAATTATTATAAAGAAATACTACTACATATACATGTACAGTTTATGTATATACCTACCTTATTTCTTAATGCAATAAGTAGGAATTGACATAACTCCTAAATCAATTTGACATTTGAATTTATGCCATGTAATTATTATTGTTTAAGCCACGACTATTTAGTTTTATAAGCAATGAGACTCCTGATTCCCAGCTCAATGGATTAACTTTCAACTAACAACTTCCTCTATATCTCAAGACTGAATTTCTTTTAAAATATAATAACTATTTGGTTTTATGAATCAAATACAAGTTTCAGGTACTTCATAAACTTAAATTCGTACGTTCAGTTTGTTAGTAAAACACAGAAGTTTGATCTGACATTACAGAATAAAATACAGATTGTCAAAAAGTAATTTAATCAATTGTTAATATTTTCAAACTTGGTTGAATTAAGTGTAAAGTTCTAAATGTTATTCTAGTTCCAAAATGTTCAAATTTCAAAATATAATTGTCGAAAACGTTGAGTACTCAAATCACTATTGAATTTAGAAAAATAATTCTTCTAAAATTAACTTATAAATATAAGTTTAAAGATTTGCCGCACCAAACTTACTTTATAATTTCTTATTATTTTGTAAGAAATTGTCACTAACCTTCAGAATGTTTATTTCTTGTACCTGAATGCTCTACCTTAGGTCCTAACTGGACAGATTCTAGTCAGTAAACCCTTCCTGGTTGTTCCCGACCAAATCTAAAGCTTGTTGTAGCTCTTTGAAAACTCTATTACTTGAATACACAGTTGTACAGCATACCACAACGCTCACTTTCACTGGTTTTACTGGCTTCGTAGTATTCTAATATTTAAAATAGAATATATTACGTTAAATGAAGTCAAATAATATTGAATTATGTAAGTGAAATTTGATCGTAGAGAATGCTTTATTACTACTACGTATCAAATCAGCAATTATTATTTTACGTACTTAACGTGACTATTTCTCGTAGATTCTGAATTCAAGTTATTTTGTTACTCAAAAAACAAACAACCTTGTGGTTGCCCTTACTACCCCACCAGTAAAAACATAAAACTGTTATATCACATGATATCCATTTGATATCTGGATATAAATATTTAAATGAAATGTATCATACTTCCTGCATGCTGCATTACACATATTATGCATGAGTAATTGAATAATTATTCTTCTCTCACTGTACTGTAATTTATATTTATTTCTGTAAGACTCATATGGATATTAAACCCTACTCGCACATCTCGTAATTATTATCTTCGTTCAAAAAGTCGGCATAAATACAAGTTGTGCAGCACATCAAGTATGGTCTGATTGCTCTAATACCATATATATAATACACATATATTGCTAGTAGGGCCTGGAAACGTCAGAAAACATTACGGCGCCGACATAGTCTCACTTAGAGTATAACGCGTCTCATGCGCATGGGTGACAATTCGAACTCCGCCTTTAGAAGCGAATTTTAAACTTGACCACTTCCCCATTGGCCGGATGACGCCGCCGCGCTTGCACACAGCTCACCATTATACATTGAAGAGTTGGTTGTCTGTCTCACTTCCTTGGTAAGTTTCCCACTCATAGCCGCTAGCAATATAGTAAGTATTAGATATATGTCTAATACTATACAATGATAGTCACGCTTCACCTGGTCAACTGCACAGGTGTAAATGTGTCCGCAAATTCTGCAGTTATCTCTAAGAATATCCAAATTTTATCTGTTGTACATTACGTATGTTCTTTACTCTTTAATTCAAAATTTGGTTTCGACAACCATTGCAGTTTTGTCAATTTATTGTGTTATCATTAAGTCTGTGGGGACCGAAGTTCTAAACATATATTGTTGAACATATAGAAGGATATTCGCAAGGCCGAGCTACAACTAGGTTATGTACATACGTTTCCAGAAGACAGGATGGTAGCTTACCGATTTCCAGACAGACCCACGCTCCAATTACCCAACATATTTGGTTTTAGAATAAGTAATATACACATATTTATCATTTTAAGTAGTTTATTTACCTAAGTCGCTGAGTAGTTGCGCTACGTTGTTCTGGTGTTTTTCGTTGTTTTTTTGATAAATCGTATGTCTAAAATCACATAATTATTAATAAAATTTCAGTTATGACAGTACCACGGTTGTCTCGACAATAAGTAGAATGCTTAATTTAACCAAAAATATTCACACAGAGGATTTTTACATTGGTAACTTAAAGTAACATGTGAGCAAATGAAAACGAAATCAAGCTTGGCTATGAAATATTTGTTGTATGAATAATATGTTGGTGGCACTGCAAGTCTATGTCAAATTCGAGGTTAGCAGGTTAGGTTTTGCGTCAGTCTGTGTCAAAACTGACGCAAAACTTAACTTGCTAACCTTGAATTTGACATAGACTTACAGTGTTACCAACGTATTATTCATGCAACAAATATTTCAAAGCCAAGCTTGATTTCATTTTCGTTTGCTCACATGTTATAAAAGTTCACAAGAATTGCACACTGGTAAAAGAAGGTGGTAAATAAAATTGCTGCCTGATCGCTAAAATAAACGTGAACACAAGGTCCTAAATATATAGTGCGACGTTAACCCTAAAATCGTAATACAGTTAAGAATATCAAAACTCGTAAAAATTACCACTTTGCATAAGAATGAGTTATAGCAGAATTTGTCATCTCCCCCATAACCATAAATGTTCCCGAACAAAAACAGAAAAATCTCCGACCGAAGTAATTATGAATATTTGACCCTGAGGCTACAGAGGGCGGCCATCTCGGGTGAAAGTAAGGACGCAAAGTGCGTATCGTCTGTTCACGTTGCGAAACTCCCCTTCGGCGATGAGCATCTAAACCTGCAGGCTGGTGAATTATGGTATTTTCACGTAAAATGGCCAAATACCTTAATTTGAATTTCGCTAGAATAAGGTCGGTTGGTTATTATGTGTGAAGTTTAATTTTGCCGTGATTAATTCATTGCTTGTGGCACACGTCGATGAATAGATATTTTAGTACTACATTACTTGCATAAGGAAATGTTAAGCAAGGGAATTATGCTCAATTTCCTTCCAACTATAATAAATATTGAATTACGATGAAACGCTTAATACTCGTAAGTCGTAAATAGTCAATAGATGGTGGTGAATTATTAACTTCATTTTAATATAACATTGTAATGGAAGAGCGTTTATGAAGATGTAGAAAGGGTTCAGAATAATAAATACCTACCTTATTTGTATACAGTGAGATTAAGAGAAAACGTTCATTTATGACACGTTCAACAAGGAGTAAAATAGAAAATAACATTTCAAAAATTATTTTTACTATGAATTCTTGGTTTAGAGATGACTGAAAACACTTACTACGGCAATTACACCTGCCCTCTTTATAATTAGATTCATTCGGAACAATAACCACGTGTTTTTTAAATTGCATAAGTTTAAAACAATGAAATGGCAAAAGCTTTTAAAAAGTATTGTATTATAACAACTACGCATATAAAGGTTTTAGAAGAAAATTATTAAAACCCGAGCACCTCCGCCAAGTACATAGAGCAGGAATATTAAAGACTTTCTTGAAGTGAATCTGAGAAGAAACATTATTTGAAAAGTCAATAAACTTCACCATCACTAAAAATGATGTCTGCAAACAGATTTGCTCAACGCCTCTTCAATCCAGGGTCTTCATTGTGTTTCAAAAGGTATTCAGATGCTAAGCAGGTGTCAGCTAAATATTAACTTCAAATCGTCGTTCTTTTGAAGCCATTCAATAGACATGAGGTGTAAGGCATATATAATTTGAATGTAATAAGAGGGCAGCTTATGTGGAGAATATCTTGTTGAGTTACACAATTTAGAATGTGACAGATGTTTATACTAACGGGTGTCCGCCGGCAAATTTCATTTTTAAACTTGAAATAAAATTTTTATTTCTTAAAATATGTTATTGAAAAAAAATACAAAATAAACCTTAATCTTTGGGAAATTATTTGTGAAACAGCACATCCGCCAAATGACGCCCCTCACGTCGTATCACTTCCTCCAAACGAACTTGAAAATTTTGCATCACACGCGTAAGCATAGCAGGTGTAATCGCACGAATTTCTTGGGTGATGTTCTGCTTTAACACATCCAAAGTGGGTGGTGCATTCTCGTAGGAAATTTGCCACTGGACACCCACTTTTTTTGTGGGGATATCTCAAATCACCACTTTGGATGTGTTAAAGCAGAACATCACCCAAGAAATTCGTGCGATTACACCTGCTATGCTTACGCGTGTGATGCAAAATTTTCAAGTTCGTTTGGAGGAAGTGATACGACGTGAGGGGCGTCATTTGGCGGATGTGCTGTTTCACAAATAATTTCCCAAAGATTAAGGTTTATTTTGTATTTTTTTTCAATAACATATTTTACGAAATAAAAATTTTATTTCAAGTTTAAAAATGAAATTTGCCGGCGGACACCCGTTATCACAGTTGTATCGATTGCAGTCATAGAGTTAAAATTTATTGCTAGAGAATTAATAGTACACAAAATTACATTAAATTCTAATTCTTAAACCGAACAGTAAATACTACCCACAATAAATATTTTTGGGTGCCACATAAAGCTGCTAATCGAATTGTTTTTACAAATGTGTATTGATATTTACGTAGTTTTTAAATCATGAAATGTTTAATACTGCCTAACTTTTTTTTCGGTAGCACACTAAAAAAGTTATTTAGTTATTATGATTTCTTAATTTTCATTGAAAATCAACATCCATGTTAGTGGAAGGTATTCATTTAATGAAACCAGAATTTTAGTAAGTTTTGAAAATAAACTAATAGTCACACCAACTACGTTTACTGGTTAATATTTTCTGAATTTTTGATCGTTTCTTAAATAATTGAAAATACATTTGGCGAAAAGTGAAACACAGAAATGACACGTTCTACATCAGCACACAACTGTTGCCTATTATATTAATTATTTAATGGAAAATTGTAGAAGAAAATTTTTAGAAAGTAGTACACTTTAAGAAAATTCTGAACAGCCTGCTGTGTTGCGCTTCAATAAAACAATATGAATTTGCATTTTTTATTTTTCGTCGTGTAATCATCAATACATATAGAAAGCAGTGGTAGATATTTTTAGTTTTTTTTCACACTTCTCTTTAGCTGAAGCTGCCAAGATGTCAAAGATTTTTATTTACGTGTTAATCATAATATCTGATTGTCTGTTACGAGTAGTTACCAAGGTACACACATGCAGTTAGTTAGTACGTATGGATTATGGACTGTTTTGTTCACTAGTCAGTAAAGTAATGTTTTATTCAACCCCGTCATTAAAATGTCACTTTACCATGGAGATTTTAAGAGATAAAACATTTTAAGAGATAAAACACATCTTTACAAGTCGGTGTTGGATTTTTTATGTTACACCAATATGTACAGGATAATAACTAAATTATTTGTACAATACAATAGCTTAAAATGGGTAACATCCATTAGTGTCCACTTATGTAGTTAAGCTAAATTCTTACAAGTCTTCCGCAGCGGACACATTACTATGTGCAGCAACCATGAATAACCCCGCCAAACACCAGATGCAGTGCAATAAATCGTAAAAATAAAAACTTCCGATCAACGGGCGAGCTCTCCGTTCTAGATCAGCAGGTGGTTCGCATTAGACGCAATGCTACGGGCGAATAAGTGACGAGTATCATCAACAATACAAAACATTTCGCAGGTGATGAACAGCATCAGCAGATATGTCAGAGCGCGCAATTAAAAATACAAGAACGGCAACCTAATGTGAACTGAGGACAGCAAGGGTGACGAGCAAATACTTTAGATACAATAACCCCCGGCCACCCGAGAGCCCAGGGAACTCCTTGGCCACTCAGAAAAATAAGCAAACTCATAATAAAATTCTCTTCCAGGCATAAAAATGCTGGAATAAGACCGTTAACACTTTCATTGAAGAGACGTCTCAGTCCCGGCAAGAGGACCATAAAGCAATTATCTAGCACTTTCCCTGAAAGGAAGTTCCAGTCGTCCGAGAAGGGGCAATAAATTAACCGCACTGACGCAATTGACAGACAGGACAAGCACCGAGGGTTCCATTCCATTTCGGCATTCAATCCGTACCGGCACTACGTTCAGACATTCAAAGTCTACGATCCGTCTAGTCCATTCGACAGTTAAATCTACGTCAGTAAGTGTATCCATCCACCAAGCTCTCTCTAAATACCAGGGCGCTTTTAACGTTTAGCACGATAAATGCTTAATTGCGCACTATATGTATTAGTGTATATACTTCTACATTATTAAATTCTAGTCGACTCTGGATATTATCATTAACCTGATGGTAACCCAGTAACTTCATCACTAAGGGCTGATTGCAGAGTTCGCTTATCTGCTGGTTACTACAGTCTGTATTAAATTCGTTGGATTTGTTGGCATAGAAACTGATACAACATAATATAATTTATAAATGGTAGGCGAAGGAAATCCTGGAAGGTTTGATTGAGCACATGCCATTGAGCATCTACCATCATGCATAGTGTTTTCGATTGAATAGTTTGAAAATTTTGTATTGGATATTTTGCTGCATCCACAGAGTTTACTTCCATAGATCCAAGCGGGTTTTAAGGATAATTTTGTATATAATTAGTTTGTTCCCTGATAGCTGTGAATTTTTACCTAACAACTAGTACATTTGCTTTACTTTTAGACCTAATTGGACCTCTTTGGCAGTAGTGCGTGCTTTCCATGTAAGCTTCTGTTCAAGTGGAGATCACGATATCTCACTAGAGATTTATCTGAAATTAATCATTGCTGTTACTATACAAGTTTTTGTTCCACATATACCAACACTGGTAAGGTGCTCCTAGCGATTTCCTTCTCCCACCTAACAGTATTTTTTTACCTATGTAGTCTGTGATGTTTTGTAATTCATTATTGTTTATTTTCATTATAGTTTTTTCTCCATATATTACTTTAATTTTCCTAAATTTCATTTTCAGTCCTACTTTTTCAGATTCTGTATATAGTTCATTGAGGGTTTTTTTCAATTTATCTGAATTGGTAGCTAACATGGCTACGTCGTCGAAATATTGTAGATTGCTGATGTTATATCTCTTTTTGACCAATCTAACATACATTCTAAATTCACCTTCTAATACCAGTGTAAAGAGTTAGTTTGTATGATACGCTTCCTTGGCTAACTTCCTTTCTATGCATTTCACACACTATTTTTCAGTTAGCTGATATGTGTTTATTGACTGGTTTGAAGTTTTTTCTATCACATTGTTAGCTCCTGTCTATAATACTGATTTGTAAATTTTGTATTGTTGCTCTGTATTCAACAGTGTCGAACGCTTTCTCGTTATCTCGTACTAAATGCCAAATATCATACAAAATGTTATTCGTTATATTTTTCGACTAAGGTCTTGATAGTAAAGAGTTGGTCTGACGTTTAATATCAATTTTTGAAAACCGCTAGCTGGTAGGGTTGCTATTTGTCCAATTTCTTGGTTAGATTATATATAGATTTACCATTGTAGGGTGTTGGAATTTTAGCTTATTAGAGACCAATTTATAATCTCTGGGTTAGTTTTTGTCCTACTTCAAGTATCATGTTCGTGGTAACTCCGTCTTTTCTTGGAGCGTTATTTCTGTCCATATTTTCTTGCGAACTGTTTACTCATCACTAATTATTTCCAATCTTTGGGTCTTTAATAACTTTCGATGTGTGTTTCTAACTCCTTTTTCTTCATGGGTCATACATAATTCTGTATGGAACTGTTCTATAAGTTGTAGTATTTTATTACGTTTTGTGACTTCATATCCTTGTTGTGTACTAAGCATTTGATATTTATGTTATCGTCAACCGTCGTTGTCGTCAGCATTATTGCAAACATCGCCAGCATATCCTCTTTGAAGAGGTTTTAGGCATTAAGATTAAGACCCAATATTCTCTAAATGGCAGGGGACGCTCCAAAGCGATTGTCTGGAAGGTAAATATTCAGAAACAAATATAATAACAATCAAATTCAAAAGTAATAACATGTATATATAATTACGCTAAAGTTTCAAATCACAAGTTAAAAAATGGACGTAAATGGATTTGATGTATAAATGGTGATTGAATGTGTATGTAAATGCCTAAAAAATGTAACGGAAGAAGCAATTTGTTATGTGTAAAAAACGCAATTGGCGTTAGAATTTATTTTGTACATTATTCTTGACCGTACGCTTCTTTAGTTGAACGCGGTCTTCGTATGAACGTAGCCTAATCAACCGCGCATATTGCACTCGTAGTTGGTTATCTGCATTACCGGCAAGCTTATCAGGTGTTTTAAGCCATTCGTTTTGCTGGCACCGAACTGGCAAGGCGCATTTAATAGTAGTTCCCCAGAAAAGCCTGAATTCAGGGTGAGTTTGGTTACTTCAATTTCGATTTTGGTAATTTTGGCTAATTGCGCTAATTCCCCGGTCGTTCTATGGCACAGCCTGCTTTGAGTGGCTTTAAGTTTCCACGTGTGAGTCCGAAGTTCCCGTAAAGCGACCCGTATTTGGAGGGCGTATATTCATTGCTGGTGATTTTAAGTGACCCTTGATCTGTTGCTAGCGCAACTAGAGACCTGTGCGGGTCCAATATATAGGACCCGCACCCGACCCGCGAACCGCAATTTCTAAAACTTTAAACCCGCACCCGACCCGCGAACCGCAATTTTCAAATTTTTATACCCGCACCCGACCCGCGGTTTCAAACCCGCACCCGACCCGCTACCCGCAAGTTTTGCACTTTTAAGCCGCACTTGACCCCAAATTCGAATATTAGACCAGCACGTACCAGAAACTTGCTTTAGATGACCATAAACAATAAAGAAAGTTATTTTCACACTTCGGCGGTCAAATTATTATTAGGTATATTTTTTTAGATGCAAACAAAACTTATGTTGAAGAAATGAAGTTGTACCGCCACCGGACCCGCGACCTTCAGCTTCAAATCCGCACCCGACCCACTACCCGCAATAGTGATATAAATTCTACCCGCAACCCGACTCGCAATGCGGGTCACCCGCGGGTACCCGACCCGATGCAGTACTCTAAGCGCAACTGTCTCTCGTCCACTTTGCCTGCGTCTTGGTGTAGTTAAAAGAACCCTTATCCGAAGACTACATTCGTCTGAGATTTGATGCAGCTAGTTAGCCGCTGATTATTCAAAGATTCAGTGATAGCTTTTGATTGTTTTGACTTGCGTTTTGCCATTTATGCCGACGCTCTTTTCGGAAACCCTTCAGGGTTCAGCAGATTATGTTAGTTAATGCTATTCACACTACACGCTGTAGGTGTATTATTTTAGAGAAATAAAGCCCTTCTTAGTATGTAATTTTGCATTGTAACTATTTAAGCTTTGTCTGCTTATTGATTTGTGTTAATCACTAGTATGTTATCGCTATTTGGGCGTGCGCCTTTCGCGCTGTTTACGCCATTAAGACTATCTATTTTACGCAGCGTTGTTTAATTAATGTCCTGATATTTCAAATAGTACTGTTTTGCATGGAAAACTTTATGTACTTGTTATATTTTAGGTGACCTTGATTCATAATTAAATATGTTATACTGGTAATGTTTTGATGTGTCTGATTTCGTTACTGCTACCTTCTGTATTTCAGATATTGTGTTATTGTCTGCTGCGATTATTTGAGTTTATAAGTGCTCGACCCGTCTGAGGATATTTGTTGTAATTTAAACACTTGTTGGCGCTCATGGAATTCAGTAATTAAAGAAATACACGCTGTCTTCACTGAGTCTAGCTGGCGGGCCCTCAAGTATTCTCTCGTAGAGTTGCGATATTTGAAGATTTGTGGATTTATATAGCTAAGAATTTTATATAAGTATTGTTTGGAATATATGAATATTATCCAGTATGGGATAATGTCACAAGGGAGAATTATCGTCAATGCTTTATTTGTTAACTGTATTAATTATGTTATTATCGTCAATGCTTTCTTTGTTTACTGTATTAATTAAGTTATAATTTTAAATCTTAGACCTACGTGGGTGTAAGCGCTTACTGACAATATAGTTCTGTGCTTTGCAGTAATTGTAAACGTGTGATACTTTCAAGTACAAACAACTTGCGTCATTTAAAAATCTGAAAAATATTCTAATATTTAGAGAAAGACAAGTACCACCTTAATTGGTTTCTTGAGACTAAATCCTCGAATCACATCTACAAACAAGTTATAAGTTTACACAATTCAAACTGTACTACTGCGGTTTAACTTTGAAATTTACGAAATTTGGATATGCTCTCTAGCCTAACTAATAAATATATAGATCTAGTATGACTTGTAAACGAAGAATGTATCAAAATGGTAGAATTCAACACAATGTAGATTACGGATTAAAAGAAACTAACCTAGTACCTGCAGAAGTGTTGGATCGCAGTGCGAAGATAGTACGGTTTGAAATAGATTATCCGCATGATCAGTAAGTACTCCAATTGTTAATGCGGCTCAGTTTCTGCTTGTGCTTCTGCTGCAAACTAGATTCGTGCGACATTAATGACGGACAAGGAAGATTGTCCAAAGAAGAAGTAGAATTTGTTCAAATTTAATATACCAATTCTAGAATTGTCTAAATTCTTAGAGTGCACTGTATGCAGCATACAATACATGAATTTCTTTCTAAGTAATTTTTAATTAATCTAACTAGTTTAAAGTAGAATTACTTTTGCTAGTACTTTTACACGCAATACGTTGTCGATTTTAGTATTAGAGAATTTATTTCCTTACTTTTTGAATACTGTGTTTGATTGATGCTGTTATGTAATTGTTGAGTCCGTATATATTGTCAGCATTTATATGTTAGTGTGGATTAAGTTGAACTTGTTTTCTACTATTGATTAAAATGTACTTGCCTTTAATTTGTTACTGTGTTCCGAATATGGGTAATTATACTAGAAGCCTATACAAATTCAACAATTTTTAAAGGATTAGTGATCTTAATCGTTCATGAAGCAATCGTCCGCATTACCAAATGCGTTTAGTAGTAATTTTCCTTCTTTATACTGGGTGAGATCTCTATCCCTGCTTTTAATAAAACAATATCTCGAATGCAGGTTATGTATTCTTACAAGGCACACACTCTAAAATTACATTCAGCTACACAGGGTGTATACGTAACTTCAAACTATCACTCTATTAACAGTAGATATCGAAATATATAAGACAGCAATACTGTCGACTCCCCTTGTATATCAAAGAAAGTTGTTGCATATATTCAATGTAACATTATATGATTACTAAATAATGAGTTCTGCATATATCCTTTTTAGCGGTAGAGGAAGTACATTGTTGGTTTTAAGCTGGAATTGTTACGTACTGCAGTTCTCACACAAGTTGCAATAATGGAAGATACAAATTGAAACTACAATGAGCTACGTCGGTCGTTGTCTGTTTATAACTGGCAATTGCATGTAAAAGCATTGGAACTTGCATAGAATCTTATTTGTAGGCCGCTAAGTAAAAGAAAAGATCGCCTGAGCTTCGTACTACTATAGTGTAAATTAAGAAGGAAGGATTTATTTTTGATAATTATTTTCCTGTGTAATCTAATTAGTTTCTTTAAAAATATTTTTGTAAAATCAGTATTTTCTTTTAAGTAATTGCATGTCACATAATAGCCTTTTCATCATGCTGACACAATATTTATAATTACCTAAAAATTAACCAGTTGAACTTTATCGAGAAGTCGTGGCCCATGATAAATTGCTTAAGTTGAATTTCCACAATTAAGTTTTACTTTTTGTAATTATCGCAAATATTATTTAACGTTTCGAATGGAACCCAAAGGAATGTTGTTATAAAAGCCCATTTTGAAGTCCATTTAGCGTGAAACACAACTAAATATCTTAAAATGCAGTAGGCCTTCTACATTCGATTAGTTGCCTAGACTTGGGAGGAACTAAACGGATTCGACAAGCTAAATATGCAAACGCTTAAAAACCTACAAATAAAATATTGCGCGAGCCAAACCCATTCGCAAGGTGACATAACTTCTGAAACTGGGTTTTCGAGATGCTATGTAACTGACCTTTGCCTATAGGTAATTGATTGCTACTTCTCGAATTGAGAGCAGGTTAAAAGCATCAAGCAGTGTATTTAGCGATTTGGAACAATTACAAATTGTGTGTGTAACAAAAAGTTTTAAGAAATTGCACTACTTTGCACGTTTCTTTCAGTTATGAAACAAACACGCCCAAAAAATTCAGATAAAGGTCAAACACTTCATTAGCTACCAGAAAGTAACCCACTGGAGAGAAATTCTGCTAATAATAACTGTAATTCTGTTATTTATCGATCACCTTTCTTAGGTATCGATACAGACGTTAAATGCCACCACATCACTGCAGCAGTAATGGTATGACATACTCACATAATTCCTCAGTTTTTTAGAACTTAATTATACTTTGCTATGTAACTGCAACTAACTTCTATTAGTTTTAGCGTCTTAGATCAACTTTCACAGGCGTCTTAAGGTAGGTCATGGTAATATGATACCTAAAGAACTATGAACATGTAATTGAATTATATTTTCGAATTTTAACTTCTTTATTAGAAAATGAAGAAATAAAACGTAATAAATTTTAGTTTGTTTAAGTAATTTATTATATACCGCCCGTACTATTTAATTCGCTAATTTTCTCGGCTAAGTCACTTAAGGACTATTCATTTATGCATGTGTGATTTGCCGTCAATTTTAAATTTATTTTATGTGCCTACAACAAAATATTGCACGCCATAGTTAATTAATATTTCTCTAGTTAATTTTATCAAATATCAATTTAATATCGGTTCTAATTTTTGACATATCTTAAACGGAAAATAATTTTCTTATCGCTATAATTTGTTAAGGACTGGAGAACAGTATACGTCCATATAGTAACCTTTTATTAGTATTACATTCAATATCTAAAATAATTGCGGCAAAAAACGAGACACCGAACATGTAGAGAATAATCGCCACAAAATTGCCTTTTACTTACTTATACTCGTATATGACAACACAATTCACAAATTGCGTGTCTGCTGCTATTTGAAGACTTGGTGAAACAATGATTTTGTATTCATCACACGACGTACTTCGGCAGGAAAGCGTGTCGCAGTAAAACTATTGCGCCCACTTTCAGTGTAAGAACATCGATTCGGAAGTAAACGAAAATAACCCAAAGTCAATAGAACTAATATTAACTCTTCCGTTCTAAATATCAGTGGAAATCGCTATAATAACACCTAAGAACTCGCAGAAAAAGATATTAGGAAACAAAAAATACAATTCAGAGGTCTCTCCCAGCTGGGGCTATCTGGTAAATGATAAAAACAACGCGTATGTTAATTAATGGTCAAATGAGACGAATTCAGAAAAATTCCACTAATGTCAAACTGGCATATGCTATGAGTTCACGTAAATCCGGGAAGCTACTTTCGCTTACATCCGCATAGCTTCATTTCTGCATAAAATCCCAATTCCGTAGTCCAGTAACCCTTAAAACCCGTAGCCTTGGACTTACTCATTGCACGTTTCGCCAGACTGGTTTTTATGTAGTTTTGAGGCCAGCCGGAGGCCTGTGGCTTATACCGGTTGTAATTTCTCCTAAAACTCGATTAAATGGAAATTATGCTCAGCGAGCTGCAATTCCACTACTCAGTGAGAAGCTCACAGTTAACTACGATACAAGAATTGTGCGCTGGTGTAGTTCCACCATGTCTCTACAAAAATGAAGTAGTTACTGTACGCTATATGTAAAGTCTGAAAGAACTACTGAGTGACATAGCTAGTCGGCAATCAATTAACTCGTTTTGCTCTTTTCAAAATACCCCTTGAGCAAACCACTATAATCTTCCAAATCAATATACAGACATTCTAAATACACTCAGGTCTTCTTCATGTAGTCTACAACGAAGTCCACGTACTTGGCTATCGATGTTTCAGCTTCATAATCCCCTCCATACTTTGACCTTCTAACCATGAAGTCACCCCAGTTTATAAGCTGTCTGAAATGCGTTCGATAAAGGTGAGATTTCAATTTCCCGAGAACAGACACAACTCTGAGGATACGAGATTTCGTAGTCCAGTTCAGCCGCTTCTAATGTCGCTGCAACGCAGTTATGCGACGACGCATTGTCGTACTCACAGTCATCCATGGCGTTTAATCTTTATTTGGTCCCACACTTAGGTCAGAAGTGCGACCAAACCGCGAGCATTACTGTACACTTGCTTTCAAAACTTTCGCGTACACATTCAAAATCAAGTAACAACGATTTTGCAAAATTTTAGCTGTGTGGACGGGTAATTTTGAGATTAGGTTAAAAATGACATTGACAGCATGTACTCTGTCAGTCGAGGCATTTTAACTTTTCAAAAATTTAAATGTCAGAGTTGATTAATTACAACCCTGATTTAATACAGGGAAAAATAGGTGTACGCGAAAGTTTTGAAAGCAAGTGTACCTGCCGATGGTTTCGGTCTGAACTTCTTGGGAGGCAGAGAATTGAAATGCTGCCGCTCTATGCTGGCTTTTTGGTGGCATGATTCTGTTTGTGCAAGAGTGTTAGCATTTGAGGCACCCATCGGTTGGAGATCTTATTCAGCAAAATATTATGCAGTATCGATCTAACAGTAATTTGTCTATTTTCCAGAACCAACTTCTGCACTTTGGCGACAGTTTCAGAGTTCTGTGCCATTGTAGGTTTCCCACCCCTTGTACAGTTTTAGAGTGTCTTTGTTACGGTTCAACTCAACACAAAATGTGTCAAATGCCACTCTGGAGATAGGCGGTTTCGACAGGCTGATATTATTTATTATAAATTATAAAAGCAGTAGGTTAAAAAAAAGCATAACCCTTACCTGGACATTTTCTGGTGCAGTAAAGAAATAGAAATATTATCACATGAGAAAAAGTCTTATACGGAGGTAAAGATAAAAAGAAACCTATGAGACAGCATAATTACAAAATTGTTAAAATGCAGTAGGACAAAAAGCACAACGAAAATATTTGGGAGACTTACACTATACTGGGAAACTTACAAAATTCTGAAAAAATATGCCAACAGTGTTGCAGGAAAACGTTTCAATCAAAATAAATGCTATATAAAAGCGAGAAGAACGAAATGTAATCTATCCAAGATAAACATAAAATCGTTAAACTATAATGTGAGGATAATAGCCTGCCACAACGTCAGAAAAGATAATAGCGATTATTCAAAGAATATTTTATTGCGAAAAAATAATAAACGAAACTGCAAACTATATAATCGCAACATTACTGAAGAAGAGAGTTTAATATCGGCAACTAAGGACGAACGCTCCTTAACTACTGTACACATAATAACAAAATCAAGACAGTATTTGGAACCTTTTTGTGCGATTTTATTATTCGTGCTTTTTCTTTGAGTATTTTCTCACACTACAAACATTTAAATAAATTAAATTCCGAATGTTTTGCAGAAAAATCTATCTCCGTTTTCATTGAAAAAAATATTAACAATTAAAGCTTAGTTGTTACAACTGTCACATTAAATTGGTTCTCAAGCAACGAGAAGACAGAGTAGAGAACGAAATTCTATGGAAAAAAAAATAGTTACACATCTGTTACCAAAATGCCTTTACAGTAAATACGTAAAACTAATTCCAAATAAAGTGCTTTCCGTTGTCTATTCCTTTGGAATTTGGTTTCTCAGACTTTCCAGAAAATGAATGAGCAATCAATGATGTCGACATTCTTGGAGGTATTACAAATTCCGTGAGTCGCTTACAAAATTTATGACTGAAATATTGCAGAAGATCGTAACATGAATAGAAGAAAAAAATCAGGAAGGCCAAAAACACTTGCAAAACTTATATTTGTAAAATTATAGATGAAACTATTAGGGCGCTAAGGCAATAAGCTCTGTGCAGAGGATAACAAGCTCTTACATACAGAAATATCGAAGAAAAAGACAACAATGCGCTTACTGGGATATAGAGAAATAGCATTATTAGCAAGAACGCAAAGGTATGACTTCCAATACCATAGAAAGTAGAATAGAAGAAAAACCGAAACAAATACTGAACATAAATATATTGTCATCCCACGTTTGGGTGACCTAATTAATTATGCTGTGAAATATCGTTTGCTACAGTGTACATGATTAAAGTTGAGAATTAATTATTTGCCTTGCTGAATCACAGATACCCATTATGCCTCAGAATTTATTTTAATAACTGCCTTAAGCATTAATAAATGATTTATTATAGGCACACAGCGAAGTTTACACAAGCAAGCAACTTGATGAGACCTGTATTTTGTACATAAGCAACTCAGGGCTCAAAAAAACATATAACACATAACATCAGTGCAGTTTCGTGGATTCATGAAAGCACATTATTTCAATACAATGAGTGTTGAATACGAGAAAGCATTTTTTAATTATTAGCCCTTGCAATTCAATTCTTGCCAGTTTGATATGATTGTAGAGCTCAACAATTACAATAAAATATTTCGCGAGTTTAAATGAGCACGTCACACAATAAACACGTTAACCTGAAAACTGGAACCGTGCACCGCTAGTTGATGCACACGCTGCAAAAATTCCCGCTGTTGAAACTCGCCGTGACGTCAAATCCTTGTAAAAATCTACTTAAATTGCTCGAAAACAGAACAAACTGGCCATAAAACTTGGATATTAAACACCACAAACAATTAACAACGGTTTATTTTTACGTAAGTGACAGATAGACGAACAAAATTACAATATGACAAAACAAACCAGTTAACCTAAAATTTGGACTCGCTAAAAACCAAGGTTTGACGTTGAATTGAATTGAAAAAGTCCTGGAAAATTCCGAGCGGGTTATATTTGTACTCTCGGACCACAAATTGGTTTTAATTTACATAAGTATTTTAATAATTGTACACCGATATGTGAACGTTAATAAACAAAAGCCTGTCGGAATTTGGGAAAATGCATCAATTAATTACATAAAATCCTTCAATCTACTCGTGAAACTAAATGCACCACTGTTTTTAGTGTATTTCGAACTACAAAAGTTCCAAATTTTGCAACTGTCCGCACTCGTGTTATGTCAACAGTCTCTAGCTCTGCCCCAGGCTAAAACCCACCTGTACTACCGGAAAAGTGTTCCTACACCTTTGCTGCACCTATATGTGTGTTATCTACAAGGGAACAATTTCACCCACGAAGTTTCTACAAACGGCCCAACGTGATCCTGCGCTTCAAACTAAAGAGTCCTCCCGCTCTGACAGTGTACGAAGACCCTAAGACTGTCCATTAACACCTCCTTTTAGTATGTCCCTGGCCTGCAGCTTGCACGGGGCCCTTCGTGTAGTATAGGTACTGCCTGATTTGATTTGTCAAGGCTCCGCATCCCTGGTATGTGAACTCGTAGCTCTCATGTGCGTAGTATTCAATTTTCTGTGTTTGTAGGCTCCCAATTAAAGACCTACAGCCTGCTGCTTGGATGTTCGCATCAACTTTCACAATTGTGGCCCCCAAATTGTGAGTTGTCGTCGATCTTGGCCCAGCGAACCTCGGATCAGCTCTGAGTTTAGCCTCTAGCGGACAGTGACGGCCCCATCGGTTATCCAGCGCTCTGAGTATACCCTTTCTGATGTTGTAACCAGGTTTTATGTACTTATTGAACCGTAGCTATACCGTCTGTATAGTTTTTTATCGGCGCATTAACATAAACTGAGTCGGAGACTGAATCGCACAAAACTTTGTCCAAATGTTATTTTGTGCTCTCTAGAACTAACATAAATTGCGTTATTCGTCTTTCTGGCTCTTTGTGTGACAAAAATGGGATTCTCAGGAGTATTATAGCTTGGTATTGCTAAATATAACCTCAAATTTCTCTGGAAACCATGAAAATGCCTTCGAAACGCAATTGATGTTAGGTGGGGTACAATTTAAATGATTTTGTCTAAAATTACTATGACTTAATTACTCATTAAGATAAATCTTAGTTTTAAACAATATTATGCTCCAAATTTAATTATGTACAATTAATCGATAAATATGTTTATATTGTTTATTGTACTTGTCAAATAAACTTTGTTAGATGCTGCCTTTAATTACAAATATGTTTAAAACGCACAAGCGAACATCACAGCAATATATATGTAAAATGTTTTATATAACGTTAATATAGGTCAAATTAAAAATTATTATTATATCATATGCATGCCAAAAGGCAAGTTCCTTCAAATGAAAAGAGACATAATTACTGGTGCCAGGAATATAAAAATATAGATAAAAAGTGTCTTTTTAGTATTTAACTTGCTTCTTTCCTAACGGAAGATCGAAGAAGTAAAAGTAGTAATTCAAAAGAGACATAACCGGGTGAAATCATGACATATTCTGTTTTTCAAAAGGTTTCGCAACTGATGCTTTTTTGTACATTTGATACTAAATTTTATTTATTAGATTTCTCAACCTGAATTATTTGGTTTCGAATTTTAGCATAAAGGAAATGAGACAAAGTTTTAAGTAAAACTACAATTTTATATGCTCTTGGCCATTATTTAAAAAATCGACGGAATACATTTAAATACAGATCTACATATTGTCAACATATTTAAACTCTATTTTTCAAGAATGTAAGTGCTTAAACTAGTACTACTTTGTCACGCCACAACTTATTTATATACCTTTTATCATCTGTTATATATTTAGTAAACTACGTACGAATATCTCAGATCTAACATTGTAAAGTTTTTGCCTTTTTTCTAATCTTGTAAAGATCCGAAAGTGCGTTTTTTTCTGGTGTCACACACTGCTACTGTGAACTTAGCAATTTTAAACGTCGTCGTGTATTTCAGGTTGTGTGTAGAGTTTATGGTAATGTTTAAATTCGCGATTAGCCATCATTTGATTCGACAACTTTCCTTATGCAGCTTCAGGGAGGGGCTATTTTCAGGTTTGCAGCTATTCTTTGGAAATTCTTAAGTCCTAATTTACTTTTCAAAACGTTTTGTTTTTGTTTCTTTTGTTAACGCTTGGCGAGCATGTGTAAACCGAAAAAACTTTGAGAATCTAGTACAGAATAGGTTATATTAGTTTGTTAAATTACTGCACCTATGTGATTAATTCAGAATTTGCTAGTATGTTGGAAGTAAAGCACCTATTGGCCGCCCAAAATATCAGGTATGAAATTACTATCTCTACTCTCACGTGTTCTAACATTTGATTCACTCTTTTTTCCTTCAGCGTTCTACTTTCGAGTTACGTCCATCACGTAGGTTACTTATTTTAAATTGTGATTTCGACTAGAACTGTTTTGAGCTGGTAAGCCACCATCACTTGTTAGAGCCTGTTACTACTTCGCTGAATCTATTCCGAACGCTCTTATCTAATCAGATACCTTGTGCTTCCTATGGTAGCCAGTACACTATTTTATGCGAATTCTTATATGACTTTTTATATTATAATTATTTGCGTGTAAAATATTCATATACGGTTGTATTTAGCTAAGGTTTTTCAAATTTACAACAATATCTTCGAGAATTCTTTATTCGCGTTTAGTTCATTTATTTTTATTAAAGCCTTGAGACATGAATCTATATATGGCTTACTCTTTTATTCTAACCTATCGATATGTTTATGTTCTTAAAATAAAGATTGTGGACGAGACCCACTTTAGTTTAGGTTGTTAGTTCGACTATTCCCGGTATTCTTGGCGCCCTTATTTTTTTTATCATATCTCAGGTTGCAGGTCGTGATTATAACATAGTGCATTATTATATTTCTGTATTTATACAACTGTACTGAAAAGCAGGTGCAACTAAAAAACACTCATCGCATATACTAATATAAAAATAAAAGCCCCTGAAGTCATCGCTTTCTGTTAGATAAAATCAGAAGCTCCTTGTCTTAAGATCTTATCTTTCCAAACCTGCTGATTTTAATTATTACCTTATTGCATAATGGGTTAGCACAAAAAGTGTTTCGGGTAAGTTAAATGAACTTACTAGTTTACAATAGCGTTCGTTAACCACAACTTTGACCGCGCGCCAGTACCTTAACACTGCAAAAAAATCGACAACGAAAATAAATATTCCACGTTAATTAATTTTTCACAAGAAACCGACACATTTTATTACAAGGTTTAATAAATAGCTCGCTTTTAACAAAGCTCCAAGCCACGAAAGTTAATCTGTGTGGATGTATGGAATGTAGCAAAATAATTTTAGTTATAAAATTTAAAAAGCTACTGTTTGACACCGCTTAAAACGTTGTGAAGACCGAAAAAACTCGTGACAGGTTGAAATTAATGAAAAGCATTAATCGTCCAGGTACGTTGCCCCGAAAATTAAAGATGTTCGCATGCAAAGACAGGACCGCCCAGCTCTAAGGGTGGTTGACATGGAAGGAGTTGTAAGTTTTATACAATTACTACAGGAATTAAATAAACAATGTCCTAGGTTGTTTGATTACAATAATACTTATATTATAAACTCCTACTCGGCCGGAAAACTCAGTTTCAGGTTGCTCAACTTTTGGAGTCGTTCAACTCTTCGCGTATAAAAACCATCACTTTGTTTTCCCTTTCTGCATAATTCAAGCAGGGCCGCTGGTTTTTTGCTTGACCGGTAATCGACTACATCGCTCTTCCTGTAAGATTTTTGCAGCTTTTACAGTTTTCGTTGGCTTGATGCTTTCCTTTTACAAGATTTTTTGTCGAATTTTTATTATATTCAGCCGTTTTGTAAGTTTGCAATTTTAACATAGATTTTATTGTACTAAAAAGTAGGGGAAATGCTATATATTTCAATAAGTAATTTTTTTCAAATTGAAGTCTTGTAGTAAGGTATTTAGTTTTGCTAGTTTTGCAATGGCTAGTAGTTAGTTACTTTTTAAGGAAAATGGCAACAGTTAACATCGATACGCTGCTCATTTCGTAGAGATTTTCGTCTCTATTCAATGATTCGAAACAATAGTACACTTACTTAATTAAATTTCAGAAAATTATGAAACAGCACCAATTATTTTAACAGTCGCTACTAATCTAGAAACCTCAAAGAATCTAGAAGTTGTCAAAAGAATTACAAACTTCGTTCTGTGTTCTCTTCCTTGCTCCATGTCCTAGCATCTAAAGTGCCATAATTTTTAGATAGATGAAACATTCTAAATTGTTTACTCTAAAAGCGTATTTTACTAATGCAAAACGAAATTGCGTAAATTAAATGAGTAACTTTTTATCTTAAGGTCAGTTATCCATATTAACATTTCTAAGGCGAAAATAAAGTGTTTTTACAGTCTGAAACCGATTACAACAACGCCGCTTGCTGATATAAAGCCTTTCATCAAGGAAAGGACTTTGCCTGATTTTATTTGGGTGGATCGAAACTTCCTTAATTCCTAAAAATGCCTGAAAAAGGCGCTGTTAATTTCCAGTTTAACACACAGTTAATAACATGTTAACTACAGCTAAAATATCAACATAATCTACTAATTCTGTTCAAACTAGTGTTTACCCATGAAATAAAACAATTAATTGAAATTATGCGGACACATAATTACAATATAAAAACTAGTTCACAACATGTGCCAGTTCAACTGTTTGTACACAGAATCAGGTTTGGTGTCGGCTTATTCGGTCACGTTGCAATACTTTAAGGAAGCTTTATGCAGACAGCGGCATTATAATACTATCATTAGGTGAGATTTCATATACATTGTTTACCGCCAAGGTATTTTATGCAAACGTCGTGTTTTATGCCTATACCAATAATAGGCTATCAGTTCAAAAACAGCAGACACGACACACATTCAATTATATATAAGGACTTGTAATTATTTAATACTTCTAAACTCTGAAGTGTATTCATTTGTGACCAGACACAGGCTACAATTGTCTTAAGGGGTATTTAGGCCTGGCTACTCCAGTCACATCTTATCTCAAAATATTTCATCACCTTTCATCAAGTGTAAACCCCTTTAGTAAACAACCTGGTTCTATAATTACACAATTTGTGTTCCGAATTGCGTCCTGAACGAGTTCAAGAAATAATCATCTACACAAATCGAAGGCTTGCATAAATTCAAATAGTATCGCGGGCAAATTCCAACTACGTGGCGTTAGTTAGTCAAGTTACAAGATCTTCCAGAACAACGCAGTGCAGATGCACTTATGCTTATTACCATCTAACCTGGATGATGACACCATGCTGGTACAATACCAAGCAACATACTCTTCGTAGAATGACGCACACTACAGCTTACAATTTTTAATTAAATAAGCTATGTAGGATGCTCGTTTACTAAAACAAGGCAAAAAGGACGCTTAAACAATTCGCTGAATGTGATCTTGATAACTTAATTTAGTTATAATTCACTGATAAATATGCGGGTCATGCACAACTCAAAACAGAGTAGATGACTTAAATGATAAAAAGTAGCTGAATATATTGAGCAGCATTATTAGGCCAATGCTTTTCACATTTGGGGTTCCGCCCAAGCCAGCGGAAAAGTGCATTCATGTGGGTAGCAAAAACCGTACAGAGGCAAATCCGAAATAATTCGAAGGTGAAGTATCATATAGGACAGAACTATATCAAATGATGGGATACAAAAAGGCACTTCGGGAGACGCCCACTAGTCCCGTTTTGTTAATCCGACAACGACAAAACACGAACTTGGCGGGAATTAGGAACTGAGTACCTACACGCAATCTACGACTAACCTTAAAAACCAAGCATGCTTTCTCAAACTTCCCGAAGACACGGATCGCCGTTTTTACAAATCTTAACTGTGACAGTTTTATCTAGGTTTAATTAGCCTATCAGAATTATCCAATTTTGTACCAAAAAGCTAAAGGAGTGGGGGAAATCATAGTGGTTCAATTTCTTTGGCGTTTTTATATATTTTTAATCATAATGATGTGTCTACGTTTCGTCTTTACTTATAACACGATCTACAAAAAAAATCGTCTTCAAAACGGCTGTAAATCTATTTCGAATATGTCATTTTCAGTCATTTGAGGATACCGGCACTTTACAAATAATTTTCTCATGTGGACATTATGAGGCACGTTATAAGTAACACGTTAGTATGCAATGTTCACAGTGTCAGGCTTCATCCTAATTTCACAATCCTCCAAAGTCATGTTATGTTCAACATCGATAGTTATTTTATGGTATAAACACAGAATTGAGTTTCCCAACAGGCGGGTCACCTGGGACCCCTATTCTTTTTCTCTTAAAATTCGAAAACTAGTTTTTCAATAAGTAAAGCTTTTAAATAACTAGGAATTTAATGTGAGGCTATATTTTCAACAGTCAAAGATGCAATAACTGCACGTTATTTTAATGCCGTTGACATATCATCATTGCACTGCGATATATTGTCTACATTATTTCAAAAGTGGTTTAAGGAAAGGTAGCAATGTGAACGTTTCGATGGTTTACTTTATTTGCTACATATTTCTTTATGTACTTTAGTTTTCCGCCATACCTCGTATATAGTCTAGTTACATAACTGGCGATACCTTATCTACTTTGCTTATCTGAACCAAAAGGAAGATTTCAGTAGCGTACATGTACTTCATCTGTAGAATTTCTATGAACTATAAATTCACGAATTTAGCACTGCTTAAATCCCCAAATCGTGAATACTCTATCATCGTCTATGCAAACTTTCGTTAATAGAACCTCTTGACGCTGAAGCATACGCATGCTGTATAACATTTGCGATAAATATACAAATAACCTGTGCCAGAGCCTCTCTTTTGCGAGTGATTTACATTGTTTTCAGAAGTAAGGTGTCTTCAGTTTTGAAAATGGACTATAATACTACATGACACATTTCTTTAGAAAGTTGATACAATACATTTTCAGTATATAGCAGTACAAGGCGTAGCACCAAAAAGTGCAATTTATAAGATATCCCGTCTTAGTATCAATATAACAAAGAGCATTAATATCTAGTTTGCATTGGCAAACAATTGCGAGATGTTTAATAATTCATTATAAGCTATGAAAAAAAGTGAATTTTTTAAATTTCTAATAATGAAATAAGACTTCTGCCCTGTGTAAAAGCTGCATTAATTTTTCACTACCTGAATTAGATAACCTTGGACAAAATTTGATATAATAATAACAATAATAATAAAGATATTTATTGTATAACAAAGAAAAATGCACAAACGGTGATAATTCGGTGAACCGTTCTTCCATTTCACCATTATAAACTTAGTTTAGTGTTCACACTGTAATAATATAATTTCATTTACTCTACTAAAAATTAAAAAAAAACATATTAACATTAGTACTGTATCTAGTATATAGGAAGGAGTAATTTCTGTAAGGGTGGCGAGTTCACCAATTCCAACTAACTATTCTAAAAACTTTGACTTACCTACATAACAACGACTCCCTTGTTTGGAACTGCTGAAAGCATTATTACAGAAAAGTTAACCTAAAAGGTTGGAGTACTACACAAAGTTGGATGACAATTTTAACTACTTTTCAGATTTTGTTTTGTTTTGCCATAAACTGTAAATTGAAACAGACGTTTTATCCTCTACCAACGCTGTGCATTCACTTACACTGCGTAAATATTACGAGAGTGTATTCAGCCCGAACATTGGAAATATTCGACCACAATTTAATTTTCCACGTCAGAAACACTCATTAGGATTGTCGATAGCTAATATCCGGCGAGTAAATTGTATTAGAAAAATGATAGCATCAAACGGATAAAGAAAGGTAATATTTTACCCAATATTCAATTGATACATGAATATGATGATATCAGATATAGCGCATGCTGCTTTTAACAAAATCTGCCCCATTTTTACTAATTTGAAGCTTTTATCAGAATACAAGCTGAATGTAATCTTGCGATACAACCACGGGCGAGAATGTATGGCGTGTTGCAATATTATCGAACTACTACTTTGAAAATAAATTTGTTTAAACAACATAAAATCATTGTCCTAGCGTTTGCCAAAACTTGCTTTCTAATGCTATTTCGCTCAATTTTAGGGTGAAGCATCTACTGCTCAGGACGTTTTCATACGTATTTCTGTAGCACTTACTTCGGTCACTTTTCGTAGATGTTCGTTCAGATTAGATATTTATGGCAGCGATCGTAAATGTACTGTAAATACGCCAGCTTGGAGGATTTATTTTGGTCCGAATCGATTTTTCTTATTTGGACGAATAGTGAGAAAAACCCGAACAACTGAAGTAATTATTTTAAAAATTTGGACGGTTTAGCACTGCCAATACAAAATAGTGGCAGTAACCGATGCGTATCGGGTTCTGTAATTAAATTTGAGTACCATAACTTAAAATTGGAAAAAAATGTACAAATACAAATAAATATAGGAGCTAT
Organism: Agriotes lineatus; assembly: GCA_940337035.1. Classification (NCBI taxonomy): domain Eukaryota; kingdom Metazoa; phylum Arthropoda; class Insecta; order Coleoptera; family Elateridae; genus Agriotes; species Agriotes lineatus. The sequence goes on from OW679199.1 coordinate 134,371,910, forward strand.
ACAGGAAACATCCTAATAAAGTACACTGGAGAAAATAAGCAAGGCAAAAATGGAGTTTTTTATAAGCAATAAAATAAGCAGTAATGTAATACAAATATAGCACTTACAAATATAGATTCCCAAATGATGATGCAGAGGAAAACAAGAACAATTCTCCGAAGAACCACAATTAATAGCTTTACTCGTCACTGCCAACATAAATTTAATTTTAATAAAATTCACAGCCCTCTAGACCTTGAAAGTTTTCGATCATACGCTAGATGACATGTTACACGCAAAAATGGATGAAAGCGTGAATAGCGCGATAGCAACTGTGATAATCAATGAGCAATACAAAGAAAAAAAAAGAAAACTGTAACTAAAAGGTGAAACAACAGAAAAATATATGGATACAAAAAATTATTAGTGTTATTATTATTGTTGTTAAGAGAGAAGCCACGTAACGCAGTTAGGTAGGCGCTAGGATTGCATTAAGCAAGTCCTCGGTTCGAATCCCACAGGTGCCGAAATTTTTCGGCAGTCTTGGCGATTGCAATCGGGCTCGGTGAGACCATTCACAGTTGGGCACCAAATTAACTGTGCTCTACTCAGAACCACAGACCTAAGAGATAGAATAACAAAGTCAACACATCCCAGCTCACACAATGGTTGCTGCGCAAACACAAGTGGCGCGCTCCAACTTTGTACCCTGAATCCGGGGCAAGTTGAGCACTGCGCCGCCAGATGCTAGCATACAAAGCACCAGCTCCAAAGTAAAATGAGGTTATCGATAATACGTACATTATTATTAGAAAAATGTTATAGAGAGAGGAAATTTCATAGTAAGCCCATTATTACAAAAAAAGAACATACGAGCGCACCAATGTTAAACAGTGATAGTAGCATTAGACATATGACGAAAACGAGAAAGTAATAGAAACGGATGAAGATAAAGATGAACCAACAAGAAGCAACGTATACTACCTAACAAATCTGAAAAATATTTTTTTTAAAACCGGAAAGTGATAACTCAAATACTCAAAGAATGCAAGACAGTAATTATGGTACCCACACACAAAAGGAAAATGCAACACATGCACATTATTAACTATAACTTTTAAAATACTATACGATAATACCCCCCCCCCCCCAAATTATCACCGTATACTGAAGAAATGCATTTGGATTATCAGAATGACTTTAAATCTGGAAGCGCAACCATAGATGCGTTACACACCAAGAACATAAGCCAAATCGTATAAAAAAGGCAATACATTTAATATTGTAATATTAAGAACATCAGCAGAAACTACAGAAAATTTTAGCATAAACAAGGGGGCGCACCTCAAGGAGGTGAATTATTATTCGATAGCATATTAAAGAGTGTGATCACACATATCCACGAAACAAAAACCGTAAATACTAAGACTACACAAATAATTGCAAACGCTGACGATATGGTCATAATAAGTTGAACAAAAAAGGACTCCTAAAGAGATTCAGAAAAAGAATAAAGCTGCAAAAATATAACAGGCAGTAGTTGGTAAGTGCAAAAAGATATGGAAATACGAATGAAAATATAGAACAATTCACGAAAGGATATATCACACTAACCAGAACAAATTATACCCAACGACCCAAAAATTTATCAAAAATAATCCACCAACAACTAGCAAAAAACTATGCTCTTACATCATCTTTTATCTCATATTTTAAATATAAACCTATCCACATACTAGTAAATAAAAGACACAAGTTACCTTCGGACCAAAAATACGAAAAAATACTACCATAAAAGCTAATACACCAGGTAGAGTTGCTTATGATACATTAAATAAGCAAGGCATGATTGTATATGTCGCTATACCTTTTGCTGCACGATGAATTCGTTTACGAAAAATTAAATAAATACGCAGTACGATTTTTCAAAACAAAACACGGTTTTTCAGTAATTGTCTTCCGGTGTAGCAAAGTTTTATTAGCTAAATCCTGAGCAGGATGGTGTGGGTTGTCTGGAAGCGCCACTATTTCAAAACGATCCAAACTAGAAGACATACAGCTGTAGGTGTAAATCCCTAAACCACATAAAGTTTCCCACAAACAAATATATGAAAATCAGAAATTGCTGCAACCCGATGCTTATTTAAACTATATTTTTTCAGCTCCAAACATTACATAAGAATAAGGCGAATGGTTACACTCATATAAATTTAAATATATTTTCAATGTAGATTTTATTGTATTTGTGGTAATGGAACTTAAATCTAAGTTTTTATTTTGTTGTAACTGTTGTGAATATGACGTTGATTTTATATTAATTTTATTACTAGTAAATGTAAAATTGTTTATGTATGTCCATAGCTCTGTTAGCAAAATTATATTAAAATAAACTAAATAAAAAGCGAGTAGTTATATGATTTCCTTGAAATGCTCTTCAATAGCACACATTTTACAACCGCTAGTGAAATTGGAGCGATAGCAGAGCACGGAAGCTAAAATCCTCACATGTGAGGTTCAGTACATTATAAACTAAAATTCGCGCTATATGCCTATGGCGTCCAAATTACTGCACACTTCATTTTTATTAGGGTAAGACCGACAACAAGGGCTTCAAATGCTCCAGTCTTCCCTCGCAAATAAGATTATCCAAAGTAACGTTGTCGAACGTGTCCGCTACGCAAGAACTAAACGCAGCCATAATCGACAACACTAACCGCCAATGTAAAAATACTAAAAGAACCTAGCCACAGTTAACTTAACAACCGTACAGTATGCAATGCTGCGGCACATTTCCAGTGGAAACACATCATTAGCGAATCTAAGATTGTTCAAATGTTTCCCAGTTATACTTGTACCCTTAGTTTTCCAATTCGGTAATTTTAATATGTCTTCTACGGCTAAGGCTAAGATAGTTTGGGGAAAATTGTATCCCCGTGCTTCCCTCCTCTTTTGATGTGAATGGGGTTAGTTTTTAGGTCTTCATGTAGCGGAACTGTCGCGGTCAGGGTTTTGTACCTGGAATCTATTCTGCAGTTAACTAAGGCCTCTTCGACTGCTCACAGTTACATACTGTCGAAAGCCTTCTTAATCGGCAAAAGCTAGATGTATGGTAAGTTGTATTCACCAGTTCTATTGGGATTCGTAGTAATGAACGCCCTAACTAGCATTTTCTCTGCGCCTTTATGTATTTCATTAGACCTTGTTGTATATCAAAATGCACCATTTTCAATAGCTTAAGCTGAAAAAATCTTAGTGCTTATTCTCTTTTACGAATAAAGATAACTAAGTAGAATTACATTAAACTTCAGTGGATGTAAACAGTTCTTTCTTGAGTTCTATATATAGATACTTCATGAAAGCCATATGAAGTTCATCGCTTGACTGTTAAGGGGTTGAAATTTCTAAATAGTAACAACTAAAACGGAAACTAATCTTAATGACGCGAAATTATGAAATATTATACAGCAGCTATTAAGGATCCTCACTGTCGTAAATTTAAAGTGTTAAAACATTAAATTGTGTATGTGGGTATGTGTATAGCTCTATTAACATAACATCTGCAATCTGTTAACATTCTTTCAATTGAGGCCATTACAATGACTCCCTAGTAATATGTGTTATAAATAGTTTCTGTCCATTTCAAAGCGATGCACCTTGCATAATAGATTTTCATAACTTTTTACATACGAATGTTGGTCGTTCAATCTAACGAGCTGTAGGTTGTTCGAAGGAATGTGAAAGAAGCCAGGAAGCACTTGAATTACATTCGTTGTAGGTAATTCTCACAGCTCTCTGCTATTCCAACATTAAGTACCTTATCAACAACGAGGCAACTGACAGTGTTCAAGCCGTATTTTAGCAATATCTGAAATTACCCAGTTTCAAGTTCTCGTGTTTCATGGAATGCAATATATCAACCAGTAATAGTGCTACATAAATTCGCAACATTCACGTTCAGTAATTAAATTAAGTAATGACATAGGTGATGCTGGTTCCTACATGTTTAATAAATACTAAGTGTATCCCGAGAATTATTATTGCTTTTTTTAAGATGATTTTGATGAAATGTTCTTGGATTTCCATTTGAAATTTTAATACAAACACATTCGAAACATTAATTCAACGAAATATTTTGTATACATATATGCCGCATAGTACAGAGTAGCACCATAACCACTCAAGTGTGCGAATGTAATAGTAAACACTTGAATCACAGATTCGTTCGGATAACATCAAATCGTTTGAATGAACGGATGAAAGATTAAATTCTACAGTGATCAGTGATTTTTCACAATAAATGAAGTTTGATAGCATTTCCCCTCACATCTATGGAAGCCGGCGAATTTTCAGTTTCATTAACCGGGCATTGAAGTGGAGCAGGTCACTAAAACCGAAACCGTCTGGGACTGGCGGCTACCTCAGAGGCCGAGAATCCAAGGAGAAAGTAATTCCAGATCTTGATGCTTAGATATTCATTTTCAAGAATTTAAATTATCCGATTAATACAGTTTAAAAGCAAAAGGTTAAGCTTACAATGTAGATTTAAGCAAACCAATTTAAACAAAATTTACTTGATTGACCCTGTAAAATGATAAAAAAACATTCTGTTAAAATAACAAAATTACTGTTTTGTAACAATCCAATGCTATAATGAATCTTTTATTTAATCGAGTAAAACTATTATTAACGGTTAAATTAGCATGCACGCAAGATATATTAAAAGTGGTATTAATAGAGAGATAGTGGTTACTAGACGTTTCAACCAATAACTAATATGTAGAATAACTAAGCAATACAGATAATTCTACTACTTCACCGATCCAGGCAACGAATTAATTTAAAAGGTTACATGTATTACATTATCACAGGATTATATTACGCTTTAGATTTAGAGCTTATCTTGTTCTTCCTAGAACTTCACCACCAAATACCTCCATATTGATAGATACCTTTACTGGCATACAATTAATTGCTATTCACTTACCTGGCTCTCTTGCCTTTATGGTTTGGTTTTATCTTTACGTTCATAGCGAATGTTATTTTTAATTAGGCGTAAACGTTCTAATCTAACGTAACAAAAGTGTGAGTCCGACCCTGTGGTGCATTCATCGATAAATATTTGCATGTGTGGCGTTCGATTGGCTGGTCCCGAGGGCGCAGGTGAATGAAAGCGTCAATGGCAAAATAAATACAAGCGGCTTAAAAATCATTGCCTTGCCGTTCTGAGAATTTTATGACGTCAGCTGACCTAGCGTTGCCGGGACCAAAAGCGGGAGACTTCCTCGAGCCTTGGTATCAAAATCACGTACGAGTCATTCAAGAGATGACGCAAGCCAGGGACAACTCAATCCGCTATACAGCAATTTGTAGGTCTCGAGGAGCAGAAGGCAACCCGATACAGGACATGTTTGCAGATAAAAGCGATAAGCAGTCGCTACTGCTATGTTATAATCGTGCTTAACAGAATGCGCTTACGTGTGGGTATTGTGCAATGCAATTACGTGCAGAGTCGGTTTCAGACGCTATCAGCTTCAGGCATTTAAACGTTGGTGTCTTTAAAGACAGCTATTTTGATATTGTTTAATTGTAAATGTATGTGAATCATACAGTAGTTGATTTGTCTGGAAAATGCGCGCAGGACCAAGTTACATCGTCCGTAGTTTGTCCATTATTATTTTATATGTGCGTTTAGAAATAGGCAATAATTCTAGGTTGTAACATTACTTTCTTTTATTTTCTTTGTGTTTCTATATGTGTTTTAAAGTCAATATATTAATATAAGCAAACTAGCTTTCCTTGTGTCTGTCCACTGAAGTCAGTTTCAGCACGAGAATGTAACAGAGGCAGATCAGCTTCCTGCCTTTCGCAAACAGTCATCATTCGAAACCATGAGTGATGTATTAAAAGGGTTTCGTGTATACTGATAGCAAAGTAAACAAGCAAAGCAAATTATTATTAAAATACTAAGACGTACGAGGCATGTTGTTTAAATTCAACATCCCGAGGGAAGGGCTGAGCAAACGTATCGTACAAAATATATAGCGTGATCATTACCTACACTCGGAAAATTAAGGACGGAACTCTTTGAATAACCTCGCAAAAAGGTTTGCACAAACCTTAGTCCTAAATGGTACGGTTTTCGAAATCCAGCGACTTAAAGTCGACAAAAGACCGCTTGAACTGATTTCGGTATTTGGTATGACACTCCAAAGTGGTATAAGCAACTTTTTGAGAGATTACAAATATTTAAAAAATCCCAATGAATGTCTCTTTATGGTAAACAGAGACATCAATGTTACATCCAGTAGTACTCCACCGATAATAATCAATATCACCTCAAAAGGTGGCATACCAGTTAGGAAGAGGAAAATCGCTAGTATTCACTTTGTAGTATTGGCATTTTCATTAAGGATGTAGCTTTATATCAACTAACAATCACGAACAATATTCATGTTTAATCTACTTACCGATAAGGGGTCCACCAAATAATTGAACTGACTTACCTGAAATAAAAAAAAACATTAGCTCTACGAACCTTTAAAGTATCAATGTGTTGTATTAGCCACATTAAAATTTCATTGACGGTGTTATGCAAGATAGAATGCTCTTATCGCAAAACAGAAGGTAATTATTAACATGAGCAAATGTCATTATACATATAGGTAAATCATAAGTTAAAGCAAACGTTATGTAGATCAAATTTAAGCTGCTGAAATTCCAGAAAATTATTTTAATGTATAAATTATTCCTTATAAAAAAAACTCTGCGCTCTATGAAGAGATGCTACGAGTATAAAGGTTCTAAAATATTTTGCGTACATTGGATTGCCTTCTTTAATCCTACGGAAGTCTTGGAATCCTTGAATATTTTATTTCAAGTGTTTCCAACGTGTAACTTCGGGGTAAAGCTATTTCCGGTTCCCAATTTGGAAACTTTTCGTCTTCAGTTTATTTCTGAGGAGGCTTTTAGGGCATCTTTTGATGTTCAAACATCGTCAAATATCAGATACGTATGGTATCATCGTTTTGTGAAGTACTGATCCAGCATTTGACGGATTTTCAGTTAGAAACAACTTATTTTTGGCCACACGAACTGGCATGTACTGAATCGTTTAACGTCCTACTTCCATGGTTTGGTATTTTATTAGATTTATACCCACAGCCGCTATTTTAAACTTGAAAGGTCATTCACGAGAAACATAGCTTTTTGGTAACATTTTCCTGCATTCAATTGTTTTCTGTTACTTACAGCAGCCGCCCGAAGTTCGCCATTTTTTAAATAAAATCGTTAGTATCTCCAAAGCAGTTGACGTAAGATCCATACAACTTTATACAACTATATCAGAGTGTGCGCCGGTGTGTCACTTTGGCCGCAGTACTGGCATTCAGCAGTTTCGCGAATCTTCATGCGTCTTAAATAAGAGCCAAAATTTCCATGCCCAGTCAATAATTAGGTAAGATAGTATTCGATATCACCATGTGTCCTGGATACCCATGCTTCTATATTTGGCATGAGAGTTTTTGTCCACACTGAGGTTGCTATGTGGTCGTTCCATCTGTTTTGCCATCTTGAAATTGTCTGTTGCCTTATTTCTTTTTGAGTAGCACGTATGTTGGTATTGTGTACGCTGCACCTTTCTCTTACCAACTCATCGATGGGTGGTATTGCCGAGATAACATGCAAAGCCTTTGTAGGTGATGTCCTGTAGGCTGAGGTGACCCCCAGCAGGACCTTTCTTTGGGCTTTTTCTAGAATACTCACATATTTTTTCTTTTCGATGGCTTTGTGCCAAATGGGTGCAGCATATAAGATTATGGACGTGACGACTGTCGACAGAATTTTTCGTCTAGCATATTTTGGGCCATATTTGTTTTTCATCGTGCGCGAGATAGCAGCAGACGTTATTTCGGCTTTGCGAGCTATTTTAATTATATGTGATGTCACAGTCATGTTTTGGTTGAACTCCACTCCTAGATATCTTATAAAGTTAGCAACTTGTATCTCAGTTTCGTCCACTTCTATATGTAAATTGCGCAGTTTCCGTCTTCCTGCGAGGATTACACATTCAGTTTTTTCTGGAGCGATCAAGCGGTTATTAGCATATATCCAATTGCTAATTCTGTTTAGGGATGTATTTAGCTTAGCTTCGAGAGATATTGTTGATTTTTCGCATCCGACTATGGCCAGGTCGTCTGCGTAAGCAATAGTGGTTATGCCTTTAGGCACTTCTAACCTCAGAACCGGGTCGTAGTATACATTCCACAGAAGGGATCCTAGGACTGATCCCTGTGGGACTCCGCAAGTTAGTTTCATGGCCTTATTTTCACTTATCAGTCTCCTATCGGTAAGATAACTCTGGATAATTTCTATCAGGTACTTGCTTATCTTTCTTCTTTTAAGTTCCGTTACAATTCCCCGTCCACGTAATTGTATTAAAGGCATTACGTACGTCTATCGCTATCATTGCACTACATAGCCTTTAGCCCGTTTACTGCTTTCTGCCAACTGTTGTACTGTACGCATGGCTTCAATTGTGGATTTGCCCTCCCGGAATCCGAACTGAAAATCAGAAAGACCGCTTTTTTCTTCAATTTCCGCGTTTAGTCTGTTGTGGATCAGTTTTTCGAATATCTTGCCCATGCATTCAGAAGGCATATGGGCCTATAGGATGGGGGATCGTTTACTTTCTTCTTCGGCTTCGGCAGTAGTGTTAACCACGCTTGCTTCCAACATGATGGGAATTCACTTTTTTGAATTAGAGAGGGGATATCTTCTTCGTTATTTAACGATAGAGGTGGCCAATTGACTACTTCGGTCCTGGGGACCAATTTTAATGCTATGTCCTTTTTTTCTTCATCTGTTAGCGTTATTTTAGGAAATGTGCGGGTTTTCCTGCACACAATCCTGTATGCGTTTCCCCAAACATCTTTGTCGAGCTCTTCGCATAGGTTTCGCCATGCCTCGTCCTTGGCTTTTCCTATCGCCTTGCGGAGTAGGCCCCTTTGTTCTCTGTATTCTGTTTGTAGCGCTTGGATTTGTTCTGGTGTAGTGTTAGGTTTGGCATTGGCTGTTGTAAGTCTTCGTTTCTTTTTCATACAGTCTTCTCTGAGTTTCTTGATCGAGTCATTCGACCAATAAACAGGTTTTTTATGATATCGGTTTCTGCCTTTTTTAGGAAAGCTTTGGTCACATATTTGTCTTGAGTGTTGCAGCCCAGACTTCAGGTGTTGGTTCGAAGTTCTGATTATTTTCCATGTAGTCGTTTAAATTATTTTCGAATGTTTCTATAAGCGCTGGTCTAAAAACCCATCCTTTCCTAGAATATAGGGGTTCGATTCTTGTTACCTCATAGTGGATATTATAGGTGATGAAGAGGTGGTCACTTAAAGACTCATCATCTAATACTTCCCAGTTCGTTCAAAGTGATTATTATCTCAATGCAAAACTTTCAAGCTAGCTAAAGATAGGACATTCCATTTAAAAAAAGTTTGACAGGCCACTCTTTGAGCCACCCTGTACAATCAAAACTATTCTAGTAAGGTGCACCATCTTTGTACCTACTTTTGTATACATGATATTTATGTAACTCTCATAGTTTTAGAAACATCTTCCAATCCCGCATCGTTGCCGGACCCTGTATGTAGCAGTGGTGATTGTATACGTAAAATGCTATTCATTGAAACTAATATTAAGCAGGGACTAGGTTCAGATGCCATTCTCTGTTTGGAAGTGGTGGCTATTGGAAACTCGCCAAATCCCATTAGGCAGATATAATTTGATACAATGTTGGAGAAAACCGAGTTAAATTCTCCAAACCACCTACCGCTGTGGAACTAATAAACTGAACTTCGAATGCTTCGACAACGTAACCACCATTTCAACTACAGACGTGCCAAATATTCAGGGAGAATTCTGGGCGAGTTCCAGTATTATATTGATATCAAATGACAGCAAATAAATGGCTTCTATTGGATATTGCGTTACCCATGCGAAACGTTCACAGTGCTCGTAAAAATTTAAGACAGGTATGTAGCTACAAATTAGAACCGCAAGAAAAGTAAATTAAGACAATTCAAATAGATCCATAGAGCTAGTATTCGACATACTACACGACGCGACGTTCTCTAATATAGTCTTTCTACGGATGAGCATCGTACTTATGACGCAAACTTCACATCCTGGTGAACTAAGATTTCTCACGGCGCATATTTTAAATATTTTTGATGGAAATGTAATTAGTATTATCTACAATTAACTAAAAATGTCTTAGTTCAAGTCTCTAGATTGTTAACTATTAATCGGAAACAAATAAATTACGCCATTTTTCTTATACCGGCTGTCCATTCTCAAAGTCGAACATAGGCAATTAACATTAGTGCATTCACTTGTTCTTCATTGAAATAATTAATTTTTCTGTAGATAATTTTAACAGACGTTGACAGAAAATACCTGATTTACGCCAACTAATAACCATTTGTTTTGACAAATGCTATCGAACTTGAAAAGCAAGGCATGGCATATTTAAAAATTCCCAAGTTTTAAATTAGGATTTTAAAATAAAAATTGCATCTTGAATATTATTATTAGTATCATTTAATGCGGAATAATTTTATCTTTCCATTGATACCATCACCTTCCCTGTAAGTTGAATTGGCGAGCAGGAATCGGCAAAAACGTTCAATACAATGTTAATCCCCTATGTTCGACTTTGAGAACGGACACCCGGTATACTGTTTGCGGCTTTCATGGTTACTTGAATTATTCTTATTAACATATAATTTCGGCTTAGACCGCGTAGTATTTGTAGATGAACACCCAGCATTCGGCATAAAATATTAAAGAAACAATTATATTAAAATATAGTGATATATACCTTATTTAGATTTGATTATGATTGATAAATAAAACCAATAATGACAATCTTAATTAGCATGGGACAAAAACTACACTCTTCCCTTTCACTGGAAAGTGAATAGGAGAAAACTTACTTTCTGTTCATTCTCACAACAGTAGCTAGTAGTAATTAAAGAACTTATAATGTATAAGAAAAATAAGATAGGAAAATGTTAAAATGGACTTTAGTTGGATAAGGATGCAGTTTTAGAATATGGACTTTTGGATATGCAGAGGAGAGCAAATACGATTGAATAGTTTCCCAATTAAAGTGCTATTTAAAACCAAACGATGTGTTGTCAATTGGCATATACCAAATAATGGAGTGTAAGCATAACAAGATGTCTAGTTCAGGGAAGAATTTGCTGGTTGGGGTTCATCAATTGGCTGTATCAGAGAACTACCTAACTGCTGTGAGGTGCTACAACAAAGCGTTATATTACTATTGTATTTTGAAGATTAGGCTTTCGTTTCTGAAAAAAATGTGAAAACAAAATAAACCATGTAATGTCTAATTAATAATCCTGAAAAAACTGAAAATAGAAGGTTTAGTGAACTGTCAATGTACACTTAATATTAAGCAAATCTACATGACTGATATAGATTTTAAACGAGAAAGCCAATTTAAAATCTAGAACAATTATAAATGCATGTCCCAACTTGAGTAAAGGGTTTCATATTTTAAAAATTATTAACTGAGCTAGTATTGAAATTTATTTATCAGAACATAGTTGGTCGAAACCGTGTAGCGCAGTTGGGAAAGCGCTAGGCTTGCATTAAGCAAGTCCTCGGTTCAAATCCCGCGGGGTCGGAATTTTTCCGCAGCCTTGGCGATTGGAATCGGGCTCGCTGAGACCATTCACAGTTGGGCACAATATTAACTGTACTCTATTCAGATCCACAGACCTAAGAAATAGAGCAAGAAGGTCAACACATCACGCAGACACACAACGCACAAAATGGTTGATGATCAAGCACAAAATGCGCGCTCCAACTCTGTATCCAGAATCCGGGGCAAGTTGAGCACTGTACGGCCAGATGCAAACGCATAAAGCACCAGCCTCTACACCACAAGGTAAATGAGGTTACAGATAATACATACATACTGGTAGCATCTGAAGGCTGCTAAGTTAATTATGAAAGTTAATCCCTAGGTATTACAATATTTATAGAATGATAAAAATATTCAATTATATTAAAATACAAAGATGAATTTAAGTATAACAAAGAATATCATAATTATACAAAGGAGTATTTAGTAAATTAACGGATTAGAATTCAAATCCAGTCGAACAATTCAGATTAAGAAACAGAAAGGTTTCAACATATGATTTAAATGATGCTTGAATTAAGATGGGAAGTTAATGTCCAATAATTATTTGAAGAAGGCATTCAATATGTCAGGTATAAATAAATGTACTACTAGTATCTTATCTAGGAGTGTTAAATTTAAAAAAAGCATGAAATATATTACTATGGAAAATTGGGGGATTATAAAAATAACAACGAAACTTTGATTTGATAAATGTAAACCTATTTTGTAAAAGTTCAAATCTCAAAATAAAAAAACCCTTTAATTAAATAATATATTAATCTGATTGGAATATGAAATAGTAACAATAAATTGACGAGATGAAATAGGGGTGAATTTTAAAATAAATGAAGAAGGAAGTGTATGGTAGAAGTACCATAAGAAGTTAAACTGCGGTAATCTATTAAATAGTATTGTCTGCAATTGGGTGCAGTATAAAGTTTATTATTCGTTGGTTGTATCATGTGAATTGGATAAAAGGTATTTCATTTATTGGTAGTACACCTCGTCGAGCTTCTTATTGAAGGAAATTTCTTGTGAATTGGATAAAATGCATTTCAGTCACTAGTAGTGGACATCGTCGAACTTTTTATTAAAGGAAACATCTTGTGAATTGGATAAAAGGCATTTCAGTCACTAGTAGCGGATATCATCGAGCTTCTTGTTGGAGGTTGCAGACATCGTGTGAGATTTGGAAAAAAGGCATTGCAGTTAGTGTTACTGGTAGTTGATTGCATCTATACTTGGGTTGATGTGTAGTTGAAAGTAAGGCTTTTACCGCTGACCGGGGGCTTGCAGTGTTGGAGTTGGGAGACTGTGTTTGCATGGGTGTCCCAGAGCTTCTGTTAGCAGACGCTTGGTTAAGTAAAGAATCTGATTGAAGTAACTGGAGAGGCGGCAACTGCAGGTATTTGTTGAAAGAGCTCAAAGTAAAAAATTATAATAAAGTGAAGAGGACAACTAAAAAGGAACTACTTAGATTTTTTATGTTTGTCAAATGATAAAAATTGTAAGAAAACAGCTTTTGACTGATTTTCCACGTTCATAGTCTTTTGAGATTGACAATTATAGAACTGTCATATAATTTTTGAAGTAAGCTTTCATTGAACAAAACGACTTTTCAAGTGTAATAATAATCTTTATAATGCATGAACCCGACCTGATTTAAGAGTAATTGTTCTGCTGGAGCTAGAAATATTTAATAATACCAATAATCAATAATTTAGATCAAAGGGCATCATATATTTACATAAATTCATCTAAAACAAAAATTTGTTACATTCTAATCATTAAAATCATACAGATTTATATAGTATTTAATTTACCCGAGCTGGTTAAATTAATAAAATCAGTAAAGTCCAACTAAAAAGCTATAGCAATACATACATAATTGGTGCTCCTGGTAATTTATTAATATGAAGTACTTAACCAAAACTGTCTTAGGTTAAATAATTCTGACTTTTGAAGGATAAAAGATGTAAGCAAGCTTATTTTCGAAATAATTTTGATAATGGTGCAGATTTAGCTCACTGAAAGCAGAAACTAGATCAAGCAATTCTGACTACACTGAAAACGGGTAAAATCTGAAACTTCGGTAGCAATGCCAAGTTTAATTGCCAAAACAACGCTTTACTATGCAGCACGCGTAGTATGTGTGCAGCATACACGTAAAAGTAATAAGGATGTTGACGCTCGAAATGCGACAGGCCTAATGGGCAAGGTGCATGACCAGAGAGCTGCAATGATTTCATATTTTAAATAGCAGTTATGTACGCAAACTGCCCCTTAGTTAAGCCATAAAACATATCACTTGTGAAAACTAGTACATTAAAATTCTTCGGGATCGCGGCCATGCAATATGCAACTTTCTTCATGGCCTTGGCCCCTGCAGAACGACACGTCCGAAAAAGATTTGCACTGAAGCGGATGCTAGTAAATTTTAAGCACCCAGGTGTTTTGGGATTGGTGCATATCCAGACCTCGGCGGGAAACCCAATCGGATTTAAAAATTGCATATTAGATGACGTACCATTTTACGCAATAGTATGTTTGTTGGTCTTATTTTTACCAAGTGTTTATACAGCTTGCCTTCGATTTTTTTTATTCGCATTTGAAATACAATTGGAAAATGAAAATCAAGGCAAGGCGCACTGTTGATAATCAACACAAATCCTATTCCTCGTATTTAAAAGTATAAGTAAACAAATAAAACAGGAATAGAACACACGATGTATTTCTGCTTCAGGAACCAGGATATATTTACAGGCAACATATTTTCTACAGAGGTTCTAAAATGCAGCTGGTGGCGTACTTCGCTGCAGTGATTTAATCAAAATATTCCGTTGATGCCGCAAATATACGAGGACGCCGGGATAGTTCTGAGCTCTTTTGGTGGCAGTGCCAGGAGGCATTGTGCGTAGAAATTCTGTTTTAGACAACTCGCCATTAGCTTTGCACGTTTTCTAAAAGGGGAAAGTAAAAATGCAAATACAGCCGTGATTGTTAGGAAAGCTTCTCCTATAAATATAGGCTCGCTCACCCACGCACTTGGGTTGACATATTAAGTTACCAGCAATTAAGGAGATGCAAATTAACAGCCACCGGTGCAGCTTACACTGGAAAACGAATAGCGACATTTAAAGGCAAATTCTGTCTCTATTCGTGAATGTGCTAATGGATGTGTTTGTGGTACATGCTAAGCATACATTAGACACGTACTAATAGGTTGAGGACTTGAAGGAATCGATGTATTTTATTTAGTGATTAATAAATGAAGTAGAAAATTACAAACGTGTTCCTTATTCTCAACATTTAGAATACCTAAAAACAACAATATGTCTAGAAAAATTGAAAATATCTTGATCACTACTAAAGCATGAAATAAAATACATAGATGTCAATAAATAACACAGAATGATTGATTTTACATTGGATTTTATTCTGTTTTAAAGCACATTTGTTACTGATAATTATTATACAAGAAGTAAGGAAACAATCAAACCTATCTACTTTAAAAACGCAATAAAAAATATTTTTGGTAAATAGAAGGTTTAAAATACAAAATTCTCAATACATTGTTAAATATGTAGCCCTTGTGTGCTCTATAAATACACTTTATTGTAATTCGTTATGTATTTGCAGGTAATAAATTTACAATCAGTTTCTTTTTTACTACTGTGTTTCTGTGTTACGATTTAAATTGCTTTAAAATTATTGTAGCTACATAAACACACACAACTAGATCAATGGCGATGGCGTGGGTTCTTCTACAAAATCTTAAACCAAATAAAATTACAAAGAGCGAGAACTCATAAACTCAAAAACATAGTCGTTAGCTATATAATCTGAAAACACTCACTTAACGGCCAGGTTATAAAAAGCTTACAGTAACTAAAACACATAAACATTATGAAAAAATGTGTGTAATAAGTAATAGTATATTACCAAAGAATCGCAAATATTAACACAATCGGGTGCATATGAATTAAAAAACTAACTCTACATTAATATTGATGCAAACTAGCAATCATTGGCTGGTAAAATAGTAAACATAGGTAACAGATAATTGTAAATACCGAGAACATAAAAGTAGTAAATAACGGTAAATGACGATTAACCAACTAATAAAATCTTGAGGAGGCTTGAGGAACCCCTGTCGAGTGCAATACTACTTGGTAAACTGACTACGTTAAGTCACGTAAGTCACCATATTCCTTTCTGTAATCAGACGGCAAAGTTGTTAGATGCCCCAGAACGGTTGAGAAACTGGACCTTTCACAGAAGTAACTCAAATCCTTAATCCCAATTGCAGAATGACACCAAGGCACATACGAGGGGCAACAAACGTAAGGAGTCTAGCGGTTACGAACGACTCAGATGAAATGCAAGTACAGCGTGGTCTCACGAAAAGTGAGGTTGTATTACCACATCACGGCAAACAGAAAGCATCGACGTAGGGAAAGCAGCTGAAAATTCCGCGAGCGTTAACATTACCGCAAAGCGGAGGAACTGATATGATTGACCATGTAACTTATTTCATGGGCAAAATTAGAGCTGATAAGAGAAGTTCGTCATCATGAAGTGAAAATAATCTTCCAATACTGTCGCTTTTATATAAAATCTACATAATTGTGAGTGTAAAGAAATCACAGACTCAAATCTGCACGAGCCATGTAAAAACCAAACCAATGCAAGTCATGTCACGGTCGAGACGAACATCTTGTGTAGGGTCTACCACAGTCAGTAAAAACTAGTCAGATCAATAAGTGTACTAGAGGTTTCTGTTACACGAGTCGGTTCGGTAATTAACTGAGAGAATCCGAAAGTTTCAAAAAAGTCCATAATACAAGCAGAAGCTGCAGTGTTAACATTAAGTAAATCTATGTTAAAATCACCGAAGCAAAAGACAGCCTCAACATACGGCAATATCACAGACAAAGTCGACTCTAAAACATTTATAAAATCACGATAAAAATTTTTATGTGGATTGTATACCACCCCAAATGCATATTTGCGACCCTGGAAGGTAATACTCAACCATAGCTGTTCGATATCATCAATGCAGGTATCAATGACAGTATAATGTAATGATGATGCGAGATAAAATGCAACTCCTCCGCCTCTGGCCAGTCGGTCTCTCCGTATTATATTAAATCCACGTACAAAAACATCTTCGTCCTCAATAACGTCAGTTAACCAGGTTTCGGTAACAGATAGCACATCAAATGAATTATTAAGAATATGCTCCCTAAAATCACAAAAATTATTAACTAGTGAACGACAGTTAATATGAAAACAATTTAAATTTAAATCTGAATGCATTACAAAAAATTAGAAGTAACTGACTATCGGGCAAAATGAAAGCGAAGCAAGACAGCTCATAATGACAATAATTATAAATAAATAGCACTCGTAAAGTGAGAAAATTAAGTTAAACTTGTATATCGAACCTCATAATCAAAATTAAAATTCAAAACACAGAGAATTAGACAAATTAAACGTACCAAGCAATTAACTTATTTAACTAATTAAACTAAGTAGAACAATAAATTATCAACAAATTAGTAGCAAATAAATTATCAGTTACTTGCAAATAATGATATGTAAACAAAATAAGTACACTAAAAATTCTCTAAATAAGTTCACCCAAGATAGAAGCGCAGTGATAGCAGAAAATATGTATTTATATTTTCACAGTTATATTGCTGTATGGTTGGTTTGATAAGTGGTTTTACTGAACTATAAATCAGAAAGACTCGAAATTTTTATAATTTTGTTATCGACTTTTGTGAGAATTTTGCCATTATAAGACCACACATTGCGAATACCAAATTTACGTTGATATTCAATTAACGTCGCTCTCCTCTGAAGAATGGTCTATGAGGCAGAGTAACAATACTACACACAAAACATACACACATGTGACTTGGATGTAGCACAGCTCGCTCTCTCTTAAATCTAAGTGCACGTTAACTTAGTTCACCATCCACCCAAAAAATTTAGACCATTCGATTGCGTAGAGCGCATTTCAAATCCTGTGCCTACCTGCAAGGACTTCCCCGTGCCTCAATATAGTTTATTTTTGACCCTACGCGGACCGTTGCTTAGTGCAAAGATGCTGCCAGAAAGCGGCGTTAGAATGAATCGGTTGTTTGGGTGCAAGAGAGAGCGGAAACGTATTTGCCTCACACCCTTACTGTTTATTCAGACAGTTGACCATATGTGCAGCTATACATTTTATGGAGCGCACTAACCTTCTGCCCGTGCGGCGGAATTGTTCTGTGTAAGCGGCCTCCAAGGCTCCGGCTGTTGGAACCCGCTGTGGGTGCTTTCAAGAACGTTTCGAGGTTGTTGTGCGAGTGGTGCAGAAACTACCGTAAACCCTACGGGGATAAGATCAAACTTATTGTTTGGTTGTTGTATCGTGTAGTCGCATAAGTTATGCATTAACCGTTGTTACGGGTTATAAAAGAAACCGGTTCGAGGATACCTAAGTCGTTACGTACACCCGTGGTACTTGCTCGTGTAAGGATCTGTCTGGTGCCCCGTTGTGTTGAGTGGCCAACTCCCCTGGGGCGCCTTTCTGATCGCAAACTTCTCGCATTTTTCCATTCCTGGCTGCCGACGTCGTCCATTTTGACCGCTTCGCTCAGCGCCAACGGCTTTCCAGCTGTACATCAACACCAAGCTCGTCGTATATCCACTAAGAATTGTTAAATTAGTTTTAATGTAATGTACCTTAGCATTCATAATGTAGCCTTCCCTTTCACAGTGCGCGGCTTTCATTGTTGTCACGTTTGCTTAATACATTACGATTACTGTTTATTCATGCAAACCGATTAGTGATTGCAACGAATTTCTTTGTTTGTCAAGTCTATTGTTTGTTACGGATGCGCCCCTTAGTCGTCTTGTAATCTAGTGATGACCGTATTTTTACCTAACCTCTCTAATCCCGCATAGGTATACCTGTACACTCATTTTGTTTATTTCAACCAAATGACGGATATTCAAAGTTATTTTTGCTTCTTTATGACTTGTGCATACGTCCTGTTTGGAATTTATGTGTTTTTCTCTAGCTCTAAAGATTAACGTAAGGCGGCGTCACGAGGGCTGTTTAACCGCCGAAGGTAAGTCCCTGAGCCAGCTGGAGACGCCGCCCAGGAACGCTGATGCATTTGCAAGCCCTGGACTTCGGGCTTACACAGCGTCTTGCATAAATATTGTCCTCCATCCCAATGCAAGCCCGTGGTGCCCTACTACCCCTTTCTTTGTACTTGTCTCAAGTATGACCACCCCTTTGCAATGGCACTTCGCCCTAATCAACAGCCTGGTCAGATAGAACCACGCCCATCTTCCTGAGTCTAGTCGGACAGCTATTTTGTTACACAACCGTTGAGGCGTGATTAGGGTGAATTTTTCTAGACACCATTTTTGCCCCGTCGTATACCGAGTGCCATTGTCGTAAAAGTCGATATTTGCTGACAAAAACTGGCCTTTGTCGTAATACCGGTTTCGACTGTAACAATTTCTTTTCTGGATTCGATCAATAATAATTGTCTCTGACGCTGGCATTTCGGACTCCTTCTAATCTTGAGTTTCTGGAGCTTACTCCTAGATAGTCCATTTTGACTGCTGTTATTCGTCTTTGGTCGACCTGCTTCATTGTCCATGACTGTATCAACAATAGTTAGACCAATTTTCCTTTTGCTTGTTTATTCTATTTTTGTCCCACCAGATTAAATGCCCCTATGACCTTTCTAGCCTCGTGTAGTCGCAATTGTATATTTTGGCTACCAATACCGTCACTACCAACCATTACTCCGAGATATTTAAGTTTCTCTATCTGTCTTACTTCCCCGTCATTGTTTATCAATACGCTTGCTGCATCTCTCGTGTTCCCCACGAGCCCAATTCGATTGCAGCCAGCTGCAAACGACATCAAACTTCTTCTTGTGGCCATAGGAAGGAGGCCTGGCTTTACCGAATCATTTTATCAAACAATATTTCTCTCGACTGGGGCTTCTCAATCCCGCCTGAGTTAGTATTTTTATACGGGGTGCATCTTATTCTGTTAGTATTTGCGATTTTTAGCGGTTTGTGGTACTACCAGTTATTATACATATTTTATAATTAAATTTATGTTTTTTAAATACTGCAAAACTTTTATGGTCTGGCCGTTAAGTGTGGTTGTGATTATATAGCTACCGACTATATTTTTGGGATTGTGAGTTCTCATCACTATCGTGGTGATACTTATCGGATTAAAAAGTCAGACCAAGATAATTTTTGTAATTTTATATGATTTAAGCTTTTTTGCAAGCACCCACGCCGTTTCTAATCAACTAGTCGGCCCTCAGATAAATCCATGTAGTAACGATACTTTGAAATCAATTAAAAACTTTCGTATCGAACTTTAAACGTTGAATTTTGTTTCACAATAATGTAATCCATGATTGATCTCTGTTGCATTGATGATCTATCCCCAGAGTAGCGGTAGGCGTTTTTATGTACAAACATATTATTTCCAATAAATAAAAGTAGAATCCTTGCCCCTATTTGTATTACTGCAGACATCTAACAATTATGTTAATTTTAAAACACAATCATTGCTTATCTTACTTGCCTCATATAAAATCTGCGAAAGTTAATAACATACAGTCATTGCATTTTCACAATCACTATTCCTTCCAATAAATTTACCAAATTATTTAAATTGGGGACCTAAATCCATATTTAAAGTAAAATTATTATCTACATGAACAAAAATAAGGTTGGACATTTTTAGCAAGTTGTTGAATATTTCTTCCATTTTTATTATATTTTATCTAGCATGCAAATGTATATCTAGTTCCAATGTTGATGAATATAAAACCGTAATTATCTGCAGTACAATCCTAAACTAGCTGATAATAGATGGCTAATACAACTTTTCAACAATTACACTCGATCATATAGTTATGCACAGTAATTTAATGTAATAATAAAGAGTTCTCGCCAAATCTCAATAAAAACTATAAATTAAAACACACCGAATCTTCACATGCAAAAGGCATTCCGACACACCCACTTTTGATATTCCAACGTCAATGGGAATTGACTGTGAAATAGTAATATTGTGGCATCCTTTCTTAAGATACGCATGAAATTAACATCAGAACTATTAACTAATAACAAGACTTCATAACACTGAACCAATGCGAGACTTAGCCCGATCGCATCTCCTCCAACGAAACATTTCCTCGGGCAAATAAGGAAAAACGGAGGATCATTGCGACAGAGACAATTATGAAAATTTAACTCAATAGTGAAAGTGAAGACGCTGCGGCTTCATCTCTTCGCATTTTGAAACAGCCCCTCGGCCATTATAGCTCTTGATCCTGGAGGTTCCTGATTGATCGCCTTTTCACGTAAAATAGCCAAATAGAAATTCCTCGATTTGAATTTTGGTGCAGTGAGGTTGGTCGAGGCCGGCTAATTTTAGCTGGAAGTTCAAACGAGAGAGAAAGTGCAACCTTACTACGTGTGGAGCTTTTATCTCGTGATGGTTTGGAGTATTCCGACGACTCATTCATTGCATTACGTTCCCAATTGCCAAACGTTGATAAGTAGATATTTCTGTAGTTTTCACTTGCAGGTTAGGTAAGGACATGTTAGGTAATAATATGCTTGCAAGAGTAATAAATACTGAAATATAGCCAAAAAATGTTTACAATTATAAGCCATAAATTGAAAATGCATGGTGTTTATTATATTACAACGATTACTAATTATTGACGTAACATTATCATACAACATTGAAATACAAGTAACTGTGTATTACAATCCATTTTTTTATCCTAATAATCAATATTGATTTTTATACAGATATTTAAAATAGTTATTTATACGAGTAGTTACAGTATCACTTTTTTGCAAGCGTGAGAAAGTTTAAAGAATGAGCGAAAAGCGAATTCTTTAAATCTTACAAGTGCATAAAGAAGCCTTAGATACAAGTTGTATACAAATTTTTTTCGACTACCACATATTTATGCTGAAAGATATTACAAAACGTTAACGTCACTTCAAATTGAAAATTTATTAAAAACCATGTAAGGTATGCTTTCATTGTTTTAAATTGAAAACACACCACATTTAATGAACAGTTTGACAGAAGTGTGCAATAAAGTGACAGATGGGTGCAATAATATTTTTATTGCATAGTATATAATAACAACATTGTTTTGACATATAGACAGTGTCAAATGATATAGCATCCTTTAGGAAATGGTAGTCGCAAAAATATATTTATAACATCACTTCAGAGCAATCAATCAAAGGGGACAGATTTTTTTGCTTTGATGGATCCTCAGTAGCTTTGTTCAATTTTAAATTATGGATCAGAAGTAATTTTGTATAATTCAGCTTGCTCCTTTGCCTATATTGCTTATTCTGGAGTTCCTCAAAGGTCTAACTTACGACCTCTAGCTTTGCGGTTTAAAGACTACTTCTGTTCAATTATCGAGTGCTGATGATTTAAACATTTTCATGAGGTCTCATGAAACATAAGTAACGTGCAGCTGCTGATGCAATTTAAATAAGCTACAATTAAATATAACTACATTTGTCTTCTGCTAGAACAGAGTCCTCTGTGTAATACAGAGAGTATTAGAATGAATTGTTTGATTTTATGAAATTGTACAGAAATTTATAACTTTTATGTCTTCTATTATAATAATCAAGCGCGAACACAAACTTTCTGAAATTTTCCGATTATAAAACATGATTACTTGGTTGAATAGCCTAGTTTGCAGAAAAATATTTGCAGTGTTGAGATTTCTACATAACATTTGGAACTTTAATAGTATCGCAAACTGAACCTCGACAAAACACTTTTTGTCTAATGTACTTAATAACGAAGTATATTAATAAATGAGCAACCATCCCGATGCCCTTGCATGTAGTGTCCAAAGCACATTTCAGTTTAGTTTATGTTACCTATAGATAGTTAGAAAGTAATTGTGTTTCATTTTCTTGTCTACTCTGTACTTACGTTGCAGTTATACTAAATCGCACTTGTTTATGCATTTAAAAAGTTATATATTATTATTGTGCTAGTATTACGGTAAGCTGTTGTTGTCTTCTGGTTATTATTATTTACAAGTAATTTCAAAAGTTTGCTCCACTTAGCTACAAACAGTTTGAAGTTTGAATCATGTCAGAAGGAAAACATTTCATGTCGTGGCAATACTATAAATTACAGTGGAAAGTTTATCATTTGCGATATGGTCAACGACAGCAAAATCTATCAAAAGCTTTTAGAAAACTTACGCATGCCAGAAAACGTCTTCCATCAACCACGTTGGAAATCAGTTTTTTGGAACACAGACATAAATCATGAGCGATTTCCGTAAAAATCCCTTAAAACGTCCAAGTTCTACAAGCTTAGGACACTAAGTTAAGATTTCTTGCTGAACAGCTGGTACTAGAAATATAGAATATATCTTAACAGAGGACGATATTTTCCGAATAATTAATTATTGTAGCAATATTGAACTTGTGGCTTACACAATTAAAAATAAGATAAGAGCAAGTAATTAATCCAATGTTACGTGTAACTTGAAGATATTACACAGATGAGAACAAACAATCACTTCTCAACGTCAATTTACAATAGAAAATTTGGTGAGCAGCAGCAGCAAGAAATACGATAGTTTAGGGAAGACTAAACACATGAGATATGTTCCACAAATGAGATTTTAAAATAATTCTGTTGTTTCAGACCTAATAGCATTAAACAGTTAATGCAATACTGAGGCATCTACAAATACATAAGATAAGGACCCTAAGATTTTCCTTACATTGCTACTATATTTATAAAAATAAAATTTTCATACCGTACTATTTTGCTGCTATTTCCCAACTAACATTTTCGTTCACCGCATTTCAATTAAAATAGTTTTTGCATTTTTGAAAAAACGACCCACGCAGGCACAGCATCATATAGCAGTAGTTTGTGCCATTGCCCCTAGATGGCGCTGCAAAAATGGCACGCGCAAGCAGGCAATATAAGACAATATAAGAATAAAATGTTTCTCTAATGTTTTAGTTAGGTTACGTACTCATTATAAATATTTATAATCCTCGAGTACCGAATTGAGTTGATCGGAAAGAATACAGAAATTAACTACCTAATAGCTATTTATTTATATAATCCATAAAAGTCTATTAAGTACGAGTTGCATACAAAGCTTTATGTTCGATAATTATTTTTCACCTACAATAACATTTTCCTACTTTGGTGAAGAATTGAAAAATGTTAAAGTTTCGAAATGTGATTTTTGAGTAAATTGCGTTATCAATATCAATTGATATATTCGATTGGTTCTTAACCTGTTCTATACCATAGCTATTCGTTGTGCAAGGCACATCTGCGCTCGAACCTGCCACTCTTGAAAACCTTCCGAATTGCTTTCACTACATCTGGGGACCTTAATGAAGGCTCCGCTGCACTATACGTACACTGCTTGCTTATATACTCGTACACGAACGTATAAAACTGGCCGGACCTCCGTAGAATAACATCCAAATACCAAGACGTTCACTGGACCAAATCGACGCCTCGTATTTACTTGTGCGGAAGCCCAATGCAAAAGACAACTTCCTCAAATAACCCAGGACACAATCTCTCAATAAAACACTACTTTTTGTTAACATGTCTATTTAATAGCACATAGAAAATAACTTATCTTGGGGGAGCTTGGCAACACGCAACAAAACTTCTTGAAGAAGGCACTCCAATTGTCTTGTTTATAGTTTATGTTTTTGTTGCATGGAATGCCACGGCAGCTCTGATTTTGACTTGTCTTTAAACAAAGATAAAGCTATTCTAAAAACGTCATTCTATCAATTATTTTCAAGGCCTATGCTATTTTATAAGAATTCTGAAATTTAAAATTATTACATTTACTGGACATTCTTATACTAAACATCTGTTTTGTTGGTTATGTTATTAATTACTAATAATTATTATTTGAAATATAAGGCTACTAAATGTGTTCATAGCAATATTTTGTTTTAGTTGATATTTCGTTTTTGTCTATGTTGCAATTACGCTTTTTATAGCCCCACTAGCAAGATTCCCGTTCTTCGTACGGGCAACAAATGCTTTTACTTCTAAATTTCAAATGAATTCTAGGGTTGCCCCCCGCCCCCTCACACAATATCGCTAAACTAACAAACGCCGCAAAACAATATTGTTGGAAAAAAGAAAACAAAATTCGTCCGAAAAAATTTCTCCACAACTCTTTTTTTATGCTTCACGTACCCCCAGGAAATGTGTACGTAATTGTCGTTCTCCTTGTATATGTTGATAACACTATAGTTTTAATATAACAATGAGATAAAATTAAAATATATACGTACAAACTAAATGTTGTATTCATAAATTATAGCAAGATAAACCTTACCCCTTTTCAGTTTTCCCTTTTTACCGCTTTAGGTGTAACATGAAGATCCCTTAAACCACTTTCTAAATATTTTAAAAATCAATCTATGTGCCAAAAAAGAATGTTCTAACTCAATAAACATAGGAGATATGAAGGGTTCTTTAATTCACCCCGAATCCAGATTTGCACTTTTATGGGTCGATTATGGCAAAATCCTGAAATGCGTTTTTAGACACTTGTATTAAATACCTATGCAAGCAAACACCAAGTCGATATCTTATTGGGTCTAAGAGATATTGAGGAATTCGTGAAAATACAGTTTACCCCTTTTCACCCCTTTAGGGGTAAAATTTTAAAATCCCTTGAATCACTTTCTAAATATTTTAAAAATACATCTATATGCCAAAAAAAGGAATGTTCTAGCCCAATAAACCTAGGAGTTACAAAGGGTTCTTTAATTCACCCCGAATCCAGATTTGCACCTTTAGAGGTCGATTAGGGCAAAATCCTGAAATGTGTTTTTAGATACTTCTATTGGACATATATGCAAGCAAATACCAAGTAGCTATCTTATCGGGTGTAAGAGATATTCAGGAATTCGTGAAAACACAGTTTAACCCTTTTCACCCCCTTAGGGTTAAAATTTTCAAATTCCCTTAAACCACTTTCTAAATATTTTAAAAATCAATCTATGTGCCAAAAAAGAATGTTCTAACTTAATAAACATAGGAGATACGAAAGGTTGTTTAATTCACCCCCAATCCAAATTTGCACCTTTAGGGGTTGATTAGGGCAAAATCCTAAAATACGTTTCTAGGTATTTGCATTGATAATCTTTGCAAGCAAACACCAAATTGATATCTTATCGGGTGTAAGAGATATTGAAGAATTCGTTAAAACACATTTTACCCCTTTTCACCCCCTTAGGGGTCGAATTTCAAAAAATCCCTTCTTAGCACTACCTTAAATAACAAATTGAACCTTCCACCCAAATTTCAAGTTTTTAGAGCCAGTGGTTTCGGCTCTGCGTTGATTAGTCAGGGTTGTGACTTTCCTTTATATATGTATAGATTATAATGAGATATAGCGTACGCCTTATTATTTTTCTGAATTATGTTCTCTTGCTATTTGCCTGGAGCTCAGAACCTATGAAGTTATTAATTTACATCAACTCGTGGCTAAAAACAGGAAACTGGTATACAACTCAAGTGATGAAATCCACTTCAAACAATGTGCACGAAAAAAGCCACTTTGCTCACACAAGTAAACAAAGACATACTTACAGCACAAGACAAAACGAATTACTCTTAGCATGTATTAACCTACGCCTTGTTAATATATATATGCATTAAATAAACTTGAATTGAATTCCCAAACTATTGCGCGTACGTATTTATTTGTCCATCAATCCCATCCCTTTCCAGAAGCAAAATCTTCCTACAGCCTGGAGAAACACATATCACTCCAATCTTAAATGACTCATTATATGGAAATACTGCGGAGAAGTATCTAGCTGCAAATGCAGTCGGCCCTTTGGCTGATTGCGTCACGGAATAATCGTGACGTCACAAAATACGTTGGCTTTGTCGCAAATGCACACTTCCTCAGATCACGGTTATTTGGCACTTACCTGTAGTACAAATACTAGCTTGCTGTTAAAGATGTGTGCTCTGGGGCTCGGCACTCCGGCTACTACCTTTTGCTTCCCTGCGACCGCTACTAAATCTATTTCGTTTGCTGAACACACTCGGTTACAAAAATTAAAACTAGTTAACAAAAAATCATGCAAGCACAAATTGACAATATATGTGAATATCAAAATAAACTAAATTCCCATTGCAATGTTTTTCGCATTTTGCTAAAAGCTTTTTTGCTTATTTATTTTAAACGCGATGTCCTTTTGACAGACCCATCTCTGCAACTATACTGCTCAGATATGTTAAATTACAAACATTTTTAACTGTTTTTTCAGTTATAATTTGTTCAACATCACTTCTATTTACATTTATAGTTTTAATTTTTTTTGTATTTATATTCAATTTTATTTCTCCAGTAGTCTTTTTTATTGTGTTTATTTTTCTTTTATGTTCTTTAGTGTTTCGGCAATTAAGCAAGCTCCAAATTTTCTAATTGTTACCCATATCTCCACGTTAGTCCTCCTTTATTTTTTGCTATTTTTTCATGATCGAATCTATAAACAATAAAAACTGCATAGAGAATAAGATGCAGCATTGTTTAACACTGCTTTCTAAATTATCTATTTGGACTTTGGCTGTACAGTTTTATGTACTAATTTTATTATTGGAGCTACTTACTGAGGCACATCATATTACTTACTTGTGTTCAATATATTGAATTTATGGCGAATATATTTAGGGGTGGTTTCCTCTACCTGGACTTTGTTAAGTAGACATTTCTATCGAGACTTTTTCACCAGTTTTAATCATCTCCGATGTTATTTCATCCATGGCGATTTATCTCGTCTTTAATAATCTCGTTTACATTTATATATGTATAATTATTGCATATCGTTATCTATAGCTAGCGCTACAGCCGGCTGATATCGAATTTCTTGCAAATTTCCCGACTGTTTTCTCTCTATCTTCTGAAGATTTCTGGTTCTGCCTTTAATATTCATCCTGCGTTGTCTCTCAATTGAGTTATTGTGTTTGCACTTTGGGTAGTCATTTTCCTTATCGTGTTTTCATGACGTTCCTTTTAAAATTGACTCTATAATGCTTTCCTTTTAATTCCTACTGTTTCTAATGTTGCATCTTCGATAATGTTTTTATATCTGTCTATAGTTCTTCAATTGTCAGCACCATGTCCACGGATATTTTTTTATTACACCCCGTATATATTTTTTAAATGTTATCGACTGTATATAAGTACATTTGACCATTACATGTAACAATATCAAGAAGGACACGTCCATGTTTCTAGTTAACACTTTTAATTTGTCAAAAACATAAAAACTAAAACTAGCCGACAACGGTTCTTACCGCATAATTACTTTTAGGGTCAAGAATCGTTACCTTTCTTTGACCCAGCAAACCGCTAGACAAATTACAAAAAATAGGACGTGCAAGCGTATCGACTCCCGCCTCTAAGACTTTTTAAAACCTGTCCCTTTTAATTAAATTCTTTTGGCACTCGGTTTTTTGGCATTCAAAGATACGTGAGTGCCTTTCCATTAATTTCGCTAGTTTAGATCTTTTCAGCTGAAGGCGCTGGGGTGTCATTGTGTCGAGCAGGTACAAGATTACAGGCAGATGCCTTTCGAATTCCTTAAAAGTTGCCAAAGAAATTGATTGGTGTCCATCGGAAACGACGCCAAGCTTTTGTGTGTCCTTGAAAAGCTTCAGTCTGTAAGACAGTTGATGACCTCTCAAAATGCACAGATTACATATTACATGGATGGTAAAACCGCTGATTGTCTGGCACTTCTTGCAATTCCTACATTGTTTTTGAATCATGTAAATGGCTAAGATTGTGTTTCTATTTTTTTATGTTGAAGGTAGAGTCAGCAGAATCGCAGGACACAACAACCTTTTGCTTAAAGTTGTATGAAAAAACAAGATTTCAGAAACAAATAGGTACAGAAAAAAGATGTACGTTTCTAATCTTACTGCATTAATAATATTCAAAGCTTGTTAAAGTTATAATATTTAAACGTCTACATTTTAAAATTAATTCGTAAATACTATCTGGTCTATCCGGTTGTATAAAAATATCAAATACATCTCAAACTAATTTATTAAATGATCAAAATTATTACCAGTTTAATATAAAGAAGCTTGTAAATAAAAAACATGATTTTTTCCAACATTGTTCAAATTTTAACAGTAATAGTGGTTACCGAGTTCCTAATTCTGTGCATGATGTTTTCAGGAGTCGTAGGTCAAGTACTGTAAACAACATTTTTACTTGGTCCCACAGAATAAAAATCAGTGGACTTTGCAGATCCATTTACAGTAGCAATTCATTTAATCTATTCCCAATGTAAAAAATCTGTAAAAGGCTTTACCCAGAACTTCCCTCGTCGACATTGTGAGAATAAATAATTTTAAAAATCAAATTAAGTTAGGAGTAAAAACATCTTCACGTTTCTAACAAAGTAAATAAATTTTGAAATAAAAAAAGACGTTACCGGTGGTCGAATTCAAACAGCAGGCGGACCGCGTGTGCAGCCCCAACGTTTAGTGAGATATCGTAAGGGGCCGGGCAATGTCTACCTGCGCACGGAGGACTGACCTCACGTATTCCTGCGTCGCAGCTATATTTAGTACTCAGCTATTTTGTGCGTCGTTTTTGTATTGTAAAAAAATATTCTGTATCTATTGGCTCCGGTAAGAATAAAGCCTGCACTATGTAAAAATTATTATTTGTATCTATTACTAAGTTGAATAAAAAATAAACAAAATTTTATTTTGTTAAGGTGCTCACCCTGTATATATTTGTCTGACATTTTCCCAGTTTCATTCCAGATATATATAATGTGTATGCAAAATATAGTCTTCCTCCGACAAATATTTTTTGAGTTATACCGCCAACAGACAGACAGACATACAGACAGACGGAGTTGAGAAAACCTGATTTTCGTCATCTAGGGACCCTGAAACGTGAAGATTTGAAGAAAGTGATTTTTTCGTGATTACAATACTTCCTTCATCTTTCAGACTAGGGTAGTAAAAAGGAAGAAGAATCTTGTAGTCGCGTGGACTGCCATCGTGCTAGTACAAAATTCCTTGAGAAATAGTTAATGTTTATTAATCAAACTCTATATGGCAAGTGACTTACTTATCGGAAATTAAACACATTATTCAAGCAAAAAACAGTAATTATTATCATTTTTACCTGCCAAAGAGTAGACTCGCATCAACAACTAAATATATTCAATTTTCAGACTTGATTTCATGGCTGTTAGATGTAAGTGTTCAACAAAATTGAATACTTGAGTTTATGATGTTTTTCTATCACCGAAAGGATTAAATGATTATAGCAAAAAGTAAGCATATACAGGACATTATTTTTAGATTAATTTACTTACTTAAAAAACAGTCGAGTGCCGCTATCCAGATCCAGACCCATCATGTGTCGGTTTGTAAAACTAAATAGTCAATATTATTGGTTATCGAATAACACGTTCTTAGTCCAGATATTAATCAACACCTGCTGACATCTAAGATTTTTGCCAAACCAACTGAACTTTACCAGGCAGATTAACATACATAACCACGGCGGGCTTAAAATCTCTCCGAGGTGTTTTGTTTTCGCATAGTTGTTTTTTTACCTCAATTTGATATTACCGTTTAAAGATCAACTTTATATTATCTAATATTTCCAGATAAACTTAACGCAATGTTACAAAAACCAATTTGGAAGTCCACTAACCAGTTGTGTGCAACAGGACCAGATTTAAAGAATGCAAACATGCTGATTAGTTAGGAATTATGTTGCTACTAAATGTTTTCCTGTTTAGCCTTTTAAGAGCTAAATGGACAGGAACAGTTAGGCAGACAAAAGCTCACAACAATAAATCTACAAACAAAACTATACCAGCCTTTCAAACCCACGTACATTATGATATAACTCCTGAAACTGGGATTTCAAGCTATGTAACTGACCTTTGCACATAGGTGTTTGACTGGCCCAATTGAGAGCACGATAATTAAAAGTTAGTCATGTGTTGACAGATATAGACAAACAATAGTTCTTCAGGAAGATCTTCAATTGGGAGAACACTGTAATCAGCGTGACTTTAATAACTGAAATTGAGATTATCCTTACACCACGCTGCATGCATGTTGGTTATGAAACGAACACGCCCAAAAGTATCAGATATATGTCAAGCACGGGAAATTCTGTTCATAATATCACAATACTGTTATTTATCGATTGCCTTTATTGGATATCGATGCAGTCGCTAAATGTCATATTACTGGAGCCGCCCGTAGAGACACTCGCACAATATCTCGTTTTAATTGCATGCTCGTACCTGATTATATCTAATTTACTTCCCAGAGCAACTTTCCTACAAATTTTAAGATATACACAAACCTGATACTGAATATGTGGCATCCTTTAACGTATTGATAGAAAGTATAGTACCTCCATAGTTATAGGCTTCCTGTAGTCAATAGAGATACAGTCAAATTACCATTGTTTTACATATATTGCGTTGTGTTTGTATTATTATCAATGTCAATTAACAATGATGAAATTACTTATAAAGCTACTATAGGATCAATTTCAAATTCGTTGGCACACGCCAGTGCGAATACATTATACTGCAATTTTATACCAGTTTTCCCATGTACTTTAGCATTTCAGCTATTATACGGTCGTGCCCAAGAACTTTATCTATTTTTATTCTTTAAATTCCTTCCACTATTTCCTCATCTTTCAAATTTTTCTGCCCAATCTGTTTTCCGTACTCTTTTGGAGATCCTATACGTTAGTTGTTGGACGTCCAAAATATTACTACCATCTTGCCATTAGATCTTTCTCCTTTGTTAATGTTAAACCCGGATTTGGCCCAGCTACACCTAAGCTTAGCAACAATGATTAATAATATCACAATATACAGCCAATTTCTATGTTGAATTTCAAACTACTGCCATGTACATTAGTTTCCGTTTCTATAAACCGCTATGCTGAGGGCGCGGTGTTTGCGAACGTCGCTTGAACTGAGTGTTTTAAAACTTGCGTGGTACTTACAGGGAACAGTTTCAAATTCAAGAACTGGTGCTTTGAGTAAAGTCTTATCGTAATTTTGCGTGCCCGAGAAGTAATGCACATACAAGTCAATAGCAACTCCAGTGTATAACTGAACAATTTCCAGAAAGTGGTGCTCGTCTTCAAGTTATGTGATGAGGCCTGCCACTGCTGAGAAATAGGTGCATTACGTATCTGCACGCAATTATTAAAGGCTGGTGGTATTGCCGTCTGATATTGCAATTAGCAAATTACATCACATTATGCCACCTCGGGTTCAAATGGGGTGACATTTTTGGGCTTGGCCGAGAGCCATCGTGATGACCTGTGATGTTAAATGCCAGCTAATTGCTGGAGTATTCGATTACATCTCAAGCTTCAGCAAAATATTGCGGGCAAGCCGACTAACATGCAGAGCCGGGTTCAAGTAGTTGAAAGTGCGCGTATAAGACAGCTATTTCGATTTCTCTTAATGCTGTTTAAATATAACTGCAAGACAATCATAATTAATAATTATACTAGTTTGTTTGACAGGTAACTACGCATAGAACTTAGCGTAACGCTCAAAACATTGATATTATTAATTAACACAGCTTGGGTTAGCAATTGGCATTTATATTATGTTTAATTCCATTTGTTTTCTTGCTTTATTTGTGTGTATCTGAAGCCAATGTATTTTTGTATTACACTAATTGTGAGCAATTATTCGAGTAAAAGCTTAAAGTATACTTTGCAATGTTTTGAGTTACATTAGGTCAACGTTCGGACCTTTGTTACATTGAGTATCCGTGACCTCAATTGGGGAAAAAAATAAGAGATCTCTTATTGCTAACTGCGCTATCTGGCAATGAAAGGGAAACTAATTCTACATATGAAACACAACAACGTGCTAACAAGACCACCGTTACAGTGTGTCTTCCGATGTATTTATCATTTGCTTACGCTGTGCCTTATAAAACATCCTACAGTTGTTGTTTAAACTCTTCCTAAAAAGCTGCCTACACTTCTGTCACCATACATTCTTGCCTTTCGTGTTCTGGTTGTTCTAACTTATATATAGGTTGTTTCAGTCTTGTTCAGCAGCTACGTTTTCTACAATATTTCCTTTTCCTAATCTCCTGTTTCACTTCTTCCATCCATCACGCCCGATGTCTTCTCTCCTGCTCTCTGTATAACTTTTTTGAATTTTGTGCACATTTCCTTCAAGTCTTCGCTGCTTATGTCTTTGTATTGCTCATTTTCCTCTTCTATTTTCCTGTTATACACTTCTCTAATTTGAGGGTCCTTTAGTTTATACTTAGCTAATGCTCCTGGTCTCGATCTTTCTCCCAATCCTCCTAGTTTCCTACATGCATCTCCTTTTAATTTGATATCTGCTACCAGTAAGTAACTGTTGCAGCTTACTTCAGCCCGTCTTTAACTTTTACATTATTATTGTTTCGTTTGTTATCCTTTTTCCTAAGTATATAATAAATTATTGATTTTTCATTTCTACTTAATTCTTCCTGTGTAAATTTATAAATATTCTTACGTTTAAAGGAGTTTCCTGTTATAATGTTATTAGTGGTCCAAATTTTAATTAACCTTACCAACTTTGTTCTTGATCGTTTAACCATATTGTCTCATTGCAACTACTGAAACGGGAATCACGTCTCCCTCTCCTGTATTATTCATCTTCATGTTAACATATACAGCCAGTTTGTAGATGTATGTTTTTTATCGTTTTGAGACTTAACATTGTAAGCTAACATAGTTGAATGTGAGCAAGTCCGGGCCTGTTGTGATTGATTAAGTGCGTGTGTGATCAGCAACCCATCAGGATCCTTCGAATTCGAATATCGTGGGGCCCTGGAAAGTTAAAGTCAGTAGCCAGCGGGCATTTCCCAAAGCCGCCTGTCAGTAAATATAAGCGGCTTAAAAAAGCCTTGCAGTGTTAAAATGTGCTGCATAATTTTTGAATGCAGCAAGTAGCGTTTGCGTGTCAAGTAAATGCCAGGTTGATCTTGTACAGGCAGCGTACAAAAATTGCAGTCAGGACGATTCCCCTGTGTATAGGACCAGTTTCATGCAGTTTAATGTTCGCGTTTTTAAAGACAGTTATTTGGACGCATTTTTAATAATGCTTTAATAGTATTTTAATGTAAATGTCAGGAGCCCCAGTCTATATCACCCGTAGAGTGCCCATTAGTATTTTAGAGTTGTGTTTACATGGTCATCCATTGTCGGTGTTAATCATATTTGTTTTTGTTTCTTTTATGATTTTCTAGGTGTTTAAAGTCAATAAATTTGTGTGAGCCATTTGGCTTTCGTTGTGCATATATATGAAGTCAGTTTCAGCCCGAGAACACTACAGGTACAGGCCAGCTTCCTGTTTTAGCAGATATTGACACTTCGTAACTCCGACTACGAGTTAAAGAGTTTCATACATACTGAGCTAGCAAGGTAAACAAACAGGGCAAATTAATTATTAAAATACTAAGCAGTAAAAGACGTCTCATTTGGATTTAACGTCAGAAGAGCAAAGAAACGTATCGTAAACGTAGACGTACCATAAACTTATTTATGCTAAGATTGTAGAGACCTGAATTTCATCATTCTATTTGAACTCAGAAGTGTATCCCAGAAAGTCTTTTACGATTAACTAAAACACGCTGTCTTAACAATATTTAATAATAGGCGACTGTATTTATTTTATTCAGATTTTTCTTGTAATTACCTTATTTTGGTTAATGATATTAGTCCTCCTCTACTTTTTCTTCTTGTTCTATTCCATTATACTATAACGTCTTGCGTCTTCGATCTATTTGTGGTATTCCTTACTATTGAGAGCCGACATCTTTACTTCCTTTCCAAGGCCTTTTCTTTATGATAAGGTCTTCATACACGCTCCCTTTACTCTGTTCCTTCTCTCCGAACTACCATTATCATTTTGCATTTTTGATTTTGAAACCACTTCTGCCCTGATCCACTGCGGGCATTTTTTGCTTACCGCTGACCAAGGAGCCATTGAGTGCCGTGAAGGGACAGCATCTTGGTCAAGCACGTAGTTATTACAGGCAGACCTTGCCGTTCGCGTTTGATTTTACGCGGGGCACTTATGTGCTCCCTTTTCTTTGCCGTTCGCGGATTGCTTTGCAGTTCGCGCGTTCGCGAAATTGCTGACGTTAACTGTTTCAACTATCACACACTAAGTAAATAAAGCGACGTATGCAGTTTATGTCATGAACACCTAAACAACATTATTTATCACGCACTTGTAAACACACTTATCGAGCCTATTCCTTTGAATCTCTTATTACCAAATTGGAACTGAAATAAAATGTAAAATTATAACTTGAATAAACAAATGGGCACTCGAGCTCTAGTTTCAAGTGGCAGACTTATGTTACGTATGGAATTTTAGTTTGTATACCCACGTTTATATATTTTTGAATTTTTTAAGGTTGCGTAGTATAAATAAATCTTGTTTATGAAACCTAACCCCGTTTTTATCATTTATATGTTTGCTTGCGCATAGCGGTTTTGCGCTTCGCGGCATTGTTCTGGAACGTAACCCCCGCGAACGGCGAGGTCTGCCTATTAATTTGTAATCTTGTGCCAAGTACAATTTCTCGATGCGCATTTTTCAAATCCCTCTGGGGCTTACTTTTGTTAATTTCATGGAAACTTTATTGCTCAGTCAAGTACCAGCGTATTTTGCTTTTAGACCATTTCTGTTTATTCTGCTTTTCGTATAATTTCTTTTTTTACAATGTCAAAACTAATCATATATTTATAAATTGCAGATTAAGTGATCTTCCTTTCTCTAATTACTTTTCCGTTGGAATTGTGATAACTTATACATAGTCCTGTGTTTGGTTTCTCTTATTCATCCCCATCTAGGCTTCTTATAGAATGATATTATAATGTTCTTCCATTCTTTATGTACATAGCCCTCTGTCCCAAGTTTGTTGGTATATTTTGTCATTATATCACCCAGTCTTCTTCCTCCTTATTTAATCATCTTAACACTAATCTCAAAATTGTTTCCTATTGCTAGTATAATGTTATTCATCTATTTACCTTTCAAAGTCTTTTCACTGTTAGTGCAATTTACTCTTTAGTAGCTATTTATACATTTTTTGAGTATCAAAATATTTTTTATAACAAAACCTGAAAATTCAAAAACTGGACTTGCAATAATAGGTACTCAACGTATTATACTCGTATACGTATATAATTTAATTAAATTAAGTTTAGTCTAAAACAATATGAACATAAAAAAGGTTATAAACTTTCGATTAAAGGTCAGATTTTATTTGAGGAAAAATTGCGCAATATTATCAATAACATCTTTACGTTCTTTTATCCTTTGAGTACACCCAAATTTCCATTTTTTATCTTAAAAAATATTGGAGTTTCTCTGTTGCCATTTTGTTTGATTAAAATATTATCTTTTATATAACAAAGGTCTTGAAGTTAATTCTTTTATTTTCCCAATAATGAACCCCCTCGTATGTAAAAATAGTGTTGACTACTAAATTTCAATTTACCATTATGGGAGTTTGGCTAAAAGGTAATACATCAAACCACTTCTGATAAATAACAGCTGTTTAATAGAACCACATGAAAATAAAAAAACAGACAAATTTTATACCGTCTGGTATGAACTGATTGCAAAACTTACAAACAAAATTTGTATTCATCGCTCGGAACATTCCAAGAAGGGAAGCGTCTCATCTTGAAACTTATTCCGCCCACTTTAGTTTACAAACATCGATTTGGACGTAACCAAAAATAACCGAAGTCAATAGAACTTATATTTGTTCTTTCCACCTAAATATAGCAGAAATCGCTGCGGGAACACTGCGATCTTTCATATGAATATTACGAAATGGCGACCATAACTTAAGATGGTTTTTTCCAGCAGGAGCTGTCTTGTAGATGATAAATAAACAAGCTTTCGTTTACATCCGCATGGCATCAATTCTGCATAAAATCCCAATTCCTTAGTCCAGTAACCCTTAAACCAGCAACCTTGGGCTTGTTCATTGAATATTTCGCCAGACTGGTTTTTATGCAGTTTTGGGGCCAGTCTGCAGCCCACAGTTACTGGCTATAATTTCTCTTGTAAAACGATTAAATGGAAATTATAGACGGTGACTTGCAGCCCGAGGATGGAGCTACCATTTATGATGTACAAATTATAGGTTGTCGTCACAATTTGGCCACCCTATTCTATAATATGATTATTTCTTCTAGCATACGTTTAGCCCACAAAGCTGCTGAAGGTCTGGTTTCTGTAACTGATCAACTAGAACTTATGTTTCTGATTTTTGAATGTGTAGTGGCTTAACAATGCGAGCAAGTAACGTTGTATTAGTGGAAGATGCAGCAGTAACAGCGAAACATGCTAGCCGTGACGTTCTACGTATTAAAAACCAATGTATTCATGAGAACATAGGTATAAAGTGGGGTATGTGTTACATACAGTTATATGTACCAGTATAACCACTTTCAAAATTTTACGATAACTAAAGTCACACTGCGTCTGTCAGATGTTAGTTAATGATCTTTACATAGACGTAAGTACTGTAAAAAATGAACCTTTATTTAAATTTTTGCAGGACTAATCATATATTCTATTTTTGAATAAAATTGAAAATGTTCTTGGTCTCGGCATCTAGTCATATCTTCAATTCATAAGCTACTTTAACGATAGTAATGTAATTTTTGCATAAGTACAGGCTAATCAGATGAAGCTTAATACTAGTTATTTCAACATCTAGTTTTGATCAATCGTCGTCTTCTTCCTACCTCTACTTCGGCTTACAATATTGCTTCGTGGTTTGCCCATCTATCTAACCTCCAAATTGTCATTTCTTTTTCAGAACATCAGCGATCTGTTGGAAATTCTCTTGCAATTCTTACAATTCTCCTCCGCCATTTTGTTTATATGCTGGGCACGTCTTTCTTCCTACTTGTCACTCATTTATTAATGTTTTATACATTGTCGGTTTACTATTTTTCTAACACTTCATTTTCGTCGATTCCAAAAAGACTGCCTCTATCTGGTCTTTCTTCCATAAAAATTATTTTTTAGACTACCACGTATGAAAGTAACATTATCGCGACAGCAGCCTACTACAGAAAGTTGACAATTTCATACACTAGCACGATATTATAATATCGTGCTAGTCATATCGTAACGGCACAAAGTTATTCACATCACGGCCTCATCACGGCCTGCTTAATTGTGTGACAAACGTCACTTTGACGTTTGTCACACAATTAAGCAGACCGTGATTCAAATATTCCAGACGCTTTTGCTTTATTCGTTGCTCTGCTTCCAACAAGCTCTAATTTTTTATAATTGTACCAATAATAATATAACGATCAATTTTGCAAACGAAATAAAAACAATTCTTAAAAATAGAATTTACTTTGAGTGGTCGTCTAAAAAATAGTGTTCATAACTCGCCCGAAAGTGCAAATATCTGTGCTGGTGTTTTAGATCCACTCGGGCTTCGCTTCGCTACGCCCTCGTTTGTCTAATCAACACTCGCACGATACTTGCTACTTTCGACGCTTGTCATGAAAATAACTATTTTAGACGACCACGTATGAAAGTAACATTATCGCGACAGCAGCCTACTACAGAAAGTTGACAATTTCATACACTAGCACGATATTATATCGTGCTAGTCATATCGTAACGGCACAAAGTTATTCACATCACGGCATCATCACGGCCTGCTTAATTGTGTGACAAACGTCACTTTGGCGTTTGTCACACAATTAAGCAGACCGTGATTCAAATATTCCAGACGCTTTTGCTTTATTCGTTGCTCTGCTTCCAACAAGCTCTAATTTTTTATAATTGTACCAATAATAATATAACGATCAATTTTGCACACGAAATAAAAACAATTCTTAAAAATAGAATTTACTTTGAGTGGTCGTCTAAGAAATAGTGTTCATAACTCGCCCGAAAGTGCAAATATCTGTGCTCGTGTTTTAGATCCACTCGGGCTTCGCTTCGCTACGCCCTCGCTTGTCTAATCAACACTCGCACGATACTTGCTACTTTCGACGCTTGTCATGAAAATAACTATATGGTTCTTAATCGTTGTTTTATAAATTCGAATTTCGTAATCTCCTACACTAATATCACCTCTACTTCTATATTACCAGAGCTATGTGAATTTTATTATTTCCGTAGGTCATAGCAAAGAACATATAACATGAAGAACTTCAGCCCCGAGGTTTATCTGCGTATACCGCGAAGTTACTCGTCCACCAGGATCGCAATTTTAGGCCCTCTGTGAGCTGAGTAACCAGTTAAAATCCTCTCAAAGTATTCCAGAAACAAACTATTCTAAAGATTGCTTGGACTAAATCGATTAGCGGTGTTGCCAGATTTAAAACATATTTAAAACGGTGTTATATAATTGCGTTTTCCTCCGTTAACATTGTAGCTCAAACTTGCTACTTTCAGAAATTCGTCAGATAGATTAGAATTACAATAACTCAGAAATATATGCTCTTTGGTAGTATAACAGCGCCTTTTATTTTGCTTTTTAAATCTTTTTTGGCGTTCTCCTGTTAAAGAATCTCTTTTTTCATGTGTATATTCTGTTTTATAAATCTCTTCTTACGTTTCCCTGTAAAAGACCTCCTTTTTCATATGGATTCTGTGTTTAAAAGACTCTTTAAAAATGGAAAGTGATATTCTTTTACATGAAAGAGATTATGCTAAAAGTGAATTTATCGAACACTTAAAAGTGCCCACTGAAACTACAGTGAAAGTGGCAAATATATTGTTGCAAACATATTTAAAATATTTTGAAGAACATGAATGCAGTATGAAATTTAAGCAAAATCTAGTGGAACACGGTGTAACTAACGTAAAAATGCTTATTCCTTATTGGTTAACTAAAAGTGATTGTTACGAACACAAAATGTATTTTATCAAACATTTAATTATGGTTAAAATGCAAAAAACGCTCAAGTGGCTATCACAAGAGTTAATAACAACAGGGCAGTGTAAAAGTGCAAATAAAAAAGTAAAAAATTTGAACAATATATAGATTTGATGACTTTCTAAGTAAAATATTAGCTTATTTTGTGATTTTTCGGTTATTTTAATTATAAAAAATAGACTCCAAATAGTGCTAGACTAAGAAGTGAGCCAGGCAAACTTTATGGACCAAAAGGCACGTAATATAAGTTAGAAGATTTTGTAGCGTTAAAAAGGTTCACCCAAGTCCTCAGTCATTTATTCTCTGGTAATGGATGGCTGTCCGAATCAGGATAGGGGTGTAAGGTGGGACCATCCTCCCCCCTTTTTTTAAATTATTACGAATATATTTGTATTATCGATTAAATAAACTGTCACATTTTAATACAGTGTTTTTCATTTTGTCTATTTCGCTAAACCTTTATTTTTTTAATAAACATATATTTTGTTAACTTCATTATACAGGGTGATTTTTAAGATGATTCGTTCCGTGTACCAGGATATAAAGCTAAAAAAAATAAGCATTTTTTTTTATTTACCATTTTTGCGAAATATCAAAACTAACGGAGTTACAGGGTGTTAAAGTTTCAAATTAAGAATTAAAATTACTTAACAAAAATTAAACTAAACTTAATCTAACTTAAATTACATGTTCAAAATTATCACCAATCGCTTCTACACATACATTCCGCGTATAAGAGCGATGCGGCAGCGGCATTTTGACGAAACTCCCAGTAAATAATAAGCATATTCACTAATTTATTATTTTTATAACATGCACCATTATTGTAGCAATAACATTAATAAAATTATTACGGAAAACTAGTTAACAGGTTATTGCTTGACAACAGACATAAACAAAAATAAAATTTGTTAAGTCATTTTGCTGTCGCAGATGCTTAATCGCATTTCACGCCTTTAGGGCAATTTGTTGCTTCAGGTCATTTTGGTATTTTAAATAGCCACCTAGGCTTTAGGGCAGCGTGCCCGTATGCTAAACCCTTTTAGTTCTTTATTTGGCTCCATCGCCTAATTCCAGAATCATGATTTCGCACATATTTGGCCCCAAACGCAGCATTTCTCGTCGGTTGGAGCTCCCCTCTGATGGCGCTGTGGCAGCCGAGCGTATCGCCCGCAAGAATTCCGAATCTTCTAGAAAGCACGCCGTTGAGGCGTGATACCATTGGTGCCGGCATTAATTTGTTTCATTTTATCGCCCCGCGATTGGCTGCCGAGGTTTAGTCACGTGGGGACGCGACCAAGGTGACCCGTGCCAGCGCTTCCCTCTGGGCATTTCAACCGAGAGCCGTCGATCGAGTAAGAGGTCGGATAGTGTGTGTGAGTTCGTGCGGCGCTTCCGCCCTTGGCGGGGGCGTCAGCCTTTTCCCGTCGAGTGCTGTTTCAGCGACTATGTGACAAACGGTTTCGCCTTAAGGGCAGTTAACGGCAGTCCGTTGCAGAGAACGCTCGTGTGGTGGTTGTGAGTCTGAGTTTCGAATTGTCTTCGGCGTAGCGTGGGTGTTTTTGAGCCCAGTTCCTGCTTCCGTAAATAAGGGGTCGTGCCCCCCTTCATCTCGACCTACGAGGATCTGTCCCGCAGAACGAAAGTGGCCCATTTTTCGTCGTCCCGTCGTACGCGTCCGTGACGCGCTTCACGTCGCCATTGTGGCGGATGTGCACTCATCCCTATAGCCGTCGAACATCGAAGGTACCTGCCACCTAAGACTGCAGCCTGTCGCAACTCGACTGTACCAGGCTCCCTAACCGCCTACATTAGTAAGGTATGTGTCTTTGAACTGATTACCGCTGTGAACGCGAGCGAGCCGTCACATCTCTGGTGCCTACAGGCACTGTCGTCATATTTGTCTATGTCGCGAGTGCTAATTTGATCTTTGCTGTTCGCTGCATAAGGCGTCGCGCCAGCATATTTGTGCATTCCTTCAGAATTGCAGACTGTCCATGTCGCGAGTGCTAATTTGATCTTTGCTGTTCGCTGCATAAGGCGTCGCGCCAGCGTATTTGTGCATTCATTCAGACTTGCAGACTGTCCATGTTGCGAGTGCTAATTTGTTCATTACTGTTCAACATCTGTCGCTAGGTTTAAAGCGCGCGCCAGCTGGTGTTCTTAGTTATAATCTAGTTATAGATATAGGGCGACGCACTCTGCTGCCCCATTGTAACCCGTTAGTCAATACACGATTTGTTAGCTAAGGGACCTATTGTTTTGTTTCGACTTGTGCATGTTCTGTTTCAGATAAGCGCCCCCTTCATTGTACTGATTATTGTGCGACGGAACGAGGGAGCTTTGAGCGTACAGGTGGGTAAGACAGCTGCGTAGTCGCGGTCGGATTGACACCTAATTACAATCCTTGCATAAGGCAATCCCGAAATTGTTATTTGACCTTGCAATTCTTGAGTAATCCTATCGGCGGAGTATTTTGCGTGCTTCGCTCCCGTCTAACCGTCCAGGCCCGGTTAGCCGGGTTAAGACAGGCTTGGTGGCGCCCTCATGATTTCGACATACCCTATATATATATTATGCCGCAACACGCTTGCCCAGAACGTATCGTGTGACTCACGCCCGACTCCCTGAGCGTTCCAGCCGTGGCCTATTAGCCTATTTCGAACCGATTTCAGGGCAAGTGTGCCAGTTTTTCAGGACTGATTCCGTGGTGCGATGCTCACCTTGGGTGGGTGTCGTAAAGTTCTTTTAATACCGTAACAAATTGTCCAGCCACCTTTACGCCAAAGTTTAGTAGCAAATATTCGAGAAGGCTTGACGCTTAATTTAATTATGACATTTGTCAATTGAACATG
Source organism: Agriotes lineatus (assembly GCA_940337035.1). Classification (NCBI taxonomy): domain Eukaryota; kingdom Metazoa; phylum Arthropoda; class Insecta; order Coleoptera; family Elateridae; genus Agriotes; species Agriotes lineatus. Next base: position 134,414,550 of record OW679199.1, read on the forward strand.
CCTACTAAAATAATGTTTTCGTATGGCCATCTCACTCATGCATTCTATTTTGTTATTCATGTTATCTCATTGCTGTTATATATAATTATGGCCCCATCCGTATATTGCAATAATTAATGTATCTATAAAAGGTGAATATCTAGATAACACGTAAAAGTGGGCTTAAGATAGAACCTTGCGGTACGCCTCGAATAACAGTATTAGAATTAGAACACACCTCGCTTAACCTCACTATGTGTATTCACTCAAATAATCTTTAGAAAAGAAACAGAATTATCTGATTAGCCAATGTAATGTAATATTGCGAAAAAAAACAGATGATGAATTAGTGTAGCAAAGCCTTGCTAAAATCTAACAGGACCAACACCGTTAAATCACCCTGGTGACAAACCGTAATAGTGTCATCTATTACGTTAGCTAAAGCAGTGGTGCACATATAATCTGTACGAAAACCCGATTGACAATTTGGAACTATATTATAGTATTCTAAATGAGCTCGTAATTATATATCGATGACTCTTTCTAATATTTTAAATAATGTCCCAAGAATTATTGGGCGTAAATCTTTCATTTCGGTGGAATTCGATGTAATCACGAAAAAATCACCCTTCTTCAGATCTTCACGTTTCAGGGTCCCTAGATGACGAAAAACAAGTTTTCTCAATTCAGTCTGTCTGCTTGTCTGTCTGTCTGGCTGTCTGTCTTTTGGCGCTATAACTCAGAAACTATTCGTCGGAGGAAGCTGATATTTTGCATACACATTATAGTATATATACAGGGTGATTCAAATTCGAGGTTAACCATGGGGATTTCGAAAACGGTAAGAGTTAGAGGGGTGGTTTAAATTTGGCAAAGTTGCGCAATATAATGCTCAAAAATATGCTGCCGAGAAACCAAGAAAAATGTAAGATGACGGCCGTACGAAAAAACAAAGTTGATGAAGGTTGGCAGAAAACGAAACGTCGTATTAAAAATCCATTACCGCCATCTTGTAGGCCGGTAAAAGTTGCCTTAAGAATGTATTGTTAATTTTTTAATATCTTCGTAAATAAGATCAGGAAAAAATAAAAACGAATATGACAAATTTCGATTTTTTTCAAAAATCTTGAAAACTAAATAAAATTTTCTTGGTTTCTCAGCAGCATATTGTTGAGCACTAAATTGCGCAATTTTGCCAAATTTGAATCACCCTGTATATATACCTGACATAAAACCGTGAAACCAGACAAATATGTACAGGGTGAGCACCCTAAAAACATAAAATGTTGTTTAATTTTGAAATAGAAAGAAGTAATAATTTTCACCTAGGTCAGGCTTTACACTTGCCGAAAATAGGACTCAACAAATACAGGATAATGTCACAAAAGGGTCGAAACATTGCAACAGTAACACCGTCACGTTAAAAAAAGTCGCACGCCGCACTCATTTCAATAAGGATGGATGGCGCAGTGCGACTTATCGATGCGGTTACGATCGCTACGCAGATGCGTCAGGTTCAAACCCCCGCGTGATATTTTTTTTTATTTGCAAATTGATCTAATTCGCGTGAGGGAAGTTCGGTGTAAACCCATTTTTTGTATTGTAATTGTTACATCTGCAACGTTTACTATGCACGTCGTGATTTAAGAGTAGGTAAATATAGTAAGAAACCAGTAGACAATCCTTATACAAATCGTTTTATATTTTGAACCAAAAAACGTTTAAGTCTATTTTGTTTTAGCCAATCAATAACAATAAAAACCTATCAAATCGTTGCCACATATCATCAAAAACCCTAATAAAGGTAAATCAGAAGTTCTCAACAGTAATAACCCTGGGCATTCTTCCAAATAGTGGGAGAATTTATGCGTGGCAAAACCAGTTTTGCAATGCATTCTATTTTCTCAGTTAAAATTATCAATTTAAATTACTATATTAAACTTCTTTGCCAGTCTTTGTATAACATCCGCACTCTTAGAGACAAAAAACAAAGTAACCAATTACTCATATTTCGCAGTGTATCATTTTATATCGCCTTTAGTTTGCAACTACTTTATTATTTCAAACATAACTATGTTAATGAGCAGAAGATTTAATCAGCCTCTCTGAGTTGAAGTTTGGTGTTTATGCGTTTATATTCTCGATATTTTCCAGTATCGCTTGTATGAAGATAAAAATTGTATCGTTGAAATATTTTCGTCTCCTAAACGTTTTCTCTTATTTACCTAGTATATATAGGTATATAGTATTGACGATTCTCTACAGCTGTGGCTATCTTTCCTCTCATACCCACCTTGTCCATACAGGTCTACCCTCCCACGCTCCTTCTTCCATTGTTTCCTCGTCTTACTAACACCTTCTTGGTCGGCTTCCTTTTCTTCTTCGATCCAATACCTAATAGCCATCTTGTGTTCTCACTTACACGCATGTACCACATCAATCACTTCTTCTAGTCTCTTCTACTTTCATTCACCTCAGGACTTCCTCATTTCTCATCCTGGCTAATCTTGTTGGGCTGCAACATCAACGTCAATATACCTTTTTCGTTGCCGTAACATTTTTTCCCATTTTTCTAATGTATAACCCAGCACTCTGCACTGCCCATATTATCGAATTTAGTTGTTTAATGTAAGTCCTTGTTTGCCTCAACCCAGATTTCTCTATTGTTCCATCTTTAGTTTTCTTATACTCTAAACACTGCCCATTCCTTCTATGTCTATATTTTAGTCTCCCTCCAGATTGTTCAGCTCTATCTCTCATATAACGAGATATTTAGTTTTCCTATCATTTCTAGACCTGATTTTATAAAGTCTTCATCCAGTTTCCGTAACGACAGGTTTTGTTAGTTATAAGGTTATAACGTTTATAATTAATTGAAGCCATGTTAAGAAGACTAATACTCCTATATTTGTCCACATTTCTGGTTTTAAATTATTTCCTCTGCTGCATTTGCCCAATTTCTCTCCTTGGGTTCCGCTCAATCTTCACATTCGCTTCAGTACCATATTGAAATAGTTTTTATGAATTTTTTTTAATATTATTTCCCAACACTCTTTATTAATGATTTGATTTGCTTGCGCAAATATTTTAGTCACATGTACTCCTGTTTGTTATTTTTTACGCAAATGTTTAACATTTTCCAGATACAAACTACTGCAATTGTATTTTAAATATTTACAAAAACACATTAAATTATGCTCTTGTGCTAAAAACAACATTACGATACCACTATGGAAAAAAATAAAACAATATCATTTAAATCGATTCGTTTAAAATCCTCACTCTACTGTATTATCGTAATATTAAGCAACAACTAACGCGGGTTATAAATAACAAAGCAAGTAACAATTAGCTCTGGTTATATCAATTAAGTCTTATCATAGTCTACTAATTTAAATTTAAAATTTGCTGATAAGATCATACAAGGAGTCTTGAGATTGCATTGTCGAACATGTCAATTTAAAATATTATCTGCATAACCGGGTTGTATAAAAACGCTTCCAAATAAGTTAAATAAGCTACTAGTTTACAACATGTCCGCTAACCAAGGCCGCAATTGAATGAATAGGCACGAGAATAAATTCCTCAAATTAACTTCAATTAATACCAATATATTTCATTACGATTTTATTAAGCTTAAAAGAATCACATTTAATGAGTTTAACGGTAATGGTATGTATTAAAACCGTTCACTTTAATATTATAGTAGAATTGTATAAGTTAAAATTTAGCAGATTAACAATAAGAAAAACATAATGGTATGTACCGTTTGAAATTTGGAAACTTGATATGTCTGGACAAAAATCTCCTTTAGGTGACGCACATTGTCTAATCTGTTTTATCCTACGGAATTTATTCCCGCCCGCTGCGTTTTTGCTTGAGGTGTAATCAACCACATTGATCGTTCTTCCCACAGAATTTTTGTTGTTTTAGGAGTTTTTAATTACTGCCATTCTGTCTCCTTTCACAAATAAATGGCCTACTTTTCATAAAAATATTTAGTTTGTGTTTGAGGTTGGTTGTCTGCCCACAGACGGTGATATTATTGAACTTTTTTGTCAACATCTCCAACTGCAATATAGGTACTCTTAAATCAATTACAAATTGTGTAATTCGTATGTTAAATAATATACTAAAAATTTCTTAACAATCATCACTCATTAAAAGGTACCTGTAAGGGTTGTTCATTCGCACATTATATTCATATTTGTTGCAAAATAGGTGTTTAGTTTCTTATTTTATTTATTCTATTATCCGAATGCCTCCCTTAATCGCGGATCATAATGGTTCGACTCACCTTCAGCTAAATGTTCAGTTTTTAAAACAAGCTTTTTGCAGCAGCAAATGTATTTTCATAAAATCAAGTAGTTTAGTTGAGGTGCTGGCGTTTTTTTCACACATACCATTTTTATATACAGTCTACTACAAAAAACATACAAGAAGCAACATACAGAAGAACATGTAGTAAATTTTGTAGAGTATAAAAGAATGCGCATGTTAGAACAGTATGATTGGTCACAAGTCCTGTAATTTCGTTAGAAAAAGAATTCCGTAATAAAAGAGTTCAAAATTTTATTATGAACATAATAACATGGCGACATGTAATAATTGAATATTCAGCAGATATGATATTTTTGATGCTAGGTTACCACGCCTGTTGATGATAACAGCGACAGTATTCGGAAATGATAATACCGTGTGGATAACAACGCTTAATTTACTTTTCTCTAAAATGTAATAATCGTCACACATATACGTAAACGCAGAATTATATACACAAATATAGTTATATACCCTGATATTTAGACAAAGCTTAGTGAATAAATGCAATTACTGACGCGGACTTGAAATGTCGAATGGACTAGACGAACCGTAGACTCGGAATCTCTAAACGTAATGCTCGAGCGCAATGCCGATATGAAATGCCCGAATCAATGCCGGTAGACAATGAAGAATGCCTCGGTACTTGCCGTGTCCATCATTATATCGGCTCTCGTAAATTGCGTCAATCTGTCTGATTTATTGTCCCCTCTTGACTGGCTTAGAACTACCTTTGAAAGAAAGTGCTGCTTGAAATTGTGCTCGAATTCTGCGTCATGTTTCTCTTGCCGGGGATGGAATTTCTCGTCAGTGAAAGTGTTAACAACCTTTGTCCCAGCTTTTTGCTTCGGCACGACGGATATTCTAGTAGTTTTACCTCGCGCTCATGCTGTTCCTGGTTCGTATTATGTCGTCTATGTTTTTAATTGCGCGTTCTGATACTGAATCTGCGAATTCGTGTAGCGTTGCGTCCAAGGCGAGCCACCCGTTGATCTAGGACGTGTGTTTTATCGAAAGATTTTAATTTTACGATTTATTGCGCTGCATCTGTAGGGTTTCGGTGTGGTTATTAATGTTTGCTGCACGTGGAAATGTGTACGTTACACCACTCAAGCTGTTTTCACGCTATACCGGGTGTCCGTTCTCAAAGTCGAACATAGGCGATTAACATTGTATTGAACGTCTTTGCCGATTCCTGCTCGGCATTTCAACTTACAGGGAAGGCAATGGTATCAATGGAAAGATAAAATTATTACGCATCAAGTGATACCAATAATAATATTCAAGATGCGATCTTTAGATTAAAATACTAATTTAAAACTTGGGAATTTTTAAATATGCCATGCCTTGCTTTTCAAGTTCGATAGCATTTGTCAAAAAAATTGGTAATTAGTTGGCGTAAATCAGGTATTTTCTGTCAACGTCTTTTAAAATTATCTACCAAAAAATGAATTATTTCAATGAAGAACGAGTGAATGCACGAATGTTAATTGCCTATGTTCGAGTTTGAGAATGGACACCCGGTATATCGCATTAATGAAGAATTCGTATTTAAGATATTTCCTCAGATAATTACAAAAATTTACCTGCTGCAAAACAATAGCGGTTTGACGTGCAATTAACAATATAACTTGTTGTAGGGATGTAACATTTTAGAGAAGACGCGAACACATACTACTGCTAAACTAGTACAGTTACAGAAAAAAGGCCAGATAAACAAAAGACTTCTACTCTTTTGAACAAGAAATAAAAATAAAAATAACACGTTTCAATATACGAATCGACGATGGTCCTGTTCAAAATCCAATTAATACTTCAGCACCCACTCCACTTCCAATCCAGAGAAATCAGAATAAATATTGCGCACATTAACAAAAGATATATGATTCCAAAAATCTATGTAAGAACTCTTTGAAGGAATGCAATAGTCCATTAAAAGAAAAATTTAACAACAGTTGGTAATGTCTCTTATTTAGGTCATATAAATACGCTACTCCTTCTATATTTAATTACTTCATGCAATTCAATCTTCAAACATAATCGGATCAAACATAATTTTTTACTAAGACTGTGATTTTAATTAAAACTTTTAAATTATCAAGCTGTGGATCGATAAATGATTAATTAATTCCTTCAAGAGCCGATTTGTCAGCCTTGGCTTAAGTTTCAACTTGGGCTTATAATTCTATCGTAACAACTGCTGCATGATATGTTTTTCGGTTTTTTCCACTGTCTATGGTGTAAATCACACAACGTTTCGGGAGTTTTGTTCTATTCCCGTCTTCAGGTGTTCCTGGTTAGTCCTGAGAAAGACTGATATTGTACGTTTTTCAACGTAAATTTGTACCTCCCCCGAGGTTTGAACCCCGGACCGCTGATCGCTGTGATTACTACTCTGCCACTCTACCACTAGGCCACCAGGGCGGTTATATATTTTAGTTGTAAACTTATATATATTTTACCGCTGTATGCGCAGTAGACTATCTTTGTAATTCTCTGCGCAGTAGTGGCATCCAAATGGGCTCTAGTTCTGCGCTAGCCTGGCTAATTGGTTCTACTTCCAGCGCTATGTATGTAGCTTCTTTCAGCTTCCTACGGAATCTGTTTTCCTCTTTAGCTACAATTGATGCGTTATCCCATTGTATGTGGTGGTCTTCGTTCCAGACGTGTTCTGCGATCTTGGATTTGATGGTTTCGCCCATTCTAACATTTTTGCGGTGTTCCGATAATCTCACTCGTAGGGGTCGTTGTGTTTGCCCATGTATTGTCTACCACACTCGCACGGTACGCTGTAGATACAGTTCTTTGAACTCTGATCTTCGTTCTGAGGCTTGGTATGAGTCATCATGCCTCTTAGAGTTGTTGTGGACTTCAAGGCAGTTCTTATATTGAATCTGTTTCCGATTCTTCTCAGTTGGTCGGAAACTCCTCGGATGTATGGTATTATGGCCGTGGTTGTTGGCTCCGTTTTCTCATCCCCTGCCGGTGTTGTATTTCTGTCCATCTCTTTTAGCGTTTGGTTTAGAGTTCTATTTGGGTAGCCATTAGCTTGCAGAATTTCTGTGATTATCTCAATTTCCCGTTTAGGGTCTTCTTCCTCCGAGAATATGCTCTTGGCTCGGCTATATAGATGCCCCGTTTCACGCTATTGTGGTGGTTAGAATTGTAGTGTAGGTATCTCCCCGTGTGGGTTGGTTTTCGATATACCTTCGTTTGTACCGTGTCACCAATCTTCTACACTAGTACGTCTAGGTATGGGAGTTTGCCTTCCGATTCTATTTCCATCGTGAACTTAATTGATCGGGATTGATTATTGAGATGTTCCAGGAAGCCATCCAGTGTCTCTCTTCCATGGGACCTTATTACGACCGTAGACTAGGCTTGTGCTCATATTGAGATATAGCTCGTTCTTGAAAGTCTTCCATGTAGATGTTACTGACTACTGGAAATAGTGAAGATCCCATGGCCACTCCGAACTCTTGTTGGTAGAACTGCTCGTCTGCTTGGAAGTATGTGGTCTTAATGCAGATCGTTAACAGCTAACATGATTGTATCTACCTGTAGATCTGTGAGTTCGGCAAGTGCGTCATCCAATTCCAGCCTGTTTCTGATGATTGCTAGTGCGTCATCTGTTGGCACATTTGTGAAGAGGCTTACTATGTCAAAGCTCACCATCATGTCATTCGGAGCTATGTGAGTTTGTTTGATTTTGTCTACAAAGTGTTCAGTATTTTTCACGGTGGATGTTGTTTTGACCGCTGCCTCTTCTGTCTTTAGGCGTGCTGCTGTTTCCCCAACGGCTGTTATGAGATCGATACCTTGGCGTTACCGCGTAGTTTAGTCCCTTCTCTAGTACCGTTTTTTCAGTTTCGTCCAGTTGTCTGCTGGATATATTTATGACGGTCTTTCCTCTAGTTTTTGCTGGTTTCTTGTTATTGATTAATTGATCCAGCTTTGAAGACGGGAGTAGAACAAAACTCCCGAAACGTTGTGTGATTGACACCCTAGACAGTGGAAAAAGTCCGAAAAACATATTATAATAGACCACTGCAAAAAAATGACATTCAAAGAACAACTGCTGCATGTTTGAGCTCTAATCTAATATCAACCATATCCTGAAATTTTATCAATTTTATCAGTAAAACTGCTTTCAAAATTGATAGAACAAAGAATTTATTAACTTTTTGGATTTAAAATGTCTTTGATATGTTTTGAAAAACATTCTTTGGTAATGGTTGTTTGTACCGATAAAATAGTACTATATTGTATGTTAAGAGCTGAAAGTGCATTCTTGCCGCTTGCCGAACCGGTAATCATGCAAAAGCGGCAAGCGCACTTTTAGCTCGAAACATACATACTATTTTTTCGACGACTGAGCATATTATTACGTTGAAAATAATCATATTTCATTTTATTGAAAAAAAAAATTTATTGACAATCAACTTAAAATTACTCGCGTAGTCTATGGCATGAGACGCGGTTACTTAAACAAATGACGGGCGTTGTCAAGAAAACATTCGGAGGCGCCCACCTATTTTGCTTACGCGGAAACCCAAAATGCTCGACGAGCGGCAAAGTGATGAAAACGCACGCTGAGCGGCGCATGCCAACTTTCTGTTGTCAAATGACAGAAAAATTTACTTTCGATGTCAGTCGTCGAAAAAATACTTTTAACGATCTGGTTCTAGATTTTTACTGTATTTCTAAACTACATACAATTTAAATCTTTATTAATTTGTTATAATAATTTTGTGTCAAAATGGATCAAACAAAAAGATGTGCCCAATATCCATGTCGAAATCTAATAAAAAACTCACGACCGAAAGTAAACGAACTCGAGCGTTATAAATAACGAACGTTTAGGGTGCCCGGTTCTTTAACTTACCATGACACGACACACCCCACAGAACTATCCGGGGTAGTCGAGATACGACAAAAGTTAGGCTGAACAGAAATAATAAGCACTCAAAAAACAAAAACAGCTAGTGCCGAAAATAACTAATGCACAGCAAATGGCACAAAACCTTATATTAGAAAAGCTGGACTTCGGGTAATATTGAAGGGAAGTCTGGAGAAACAAGTACACCATTCAATGCGGCCCAGTCACTTGCAGAAGTTTCCGGATGTGATTTCAATAAGTGACGAGTTTGTTTTGCTTTTGATTTATTTTAATTTGTGCAGCGGAGCTTCCGATTTTAAATAATAACCTTTGCTACGAGATGTTGACCATTCTTGAACGGAAAGATACCACCGACTAAATCTGGAAGAATGGGTTGTGGTGAACTTAACTTAGAGGGCATATTATATAATCTTGTCGTGCATTGGGCGATAATAGATATATAAAACGCTATACAGTTATTGATAATTTACAAACTAAACATAAACATGTAAATATATAAAGACTAAAAATTTATACATACATACAAAAATATCATAGATCGTACTTAGAAGTCAATAGTTATACATAAATAATTAATTAGGGGCCTTAAATCTAAAATGTAACTTATAGGTGGCACATATAACTTAAGAAAGGCTTGCTTCTAGTACATAGTTTACTAAATGGTATCGGGAGCATTCACTACAGAACGCTTCTGAGAGAGGCCGAACATCAATACACTAAGCCAATATTGCTATTCCTCTGCACGAACCATATAGAATAAGCAAATTCGCTGAGTGGTTAAATATTACACTTTGATAAATTCAATTAGATTCCTTTACAAAAAATAAAGGGCCCAACTTGTCCAAAAGACGGCAAAACAACATGCAAATTATTAACTTATTAGAATTATTGAGTTTCTACCTGCCGTGGGTATCAGCGTACAAATTGGGTTAGCCGATCAGCGACTCAACTTTAGCTACAAATGCTGCTTTAGTATCTGTCTTAAAATCGAAATTACTTCTCGCTTACCTAACCAATCACTTTGCCACGTCAAGCCCAGGTAGATACAATAGATAACAAGAATTTGGATGGTTAAATTGGTTAATAATTAATCATATTTTCTACAATGTGAGATAAAGACTTGATTTACGTACAGATATTAAAGAGTTGTCGACAGAACGAATTCCTACGTCGCCTATATGACCGAACCTAATCTCCACAGACAGGTATACAATTGAACTACGTTTAGATCAAATTACATAATCTGTTAATCTCAGTCAAACATATGAAACTGACTGCCGAATATAGGGCTCAACTACAGCCGAGAATACATGCTCTGCATCCGCAAAGAGCAACGTAACGAAGTAACCTCCACCAGGCTACGGTCGGACACAGCTTCCCCAGGAAAGGCTCTAAACTGTAAATCATTGGGTTTCAGACTCCGACTATCGAAACAGTCCTAGACGTTTGGAGAAAAGAGTCGGTTTCACCTAGAGATCGCCAGAATGCCTTCAAAACTTCTACCAGCAATCACCCACGGCAGCTGACCAGGATTAAAGCCAAAATTCACGGTTCAAGACTCCACCATTAAAGAAGCTAACGAAAAGCATAATTATACCACAATTCTACAAGAGAAATAATCGTTTACCAGAGCTCTGTCCTATATAACCCCGAAACTAGAAATCCATCGCCCACGCGACATGTGGTTTCAATCTGATCCAAATGTGAATCAAGCCAAAATTTCCTCTATCATTTAGACTACGTAAGCTTCCCACTGGACACGATTTCAACTCGGCATGGGCATTTCACCCTTCAAAGTGTGTAGTGATCTCCTTAAGACCCCAAATCGCTCCCGCCACATGTTACAACCACGCCATTTGCCAATGTGCAGCACACGCGAATGGAAGACTACATCTTGTGACATCGCGAATCGACGCCGTATCTTACAAACCTGCTAGGCGAAATATTTAATAATAAGAACATGTTTAATTGTCTCAGTTTAATGTTCTAAAACGCAGCTGGTAAAAAAGGTACTGTTTTACGTAAGCACAAGTATCAAGCAAAACCAAAAGATAATCACTTCACTAACAAATAACAGAGAATATGGCATAAAGTTAGAAAATAAATAACTTAAACACTGGCAATTACAAAAGTATCGCCCAATGAGAATAAATTAAGCGTATGTAAACAGGTGATTATTCAATGCAACAAATTTCATGATTTATGTGAAAGCAATAAACGTCTTAGCGGCCCAGAGTAAGCACAAAGTACAGTAAAATACCTCTGACCTGCATACACTCGTTGACCACGTGACAAAGGCAGAAAGACACATACGTGGTAGCCAAAGGGCTTGCCGTAGGGCCAGAATGGATTTGGTACTACCACGTGGTAGGGGTTTCCCCCGTCGTGAGAGATGCAGTCGAACATATGAAAGGTACCGAGAACGGCTTAATCGGCACTAGAGATTATTGAAACCTATTCGAATCTTTTTAAAGGCTTGAAATAAGTTCATTAGGGAAGAAAAGTTGTACTTCGCCAGAGCAGTACAGTCCACACATGCGTATTATTTCGAACAACTAAATTGCACTGTCACAGCCCAATTGCTGAAAAAGTCAAGATTTTTATTACATAAGCGAGATACACAAGCAATTTTTTTCATATTTTGCAAAAGCAGAATTTCATAATGGCTTTCAAACATTCAAACATCAACAGAGGGTATCGAAAAATATCAATTTCCAAACGTTATAAAGCCCTTCTAGTTGATTTCGACAAATTCACTTCCACTCGTATATAATAAAGGCAGCTTTCACTTTGGCGTTGAGAAATATGTAACTGCATTTTTCAGCAAGTTATGAAAATACATATTTGTTTGTTATAAAAGCAAAAACTTCTGTTTCTATCAACAACTTTTTAAGGACATTTTATATTGTGCATGTGATATTACACTGAGCCGACCCCAGGATTAAGTAATTTATTATTCTGTACAAGATCCCTTCTACGTTTTCCCTTCTAATCCGGAAATTACCCTCTTTTTAAATAATACATTCACATTACTCTTACACATTATGTTTTGCTGTAATGTGTACGATTATTTTGTCTGAGCATCCCCCTCTTAAGGAACTTATTGTTTTGTTCCAAAGCAATTTTCCTAACAATGGAAAATATTGTAAATTCCACACTACGTAATTGCTATTCTCTTAGAATTCTATTTAAATTGAATTTAGGCTGTACAGACAAAGATTTTCTCCTGATAAATTTTTCTTAAAAATAAACGCATGCACCTGAAAAATACCACATAGGGTGCTTTACAAACTCTATTCTACTTGTGCTGATTCGAAATCGTGAGCAGAATACAAATGGCGGAGTTTTATCATTTTATTCAAATTTCTAATCCGTTATGCGATCTATGCTTTCAATACAACCGAGCACGAGCCGTCACGGCTTACGGAAATATTATCGCAACCGACGCGACGTCTAAAAATGCAATATCTTCACTAGAAAACTACCCTACCCAAAGAAAATGTAAAACACTTGTCGTTGCATAAAGAAACTGCCTAATAATTCTTTCTGATTCAGATTTAGCATGAGTCGGGTCTATTTCGAGCACGGAAGGTATCCCCTGATCACGTGGCTTTGCTATTTTTGTAGCATTTTCCGTAGATGTTCGTTCAGATTACAGTCATTTATGGCAGTAATCGTAAACGTAGCGTAAATGCGCTGACATGGAAGCTATTTTAGTAACAGGCTTGCGATTATTATTAATATAATAGGTAAAATGGAATGGTACCAAAGCAAACTAGTGCGTTTTTCCTTCTGTCTATATTTTATAAATGTAGGCCCAATCAAGATATAACACTGTATAACTGCAGCACTTAAAGATGTGTTATTAGATGTTGTCACAACCGCTATGCAAATTGTATTGTTATTTGTAATTTTATATACTAGCTTTAAACATGCTTTGTAATAACTCGTTCCGTTCAAACTCAATAGCGGTTATCTAGATTTCTTTCATGTTATATGTACCTTGACAGTTTACTTAACCTCAGAATTTAATAGCATTTGTGAATATCATTAGTCATCCTATTCCAGGTAATTAATTATTAGGAATTAAATTATTTAATTTATTGATCAAAATCTCTTTCAGAAGCATTTTAATCCAGTTTTCAATATTCAATATTGGTCTAACCTTATTATGAGTTACGACGTTCTCTGCTACTTTGAAGTTCTCCAAGATAACTAAGGAATGAACTTCTACAGGTTCACAGCAACTCTTTCCATTATCTGCACCATAACCGAGAATGCGGACACTCCCATTATCAGGAACGTGTCAAATCACAACGCGTTAATTATTGGATATCACTTTAAAGGGCAAATATTCAGTAACTTATGCTCTTATAAACTTTAATTTATTAGATCGTAACAAAAATGCGCGTATATCCAGTACTTACGCAAAATACACTGTTTATTATTTTTAAATCATAAATTTCACTACGTACCCACTTTAGTTGCCACAGTATTCTTCTTCTTCTCTATTCAGAATGTTTCTTCCACCGTTGAACGTATGCTTCCCCTAATTCCTTCCATTTGCTTCTATCCTGTGCCATTGTTATTCATCTTCTACTTGCTATTTTCCTAATATCGTCATACCATCTAGATATAGGACGCCCTACGCTCCTTTTCCAATCCTCGGTCTCCACTCAGTTGTTTTCTTGGTCCATCTTTCATCATCCATTCGAGCAATATGACCCGTCCAACGCCATTTGGTTCTTGCTACCACTTCAGCAACATCTTTCATCTTCGTTTTGTGTCGGATCCATGTTATCAATTTTTTATCTTGCAAGGTAATATTTAGTATAGCCCTTTCCATGTAGCGTTGCGTAACTTGTAATTTGTGGATCGTTTTCTCCGTAAATGCCCATGCCTTTACTCCATATATATAAGCTCTGGTATAACGCATTGTTCTAGAACTTTTACTTTCATGGTGATTGTGATGTTTATATTTTTATTTCTCAATATATGACATAATTTACCAAACGCGGTCCATGCCATTCTTATTCGTCTTTACAGATTGGTTTCTTGTGTAACGTTTCGCTCCTATTTTAAATGCGAATTAACCATAATACGGGCATTTAAAATTTCGTTTTTCTACAAAACCTTCAGCCCAGTCGGAACTGTAAATTCGCCGTGGTGCGCGAATGACACGACAGATCGTCCGACGCGCATTTCGTCCCACGCGCATTTCCACTTTCAAGTCTGTTCGTATCGGGATAAGCAGTCCGCAACGTTTAGTTGCGACTAAATACAGTACAACCCTCTTTACATTTTCTGGGCCAAATCAGTGTCCGCCTGCGAATATAGTAATTACTAATTGAACTGCATAAAGCGGTTAACAGCAACGTTTAGTTGTGACTAAATACAGTAAAACTCCCCCGTATTTCTTGGGCAAAGACCCGCGCTCACCTCTGTATCGGGATAAGCGGTCCGCAATGTTTAGTTGCAGCTAAATACAGTAAAACTCCCCTATATGTTCTGGGCTAAATCAGTGTCCGCCTGCGAATCAGGTAATTACTGATTAAACTGCATAAACCAATTAAAGCTTCCCCGTACCTGATATTAAAATTTGCTCGCTGAGACCGCCATCCGAAGTGGTCGCGAACTGCACGCATTGGTGTAAATACCTCCTCCGGCGAATTTCGGTTCCTCGAGGCTGTTGCCTAGAGTTCCCCGAATAAACGCCGCTTGCTTGTAAATTGACAGAAAACTACGTACCTGAAGGAATTAGTCTGCACGTCCTGAAGGTTAACCTTGCCACGAGCGAAGCTGTAGATAACGGCGCGAAACAATTTGACACCTGGCAAGGTCGGTGGTTATCACTTCGGCTTATCATAGCGGGACTTGGGTGTAGACCTGAACTTCGAATGTCCATAGGGTAATGGTATAGGACACTCAGTTGATTTTTTGTACTTAAACAAACCACAATTAGTCGAGTTGATTGACAATACCGGCAGCTGTCAAACGAAGTAATCGATTTTCTTATTCGCAGGCCTACCAACGCTAGCAAAATACCCTATTGGTTCCAATGACCAACAACCAGTTGAACTGGGCGAGCGTACTTGCAATAGGCGTTGCCTACCCTTCCGCCTGCAGACCGAATATAACTATGTTAACTTAATTTTACTTTGTATACATTTAGGAGTTACATATTTATTTTCTATTTTAAACATAACTTTATATAGTCGACAATAAATGTTATTTATGTTGAAGTATCTTAATTAAATCAGTCGAGGTATATATATAAACGATACTGACGCAATTCAGAGTTACCCATTTATTTGAGGCAATATTAATTAATGCTGGTATACTATAAATACACCAGGAAGTGTTGCACTTGTACTTCTTTGTCAATTTTTATTGTTTTTTGTATATATAATGGTCGACTTCCCTATTACTTCGTCATCAAATATTATATTATAGATCTGTCCCACATTATTATGTGTTCGTCCCATATTTTTGTTTTTTGCATATTAATGATTAGGCCAATTTCTTCCGATTTTTCTTTTAGTTCATTTAGCATTTCCTTTAAATCGTTAGGATTGTCAGATATTAACACCACGTCATCAGCATATCTAAGATTAGTTAATTTTTCTTCGTCTATATTGATTCCACAATTTTCCCATTGTAATCTCTTAAAAACAGTATTTTTAGTTACTGTAAAATTTAAAAATAAAAAAGTATAAAAAAATATATATATATACTTTATACCACGTTATGAGAATGGACAGGAACAAAGTAGCTAATTTTCACTTTTCAGTGAAAAAATAGTGTAATTTTAGTCCCATTCTGAATTAAGGTTGCTAGTTTCAGCTTTATTTATTAATTTTAAGCCGAATATTATCACGTCAATTAAAAAATATTATTATTGATCTAGCAAATCTTAATAAGAGTGGCAGTACCCACCTTTTAGTACAATAATTAATATTAGTTGCTAAAGCACAGATCCTTCGTAATTTATATGATTGCTGTATCAACTCTCATCTTACAGAGCTTTTTCTTCATACTTAAATGCAGTCCAAAAGTTTTATTAAAAAGGCAAAAAAAAAACAGATGAAAATTGAATAAAGTACACCAAATAACAGCTCGAAATAAAAGTTTTGCAATATTTATCTTATTTGAAATATGCGACGGAAAACTCTGAATAAAAGATTCCACTATAAACATCCATCTGCGGTAAATGCTGCACTTACTTGGGTCGCCATAGCAACCCAATCAATAACAAGATTGCGCCTGTATTTGTCCAGGTCAGCAGCAGAGCCCATTATTAAACAATTTTTCATTTGACAGTAAGTACAACTCTGGATACGGCTCGTGCAAAGTGATTCAAAAGTTCTTAAAGATTACGCACTTTATTTGCTTAAAGAAATACAAGTTACATACTTAATTGCATATTCGTAGCACAAATTATTTCATTATCAACTGACATTAAATATTCTCAATCATTTGGCAACTTCTTCTTAATTGGAAGAAAGCAAAGCGAGCGCACAACCTTGCATAGAAATGTATTTAATAAGGAGCTAATATTCTGTGCCACCACATGTACCTTGCTATTATGATGATTTCTTAATTCCTAACAAGCTGCTTGCATCTCAAAATTATGATGTGCTGCAATCGTAATTAAAAGTATAACTAAAGCGGGTCAATGTTGAAAGTTAGCGTTTCTCAAGTGCTTTACACGAAACGACACGTCTACATGCATTATGTCTATAGAAACAGATGAACTGCACAATTGTTCATTATCAAAGATAATATTCGAACGTGAAAATCATAATATGTCTCGCCATTAAATTGGCTGGGTGGAGGCAAGTTCGTGAAATGACTTAGACTAAAGCGTAAAATTTAGTACTTCTTGATAGAATGATCTAATGAACAATTTTGTTATTGAATGTAATTGAATGGAGTTGAAATCTGGGCAGCTGCATGTACTTACCTTGCTTCCAACTGCTGGTGTTTAATTCGCTCATTCATTCACCTGCATACAATTAA
This sequence comes from Agriotes lineatus, assembly GCA_940337035.1. Lineage (NCBI taxonomy): Eukaryota > Metazoa > Arthropoda > Insecta > Coleoptera > Elateridae > Agriotes > Agriotes lineatus. Next base: position 134,431,768 of record OW679199.1, read on the forward strand.
ACAGCGTACAGGCAAATACAATGGTACAAATTAATAGTAAGGAATATAATACGACAGGTGAAATATCCTGTGGAGCGTCGAAGCTAATCCGCAATTCAATTTATTACTACTAGTGGAAATCTCCTAACGCTGACGTCACGGATGGCAAACTATGTTTTATTAAACATATTAGGCTAGTCATAATCCTGCGTATTAACAATGTTCAAATGTAATCGTACATTGGAGGTGGACAAGACTTAATTTTCTAGCATGGCACTCTCAAACGGAGTGCGCAGTTTCAAGCTTACAAAAAATCCGACTAAATACCGACAATACTAACACAGCAGATTATTAACTTCAACACACGCTCACTAACACATGTCTGGCTTGTTCTTTGCCTGTCGTCTTTCCTAATCTTCAACCAAAATAACGACACAACGAAAACATTGCGCCAGCACCTACTCTAGAACACCAACGTACAGCTAATGAGGATTGGAATATACCTGTTCGTCTGTTAGAAGCGTCTAAAAAATAAGCAAAATAGCCAACAACGCTATTAGCACCACGGCAATGCGTCTTCTCATATTACAAAACAAACAACAGGAACTTTAGCGGCATCGGGAGTAGTGATGGACATAACCGGACAATTTTCGTAACCGAATTATTTGCATTCGAATGATATTAATAACCGAATGATTATTTGAATAATCATTCGAATAAATTTTGAGAGGAACTCAGTTAATCGTTAATTATAATAATTGTATAAATGATTTTTATTTGATTTCTAAGGAGTTTGTGCAATAAGTAATTGTGGATATGAATGAAAGATATCTGGATACACCTTTATTGTTTTCGATTGCTGGCGATTTATAATAATAAAATAATAATAAATAATATATTGTTGTATTTGTATGAGTTTTACGACTCGCTATTCTGCATTAGCTCGATTACTCCTACATTCTTCCGATCTAAAACCAAAACATAATATGTACATTATGTGTTATGTATTGGAAATTAAGAGGTATTTATTAAGAAGTGTAGAAAAAAAGAAATATGCGAGACTGCTTGCTAATCGCAATAAAAAACAGTGGCAAAACGTTTATGTTTATCGATCCGCCGGGTTAAAGGCGGCAAAAAATTGATTTATGTTCATACCATATGACGACCGATCGACCGCGAGCCTCAGCCAGCAAGGAAGCAAGGGAGAAAACTGTAGAGCGAGAGGCCCATATGGTGTTTTCAGTACAATCTACCTTGCTTATGGTTATCAGTTATGAATGACGTATTATTTACAGAATTTCGATCACTCGCAGGTCGCTGAGATACGGCACGTAGTACGTATCAGGATGAGGTTATTTTTCATTCGAATACTTGGGAACGAAAACCGAGTTACACAGGTTATTTCAATAACCGGATAACCGGTTATTTTTCATTCGAATAAGCCCATCACTAATCGGAAGTGACAACTATGAAGAATAAGCAATGCAGTCCTGACTAGCTCCAATGCTTTTTCAGTTCTAAAATTAAGGATAAAATCAAAGGAATCGCATTTTCCATGTTTTCGCTTACCCTTTTACCTTAAACGCGGGGAAATTTACATTGTATATAACCTAATTTTGAAAATCCCTCACGTAATAGATGCAAAATTTTCCAACTAATAGAATAAGGATTCTATTTCAGAGTCTGCTAGATTCCGTACTCCCAAAGCATTCAGCCTAACCGTCGTAAACATGATAAGAAGAATAATTCACAATCCCTTTATATTCTTAATTTTGTATAATATGATTTAAGAATAGCCAACGCGCCATCCTCTTGGATTACCTAGCCTAGATGTTTTTCTTCTTCCAGGAGTTATTTTCTTTTCAATCGTCGCTTGCATGATAAGCTGCAAAATTTATATGTTTCATTTTTCTGTATCATGGACAGAATATTCTAGCTTCCTTGTCTTTATAATATCTAGGTTTTCAATTTTCTTGTTCATACGCGACAGTATAGTCCAGGGGATTGTTATGAATCTACGATAGATCCAAATTTCGAAACATTCAAGCTTTGTAGCTGTTTTTTTTTGGTAGGGGAACAGCAATCTGCTCCAGACAGTAGCACGGAGTAACTCTAGTCTGAGATTACGGCTACAAAGAAGCTTGTTCATTTTAATAAAAGCATGTGTGGCCTGTTCAATTCGAGCCCTTATTTCAGTACTGCAGTCATACAAACGGTATTTACACTTCGACACTTTTAAAATTTCAACATTTATTATAATCTGACGGTGTGACGCCTATTTGTATAAAATCATGATTGTTCTAACGTTCTTCCATCACAGTATCGCCAGGATGCCTAAGATTGTCCACGACCTCTCCACTAATTGAAATTCTCTGAATAGGACCTCGTTCAATACCATTTCTGAATAAATATTAGGGCAACAAACTGGGACTTGACGAATACTTATCTTTATTCATTAGCTTTCCAGTGCCTTTTTAACTCCATTACAGATTTCCTATTATTCGATGAATTTGCCATCTATACCGTGTTTTAAGATTTTACTTATTTTACGTGACCTTCAGAATAGAGCATGACAGTTATCTCTAAAACTTAACTGTATTTCTGCTATGTGTTTTTCTATTCTGCGGTACGTTGTATGTGTATTATACTGTTACGGTTCGTTTTAGAGGTAACAGTAGCGCACTATGTGATTGCGGAACATTATGATGCAGCGAGACATTTATTGATCCAATTTCCAGAGGGCGTTCCCTTCGCCTGTCACCGTGATATTATTACATGTGCTTTTTCCGGCAAAGTCTGCGATGGGAAGCGACTCGTGTTTCGTTTGATAAATCAAACGACGAGAACAGTAAACATGGATGTTGTACCGAAAATAATTCTAATTATACGTATATTTGGTATGCATTGGAATACCAAAATATTCTGCAAGCATTGTATGTACCATCTGGAGCATAGAAAAGTGAACGACTACAATAATTTTCTGTTGTACACTAAACGTTTAGTTATGCTTACTACAGTAACAGTTATATACCATTTACAAACTGTCATATTCTCGTGAAACTAACAATTAACAAAAACCTGTTGTAACCATAATTAAAGGTTTAGTGTACAACAGAGAATTGTAGTTGTTCACTTTTGTATGCTCCCTATGGTATTAGCAACCTTTGCAAGTTTTAACATTGGATTTGAACACGAGGTTATCCTTCGCAAAATCACGTGTACGTTACCGATAATTTCCAGGTACGTTTACTCAAAGAAATATTACGGCATAAGGTGTAAATGCTCAATTATAATTCATATTTAATTATGCAGGCATTTTATCTTACGTACTCGTTTGGAATACCACCCGCTTGTATGGTGGTTAAATCTGATTTAGATGCACCTATCAATTATCGATCAATGATCCTGGAATGTCTGATCGCATCATGCATTACTACATTTCAAGTAGTCGTGGAACAGCAAAGAAATGCTGCGCAAAAACCTAGTCGATCATCATCTTTGTACGATTATAAAATAAAATATTCACTGAATGTAGCTCATCTTGAAACTTGTATTTGACTGGAATGTGTGTACTTATAAACATAGAATTTTTACTTTTGGGAAGAATTTCTATTTTGGGCGAATTTGATAGTGGCTACATTTGCTTTCGATTCTTAATAAACAACGGCCACAATAGGTATAAATATCTAAGTACTCAGACTTCCTTAATTTTAAACTATAAGTTAAAGTTATCATACTTTTGCTGCATTATATCGATTTCCGATTTTTTTCTTTCGCCATTCCTCTTTTACAGCTTTTATTTTACTGGTCATCCTCGCTTGCTTTGGACTTATATATTTGATTTAAAATTTCTTTTAGTAGCATTAGTTACACATTGCTATATTTGGTTGAATTGATCGTTAACGTTAGTAGTACTTCGGATTGTATAGATTGTTTTCATTTCAAAAATGAACCCTCTGTATGGTTATTTTTGTGTCTTGATTTCTACACTTGCTTAGGTATCATATCAGAGCAAGATTTCAGTCGACTTCGGAAGACTCCAATCAATGTACTGTGATCAGGGCTGTTAGGAACCCTAACTGTAACATGATAAACTCTAGACTATATTGAGAATGTACGTTAGTAATGAATATTATTTAATCTTAGCTTAGTGTCTAACTCAAATGTAATTATGTATAAGGACGAAGTTAGCATCATACTTGTCCTGGGAAAAACGTGCCGAACAGTGTCACAGGTTTTTCCAGAAAAGGGCCGGACATGAATCGTACATATTATTGCTTTTACGTGCCACTTTTCGTGGGACCGATACAATTCTTAGGTTTCCATGGTCTAAATAGCTTTTACAAGTTTACCTGTAAGAGCGGGAATTTTGGTGAAGGCAGATCTTAACAGAGCTCGGTAGCAGATAGATCGCTTCCGAATAATTTATAAATAAACATATTTTAAGCTACTGAAGTCTTTAATTTCTCAAGTAGAACTTTAACAAGTGTGACCGCGTAATCAGGATCGAGCTGAAAACCCCGACGTTAGACGTATCGCAACAGGGCCCACATCTACACCAATGTAAGCATTAAGGATTGTGCACAATTCCCCACACGTTTATTAACCATTGAATAATCTGATTTCTCATTATAATTTGCAACTTCCCCTCCCTACTTCTGGAAATATTACAAATTCTGTGTGGTAATAAAAAACTTAAAAAACAAAAATGCCCACTTAAAAATATAACTTTGTAGGTAATAGGTAGGCATTATATTATCAAATGATTCCGCGACAACAATATTTTCAAACAGGTATAAATGGCCGCACGCCACCCACCGAAACTTGTGATAAGTGATAACAAGTAAGCAATGTGACAAATAGCCTTCGCTGTAATAAAAACACCAGCTGGAGCTACTAAGAATAGTAATTTTACGAGCTTAAAAACACTAAACTGAAATGAATAGGAACAATTTAATTACCCGACGGGGTAGTTCGCATTCTCTTAATGTCCTTTCAGTAAAGTTATTATGTTTATTTTTCGATAGGATGTGTAACAAATAGTTTTTACAATTCTATAGCAATAAATGTTGCGCCATGTTCGTTTAATAGCTTTTCATGCAATCTGCGCTGATCTCTCAATCTAACGAAGTGTCGGTTGCTCGAAAGTATGTAAGAGACAGTCAGGAAGTTATTTGTTCATTGTCCGTAATGCAATTCTCACGACTATTTGCCGTTTTTTCTTGTTAACAAGCGATAGTATTCCAGACGCATTTTAGCGAGATCTGAAATTACACGATTTCCATTTTCCTGCTCATATTACATAAATTATAATGTAATAAGAAAATATGCAAATCTCTATAATGAGCGCGACATACATCAACCTGTGGTAGCGAACAGAATTGCGAAGACGATTTAAAGATCTAATTATACAACCAGATTTTATTACAGAAACCGACGACATCATAACATGATAAGATGATTTAATATGAGACAGTTTTGAACTATTACTTAAAGTAATATTTTTCTCTGAGTGCTTAAACTAGATTAAAATATGTGAATATAATATAAAATTGTAGCAACTCAGAGCATGTCACTTCTTTGACATCAGTACCTTAACACTAACTTGATTTATTTACAGATATGAGGTTTGTAGAGGTTCAATTCTACAGCAATTCAAGTTAAAATGCAATTCTCGAAGTGAAGTAATCCCAGTACATTCTCCTGTATCTACGGAAACTATTTGCTTTAGCAATTTCTGTCCGAAATATTATTACATATACAATAAATGTTTACAAAAACCAGACATCGCGGTTCAGGAATTGTCTAAAAGTGTAGCAGAGTTTTGTCAACTACATCCTGAGCAGAATGGGGTGGGTTGCCTGGAAGCGCCATTGGTTTAAGACGGTTAAACCAGAGAGGACCTAAGGTTGGTGTGGGAAATCCTAAACAACATAACATTTCCCATAAAGAAATAGATAAAAAACCAGCAGTTGCTGTAACCCAATGTTTATTTACACTATATCTATATGCATTTAAAAAAACAACAGCAAGTGCATTATATACTAAAATGTTCAAAAGACAGTTCGTCGTCGCCACACTTTCTACATTAAGGTTTAGCATTCACACGATATATTTCAGCGTGTGGGTGTCCGCTTACCACAAACAGTTCGACTATAGAGTGCACGTAAGTCCCTAACCTAGCACAATCCTAAAGGAACCAAAGCGACCCTGAGGTTTCAACAAGAGCTGTGACAGTGCTGCCAAAACTGCAAGGACGGTAATACGCGCCTTTCTCCAGGTGCGAAGTGAGACTGCGCGAGGAAAAAACACATTGAACAATCGCGAAATCTAGGTGACAGTAAGCGTATCTTGGCAATCACTCGAAATCACTTGCAAAATTAATCAGTTGCAGATCTTCTAACAATCACTCCCAAAATCGCCAGACCACAGGTGGTGACAACTGAGCCAAAAGGGTAAAATAGGAAAAAGCCTGAAATAATACTGAAACACGTCCAATCAGTGCGAGGGAGGACCCCCCATTACACACCGACAATGTCAAGTAGCCACATGTGAATGTTGCTTCTAAAATACTATCTAATCCTGAATTAACCAGTTGAATTTCAGAGCCTGCACAACCAACACACTGATGCTGAACTAAATTTTCCAAGATTTTGAAGGATGGAATCCACATTCAGGGATTTTGTAAATTCAAATTGAGAAAGTGGTTTTGGCAATCTACTGTCCACCTTCAAAACAGTAGCGCGTAGGTAACCCAACATGTACCTTGATTGCATAAACCCTAGACAATTCAGTAAAATTAACATAAATAATATTGATGTAAAGTTTATATATAATGTCTGATATTGTTAAAAAGAAACAACACATTATAAATTTTGTAAAACACGTTCACTCTGCCGACGCCAATAATAGTACAGTATTCACTGATGGCAACTTCTCCAATTTGAAGATTTCGATCATCTGGATATATTACTCCATTTGTCTTTCGACCTGGAATAATCCTTCCATATTCATTTTGGCCCACTCTCTAATATTTTACATGTGATTTTTCTCTTTCTTTCCACCTCTTTGGTGGTTTCAATCCGACCCTGCAATATTGTTTGCAATTGCCCATATTTCTCGTTGGGCAGTGTATGGCCCAGATATGCAGCCCTTTTTGTTTAATTATAATGTGGCCTTTTAACGAATTATGGTTGTTAATTATGTTAACTATTGTAACTTAGTACAGTTGATAGTGCAAGTACTATCCTGTTTTAATGCATGGATCGCTCGATTTTGTGTATACAGTGTTCTATATGGATCAACGCCGATCGCGGAAAAGCTTAATTTAGTCGCGATCGTGCACGTCTAACTGGACTCAGTGTAAAATCTCCATATTTATTTATTTATTTATTTGAGTATATAACAGATTGTCACGCAAAAGCATCAATTCAATTACAATTTATCACTACATGCATTTATCATTAAAACATTACATTGAGTTAAGTACAGTGTTAAGTGTTTATGTATAGCACGCCAGTGTTTGCACCATTATAACCGTGAATAGAGTAATTGAATAGAGTAATTGCTCAATTGCTACACCGCTAGGGGGTTTCGTGAAGTCACCATTCTTCCATGACGCGATCCGCCACAAAAGACATATCCAGAAACCAGTCAATTCCCCATTGCATTTGTGAGAAATTTTCATGCATCAAGCTTCAAGGTTGATGTCGTTTGGGATTGAGGGCTAGTCCAATCCGCTACTCAGCAGTGTCCAGGCCAAGATAATCTGATACAGGGAAATATTTGCAGTTTGAGCGATAAGCGTTCGCTTCATGCCGTGGGAATATTTCACGATTAATGTACAAATAGGTATGTACGCTACATAGTTTGCACGCAGCATTGAAAGTAAGTTCCATTTAACTGTATGTATACTTCAGGAAAAGATTTATCTGCATCAAAATTGACTGCGGACTTGCATGCAACATAATATTTGCGTGTAAAAGACAGTTATTTTGACGTAATCTTAATGTTGTTGAAATGTAAATGTATTGCTGATAAAGTTATTCTATTAGTACTTGATTTGTAAATGCGAGCAGCAAAGAGCTACTGCGCGTTAATAACCCATTCTTATTGACAGCCGTTATGTTTAGAAACTTTCACTCATTCTACGGTTTAATCCAGGTTTTCAAGGTCAATATATCTTTGCTTATTTAATCGAGCAAATTAGGTTTTCTTCTGCACATTATTTGAAGTTGTTATCAGCGCTCGAGTTGCCTATTGGCCAACTTCCTGTTTTGACAGATAATAATGCTTCTCAGCCACGAGTTCAGATAAATTAAGAGTTTTATGTGTACTGATTTAACTAGGTTAACAAGAAGGGCAGGTTTATGAGAATACTGAGGAGTACGAGACGTATCATTTGAATTTGAAGTGCCAACAAAGGTACCACGAAAAGCCTCATTTCGAAATGTAAAGAGTCGATGATCTATTTCTGTAAAAAGTGCAATACCACTGAAGCGGAGACTCTTAAGCCGCCTTCCCACGGCGTGTGGATCGGCGAGCGGCGCGTGGCTCGCCAAGCCACCCCGAGCCAAGCTTGGCCGAGCTTGGACCATTCCCACGACGCGCCGAATCGCGAGCACGTTAATAATAACATAGAGGCTCGGACAAGAAAACCCGAGCCTGCCACTTCTGTACGCAGTTGAAAATGGACAAGTTCGTACTCTTTGGAACGTTATCACGGGGAATCAGGCTCCCCAAAAAACACTTCTAAAATGATAGGGTGTGCACCCGAAGATATAGTTTAAAAAAAAGTACAGTACCTGGAATAACCTTGCGGATCTAAATGTGAAGGGCTACATTTTTTTGCGATTGCAAAGAAGCAGAAAAAAATATTTTCCGAAATTTTTTTATTACTAAAAATTTATGAATTTTATGCGTACATCGCATTTGCAAGCTTAGTTTTTAATATTTCTCAATGATTTTTAAACCATTGGAAAGATTATTCTTTCTGTATTCAGATGATGTCAAAGTAATCACGAAATTATTTTTAGCAAATGCTACAGAAATTGTTTAAATAAAGCGTAATGGGAATGCGCGATATACATTTCGGCATCGAGATATTTTGAAAACAATTGCACATAAAGGCATACTTCCAGCGTATGAAATGTATAGAAAAGAATGGAGACATTTTTAGTGAAAGAATTATCTCTATTGCTTTATTGTTGTAAAAAATACGATTTATTTTTGTACATCGCTCCGTTGTTTTCCGCTGCTTGTTTTGAGTTAGCTCAGGCATAATAGATATCTACCTCAAAAAGAATAATGTAGTCCTAAGTATTGGAGTAAATATTCATTAGTACCCTAGGAACAACCCTCTAGGGTGCCGGCGTCATATCAATATCATACAAATATTTTGTGTTCAGGTAAAGTACCTTTTCATTCTCTCCTCTACGAAAGTGCCACTTTCGATTTTGATAAGGCAATTGAAAGCGAAAGTAAAACATGCTAAGTGATGGGTTGCTAGGTATGAAAAACTTTCGTGCCCTGGACGACAAAAAGCAAAAATGTCAACTTGATTAATATTTATTTTGAAGGAAAATTCAATGTAAAATTACAATTATTGTATGTTCCAAAAAGATTTAAAGGTAAATGTTGATTGAACTCTTGGCCAAATGCAACGGCACTAGAAATATTTACTTCTTTGTCGATTTGCATGACATGAGTTTCTGTTTCTTGAACCGTTTCTTGATTTTCGTTTTGCCGAATCCGTATCGATTTTTCGGGCATGATTTTATGAGCAACTTCTATTTTATGGCTCATGGAGTCTGCTATATATCCTTCCGCCACCGCTGACGACTTCCACTCCCCATATCTTGTCATATCTAAGATGTCCACGTCCGGGGCATTGGCTAATAATGTAGAAGACGTTCTGCGAAACGAGTGGCCGGTGTACTGATTTGGGTTTGGGATCTTAAGAAATTTGGCTATTTCACAAAGAATTTTTGAAATTGTATGTTTGCCAACTACCTGATTTACACATCTGCCATGCTCATACCGATAAAAGAAGCGTCCATCTTGAGTTCTTTTTCGCCGGAGTTGCATATAACGATCAACAAATGCTACCCAATCTTTTGTGACTGCAAATCTTCTTTGCACATTGTTTTTTGTAGTGAGAAGCTGGACCAACATGACACAATTTTTATATTCCACATCCTTCACTTTTAGATTATACAGCTCGTCAGTTCGGCATGCCCCACCTACCCCAAAAATAGTTACCACTTTTTTCAACAAATATATTTTATCTGGAGCTTCTAACAAAAACTTTGAAATTTCATCCTTTGTAAATACTTGAGACTTTCGAGGCTGATACCCATCATTTCGTCTTTTTATAAATGCCTTTAAGAGGTTAAATTTCGATATGTACTGGTTTTTATTTATAGAAATAGTCAATTTCAGCATGGAGTATTCTGACCATAATGTAGCAGGCAATAATGTTTTTGATTTTTCTAGAAAAAATGCCAATAACACATCTTCAGTTATTGTGGAAACATTATTCGTTGCACACCACTTCATGAAGCTTTCGTAAGCTTGATTGTATCGACCTTTGGATTTGTCCGGCAACAAACTTCTGCACGCAATATTTGCAGCTTCTTTAATGAAATTCATGTTCATTTATGACAGAGTATTCAATGATATTTGACAAATGTCATAAAATAATGCTTTTGTATTGTTATCAAAGAAACGTTAACGGCAAGCCACCTGTTATACTAATTTTATTATAATCACAAAGTCATTGTATCCTTTATCTAATAGACTTGTCTGTCCGGGACGCTGTTTTGTCTGTCCGGGACGCTGTTTCAGCAGCCAAACCGTAAGAGATAGAGAAAAAAGTTATGAAAGTTATATGTTTGGAATGGTCATGTCAGGTCAGGAACCGAATTTCAGTCACCTGACACTTCCGGTTTTTGAGAAATTACGTGATTTCCGTCCGTCTGGGACGCTGGTCCGTCCGGGACGCTGTTTCAGCAGCCAAACCGTAAGAGATAGAGAAAAAAGTTATATGTTTGGAATGGTCATGTCAGGTCAGTAACCGAATTTCAGTCACGTGACACTTCCGGTTTTCGAGAAATCACGTGATTTCCGTCCGTCCGGGACGCTGGTCCGTCCGGGACGCTGTTCTATTTGAAAAACGGTCTTTTTTGTTTTATTAAATGAGACATTTGTCTCACTGGTTGCTAGTTTTATTAAATATCGAAAGGAGAATGAAAAGTTTAATACATTACACGCTGCGTAAGCTCTTTCAGTTGCTCGGAGTTTTTAAACAGCCTCGGCTACGCTTACGCTTCGCCTCGGCCATTCAAAAACACCTTACACCTAAAAGTAAGCTTTCGCAGCTTGTAATGTAAATAACTATTTCTGTTTCGAACATGACAAAACATTAATAAGAAAAGTTATTCAGAATCTAGAATTATGGCCCCATGCAAAATTACAGAAACATTGAGTTACTTTTATAAAACCTTGTTTTTCTAGAAGAATTTACAAGTCGTTCATTTTATATGTTAATGATTTTTTCTAGTGAAATTTTTTTAACCTATTAGATTAGGCCTATATGGAAAATAAAACTTAACAACTATTATTATGAAAATAAAGTTTCCTCTTAAATTTTCTTGTGGTTATAGCTGCTTTATGAGAAAAACACTGCATTAGTTTTATATTTTTATATTTTCTCCTTTAAGTTATAATAAATAAATGATATGGGTATAAAAAATCTTTGAATATGATTTTTAATTATTTGAATAAATTAAACAGCCCTAACTAACATCGTTTTTGTAATTTTCCTGGCTATACTGTAATAATGCTTACATTTGTAATTCTAATTTACCCTCCTCCCAGGGTTAAGTCGCGGTATCTAATTAAAAAAGAACGAATATGAACTTGCTTTTGCTATCATTACTAATTAACTACGTTTGGCTATCAAAATGATTTATTTATGGTCCTATTTTAAAATGAATCATTTAATTGTAAGCACTCTGTATATCGTTATTTTTCTAATAGGATTTAACAAGTGGGTTATATTTTTTAACTGATGGGAATAAATACAAAACCAAAGTGGTTTCCTTGCTTCGAGAATACGTAAATAAGCTGACAATTTTAATTAATTTCTCGATGTCCGAGCAATTAACGCTGTTGCTATGCGATAACAATGGAATGTAAGTATTTCACGTCATAAACAAAACACTTCCACCCACGCCACGAAGCGGAAGTGACGCTCTAAGGGACGCTAACCAAGCACATTCACAAAACTAACACTTTTAGGAGGCAATTCTGACCTTTTGATGACTTCTCCGTTGAAAATAGGGCTACCTTCCCCTCCCTGGAACTTTCACGATGCTCTGGGCCACTCGTTATTGTGTGCCTGCAGTTAGTAAAACTCAAATCTGCGCTGGAACCTACCTGGTAAACGGCTGATGCTCTCGGACATCTCTCGAACCGCTTCCAATGAAGTTGGGGCCCCAAATCTCGTGCTCCGCTGTGGTATACTCCCGCTGCTTATTCACTTGTATAAGAACTTATAAAGCTGTCTCCGTAGAATATGCCCAAAACACCACAGCTTCCACTGGACCACTTCGACGCCTCGTATTTTACCTGCCCGGCGGAAGCCCAATGCAAGGCAAAACTTCCACAAGTAACTCAGGACACAATCACTCAATTAAACAACACTTTTAATTAACTTGGGTATTTATTAACTCATAAAATAACTTGCTTCTCTGGGGCAGCTTGGCAATTTCACAACCAAAGCTTTCGCAGAAGCTACCCCAATTATTTTGTTTACCGTTTACCCATTGTTACATGAATTGCGAAGCCTGCTCTGATGTTATTATGTTTTAAACAAAGATAAAGCTATTCGAAAACGTCATTATGCAATTATTTTCATGGCCTATGCTATTTCTTAACAATTCTGAAATTCAATTACTGAACATTCTTATAATAAATATTTGTTTTGCTGGTTATGTTTTTAATTACTATTAATTATTATACGAAATATAAAGGCTATAAAAATGGAAAAAGTAGGTCCGATTTTCAAATCCGGAAAGGAGTTCCTTTACCGCCGATCTTATTTAATGCAGCGTTAGAACAGTTATTTAGAAAACTGAAATGGAAAAATTATCGTAAACAGCAAACATATTAACAACAGCACAAAAGCAGCAGTAACAATTAATAGTAAAAACTTGAATATGTAACGAAAGCAACATATCGAGGTCAGATTATATCATTTAGAAAAGCAGAGAAGAAAGAAATCCAGCACAGGATAAGTAAAACCTGGAAGAAACTCTGGTCACTCAAGTATGTTTTCTAAGGAAGTTTATCAGAAAATATTAAAAAATAAGTGTTCAATAAATTTGTAATACCGGCTTTGACATATGGAGCACAGACGTGCACAAAATCGGCTATTAGTGACGCAAAATAAAATGCTGGGTAAATTCTAAAGTTAAAATTAAGTAATCGTGTAAAAGTCGAAGAAATAAAAAGACGTGTAGCATGCCGGGATGTGCTCAAGTGGTTTAAAAAGCTCAAACGGAACTAGGGCGGTCATGTGGGCAGGATGGCAAAGATCAACCACTGAATGGCCTCCAGCATTAGCGAGAAGAAAAAGATGAAGACCTAAAACCAGATAAGAGGATAATATCAAGGAAATGCCAGGAACACAATGAATGAAGACAGCACAAGACAGTCCGAGATGGACAAAAGTCGGGGAGGCCTTGGCTCGAACGCGGGATGATTAAATGCTATAATTATTATTTATATTAATCTTTAAATTTCTGATTTTTAGTGATTACCGGTGACATTACTCACGTATAACCAATCAGCGTAATATAATTACGAGTAGGTATAATACATACAAATGATTTGCAACGCACAGTATATTCGTATCGCGATGCAAATCAGTGATCGGCAAAGCGCGTCGCGCGTGAGACGCCAAATACGCAGCGGAAAATAAATCGTATTTTTTGCAACAGTAATTCAATAGAGATAATTCTTTCACTAAAAATGTCTCCATTCTTTTGTATACATTTCATACTTGGAAAGTATACCTTTATGTGCAATAGTTATTAAAATACCTAGATGCTGAAGTTTACAACGAGCATTCCCGGTACGCTTTGTTTAAACAATTTCTGCAGCATTTGTTAAAAATAGTTTTGTGTTTAATTTGCATCATCTGAATCTGGATTTAAAAATTATTGAGAAATATTCAAAAATAATCTTGTAGATGCGATGCATGTATAAAATTTATAAATTTTTAGTAATAAATGCCGGAAAATATTTTTTCTGCTTTTTTGCAATCGAAAAAAAAATGGAACCCTCCACAATTAAATCCGCAAGGTCATTGCAGATAGGGTACATTTTTTAGACTATATTTTGGAGTGCACACCCTATAATCGAATTTATGGTCCCGATTCCTGAATACCGAGCCAAGGCGAGCAAAAAAGTCGAGGCGCGTTTCCTTTGACTCGTGCAAAATTTACCGCCAGTCGACGGGAAGCCCGAGCCGCGCCAACGCGCCACGAGCAACCTCCTTCCCACGGCGCGAGGCTCGGCGAGCTTCTACCTGCTTTTGGCGAGTCTCGCGGCTTGGATGCCAATATTGTGCGATTATTTAACGAGCCGCGCCAACGCGCCGCGAGCTACACCCTTGCCACGGCGCGAGGCTCGCTAAAAGCAGGTGAAAGCTCGCCGAGCCTCGCGCCATGGGAAGGCGGCTTTAAATACAAATTTTTTTATGGATATGCTACTGCATAATGGAAAAAGGCATGGGTCAATTCCACCTGCTCCTTCAATACGTCCTAAAAAACTAGCTAATCTGCAACAATCACGATACTCAATAATACCTTGCTTTTTATCATAATAGTTTTCATGAACAATAGGTACGAAGCAGTCAGTTAATATTATGGCAATAGATTACTAATTTTATTTGAAAAAATGATATCTGTAGGCACCTTACAAATTAAAAAATAATGTCAATTGAGTTGTAGATGTTAACAGACATTATAATAAATTAAAACAAAAAAAAAATTAAAAATGTAACACTGTCTCGCCAGTGATGATTTGAAAATAACAACGTTTTAATTTAGTGAATTATGTAAAAACTATTTCTTTGCCCACGAACAGTAGATAAATATTCGGTTAGTTCAAAACTCCTCCACTGCTATAAAAATGCTTAGCATGACGAACAAATTATATACATAACTACAGAGAGAGGCGTAACTGGTAAGTCATTTCTGTTTGCGCAGGTTTCGGTCATTAACCGTGCCAATATTCTTCATTCATACAAGTAGGCAACTGCGTTACATCAATCGTTCAAAATCCATCACTTCGATTTTAGTTCGTCAATATCTTACATCGGACCACGATGGTTTGTGGCTGCTCAAAACTCAAGTAGGTAAGAGCAATTATGCCTTATGTATACATAGAAACATTTCTTCATTTGCACTTTATTAAACCATACAAATTGATCAGCGTTTGTATATTTTTCCGGGTTGAACGGAGCTGCTGTAAAAGTACTCAAGTGCGGACGCAATAATAAACACAAGAGCGGTTGAGCAAACACTCGATTCGCAAAATTAAACCACTTCAAATCGCTTCAATTAAAATGTGAACGATTCAGAGGATTTTGTCCAACAAACAACCGGATGACTGCAGTCAAAAGTCCAGGCACTTCGTTTTTCTATAACCAAGAAGTAGAGCAGGTCAGAAAAACTGAAACAGTCTGGGCAATACCGACTACCTCAGAGGCCAGGAATTCAAGTGGAGAAAGTGACTCCAGATCGGGATGATGCCGAGGCGTCCATCTCGAGGAATTCTAATTTTTGTTCGATACGGTTTAAGAGTGAAAAGTGAAACTGTTAAAGGAAATTCTAAAAATAGTGAGTCGAAGGAGAGTAATGTTAAAATTACTGAATTAATTATAGCTGAGTAATAAAGAGAGAGCTTTAATTACATGCGATCATTACCTACTAATTATCGATCATTTACAAAGAATTCTCAATGCTTTTCAGTAGCTCGTTAATATGAATTTTTTAAATACAACAGAACTAATTAGACGGAAGCATCTTAGCTAGTTATAGTATACACTATCAATACGTACGTAAATCAACTTTTAACTGGAGCAGACTCCACAGAGTGTCTCCCAATACGATGCCCATAACTTACCAGCGCGTTCCTCGGGTTATTTTAAGACGAAAAGTTTCTAAAAAGTAACACTGGAAAAACGGGGCTCAAATATGACACATTATGAGAAAAGATAAAACAACGAAATAAAACTAAAACTATCAAGACACTTAATACAACCGTCAGTGGAAACGCGAGTGCGAAGAGAGAAATTAAAGAATATATTATACTACGGTTACAATTGACCCATATGAGTATCCAAAGGCTTATCGATAGTGCCTATGTATAACCCTGATATTATACATATTTTCGCACAAATTGAAATTGAAGAAAAAATAAGCAGAAAATATCAACAAAAAGGAAAGAAGAAGAAAATTGGGATGACAGAAGTAGTAATATATAGTTGCCACTTCCCGTCAAACTCCTCACTACCCCAAACGGTTTATAAGGGTCAAAATAGAGGTAAAGCCACGAACCACAAAATAATAACTGGCGATTTTAATGCCAAATCCAGAGACTGGAGACAAACGACGCGAAGTTCAACTAAATCGTTAGCGGAAGACCTCATAATAAAACGAATACGATGGATACTTCCACGGTCAACAGAAGAGGACAAATGTCATTCCGACATAACCGCTAGTTCAGCAGATTTGTTAAACACTATACAAAACTGAAGAGTATCCGTAGAAGATCACTTTAATTATCACAGCATCTTCTTCGAAGTTGGACAAGAGCATCTTGGAACTACAGAAAATTTGAGACACAAAAGTGATAGGCTTAAAACGGTACGTATTGGAAGAAAATGAACTGGATATGGGTGCGCAGAGCACCTAATCACCTAAAGTACCCCATAAACAGTCGTAAGATCCAAGTATACTGGTGAAATAAAATAATCGCTACAGCACGAAGAAAATTCTACCATGAGAAGTACAAGAAAGCCGACACGAATACACTTGGATGCGAATAGAAGATAAGAACAGGCAAGAAGGAATGAGTTGCAAACAAGCAATCCGTAAGCCTAAAAAGAAAGCATGGAGCAGAAGTTAAAGAGAAGTTGATGAGAATGCATGATGTGAGAGTTTTAAATCGCCACCAAAAAGTGTAAAGCAATTCCGAAAGTCGACATAAGTGTAGGACCAGTAGAGGATAACAAGAAAGAGAATTTGGGTCGCCGAAGAGAATGTAACCCCATTCAGGGAAGAAGAATTAGTAGAGGCGCTGAAATGACCCCCAAGGCATTCCTAGGTGTTATTTTATATA
Organism: Agriotes lineatus; assembly: GCA_940337035.1. Lineage (NCBI taxonomy): Eukaryota > Metazoa > Arthropoda > Insecta > Coleoptera > Elateridae > Agriotes > Agriotes lineatus. Next base: position 134,449,159 of record OW679199.1, read on the forward strand.
CAATTAACGGGAAACTTCACACCGAAGCCTTCTCAAAGACATGGAAGAAAGCTTGCTTAGTTCGGGTAGAGAAGAAAAACACAGAATATAGTGATCTGAAAAAATATCATATAAGTCGATAAATCTCTCAGACGCTTTAGATAAGGTCTTGGAAAGATATGGAGCAAAGTAATAAGACCCTTAACAGGAAGAAAAGTTGCTGTGTATATCAGAAAAATTATAGATAGCCACCTAAATGATAGAAGCATAACACTGGACAAAATACAAAAAAAGGAGCATAACTAGTGGTGTCCAACAAAGATATTAAAATTAGCAAGGTCTGTGGAGCGATAAGAAATATGGAACTAGAAATGGCAAAGGAAAAACTCTGTAAAAGGCTTTATCCAGAACTTCCCTCGTCGACATTGTGACACTAAATAATTTTAAAAATCAAATTAAGTTAGGAGTAAAAATATCTTCACGTTTCTAATCAATTAAATGAATTTTCAAATAAAAAAAACGTTACCAGTGGTCGAATTCGAAGGGCAGGCGGACCGCGTATGCAGTCCCAACGTTTTGTGGGATATTGCAAGGGAACGGGCTATTTCTACCTGAGTTACGGAGCACCGACCCTTTGAATTCCTACGTTGCAGCTGTATTAAGTAACTCACTAATTTGTTGCTCCTTTTTGTATCGTACAACCTTTATTCTGCATCTATTGGGGCCCATTTTTGGTAAGAATAAAGCCTGCGATATTTACAAATTATCACTTGTATTTATTGCTAAGTTAAATCAAAAATAAACAAAATTTTAATTGTTTAAGGTGCTCACCCTGTATATATTTGTCTGAAATTTTCTCGGTTTCATGCCAGGTAGATATACGTATATAATGTGTATGCAAAATACTGTCTTCCTCCGACAAATAGTTTTTGAGTTATACCGCCAACAGACAGACGGAACTGAAAAAACCGGTTTTTCTTCATCTAGGGACCCTGAAACGTGAAGATCTGAAAAAATCTCGAAAGGTCATTTTTTCGCGATTACAATACTTCTTTCGTCTTTTAGAGGAGGATAGTAAAAAAAGGAGGAGGAAAGTTAAAAGAAGTAACCTTGGAAGTAGAGGAAACAGAGGTCACGAGGAAGGTTTTAGGCAAGACACCAGGGTTAGCAAAGCCCGATATTAGGGAAACGCAGTGAAGGCCGTACATATTTAGTGGCCCAAAACCATACCACTGAGTCACCTCCAGCGCATTAAATGGAATAATTCACAATATAGATGGGCCGAAATCATGGCGAGACTAGCTATTGCACCATTCAATTACTGAGGGGTGTGGATGCTTCGAGTCCTGCCTCTACAGATTTAAAAAGAGTGAGAGTACTCAATGTTGGAAACATGGAGAAGAGCAATTCACACCCGAACCTATCTTGTTTGTGTGAAGAGATAAAACCCCATTAGCGAAGAATCCTACCATCGTAGGGCAAATCTTGAACTCAGAAAATATCAGAAATATACAACTACAAAGTTGAAATAAACGGAATATCATACAGAGTATGAAATTATAGAGATCAAAGACGAGATAGAAAGAGGAAATAAAAATAATGAAAAATGAGGGCAAGAGCCTTTTACCATTAGTGCAAAATAGTCTCAATTAAATATAAAAACGTCACGTTTGGTTAAGTTCATGTTATGTTAAATAATGAAAAGTGAGGGCAAGAATCTTCTACCATTAGTGCAAAATAGTCTCAATTAGAAATAAAAACGTCACATTTGGTTAAGTTCAGGTTATGTTAGGTGAGGCTTGGCCAAGTTAGGTTAGATTAAAATAGGGTTTCGATAGGTCAGTGGTTTATGCCGCTGCAGCTGAGGATACAGTGAAACACGGGACGTTCGAGCGTTCCCAGCGTTCCCAGCAGGCGTTCAGATTTCTCTTAGTTAAGTATTAATTCATGTAATTTCCACCTGAGCTCACTGACAATAATTATTAATCTTTCGCTACATCGCCAATTTGTACATTTGTGCACTGTAACAGTAACTTGTAAGTAAACTTTGTTAAATTTTGAACTTCCGCCCTCTATAAACCGAGTAATTCTTAGTGTGCGGTTTTTAGCTACGCTGGAAGTGAGGTGTTTTTCCGCGAAAATGTATTTCGAGGACCGCTGGCCGGGAACAAGAAAGGCATTCATGGTGGAATACCTGAGCTGGACTAGGTTCCAGTGTAATTCCGCGGGCCTTGAAGAATAGGCAGTTTGAGTATAAGCTGGTAGTGTCGCCAACAAAGTGCCACAGCCCCATTGAAGCGCACGACTTCCAAAGCGGGGTCCACTCCTTCGAGCACCGTGGAAACGCCTAAAACAGGTGTAAAACAGCGGATTTCCGTACCTAACCGCAATATGCAGGTTGGTGCTATTCGATCTTTTAAAATCCGCAAAAATTTGCAATTGTATCATATTGCATCGCAAACCCAAGAGGCGATCTTCAAGCAATTGTTTAAACTCGTGACGGCGAGTTAAAGCATATGTATTATCTTACAGTGCGGAGAAATAACGCACGCAGATCGAACTTTTATGCACTTAACAGTTATTTTGGCATCATTTCAATGGTATTTGAACGTAAATGCATCCTAAATATCGATATGTTGAAGTTACATCAACGTTATTTGAATTGTAAATGCGTGTAGCAACTAGCTGTTAAGCATTGGTGACACATTATTAGTTAAAACCGCTGTTCTTAGAAATGGCCATTTATTGCAGAAATTAATTTCTATATTACTAATGTTTTATGTGTGTATTTAATGTTCAACATAGATTTATGTTACATTACATGTGAGCAAATTGGCTTTTCTTTAGTTAGAAGTATGAAGTATATGGTTTCAGTTGTTGCCAGCCAGATTTGGTCAACTTCCGGACTATTTTTACATTGATTTTCCTTAACTGCAACTAATATGAAAAGTAAGAGGTCTCTTAATGCAAACTGAGCTAGTTGGCCGTAAAAAGAGCAAATAATTTATAAAAATACATTCTACTTTGACGTCCTAATAAAGGAGTAACAGTAAAGCCGCGTTACAACGTCCGCACCCCCTGAAGTAATGCAAAAATAGTTCCGGGAGAAACAGTAGAGCTTAGGTGCAAACAAAATTGGTTTAGGTTATGATGATGTGTCAACAAGTGTGCCTAGGAATATACGACGCAAGTGTTTTTATTGGGTGCTTTTCTCAGCAAGTTTTTGTAAGGAGATGCACTTTTATTTGTCTCCCGCTTGAAGAAATGAGACGAATTACTAAAATACCTATAGAACTGTAACATTTATAAACATGCGGCTTAAAACATGACCGTTACAGGTTCTAAGTTGGTTTATATTCGTTTACTGTTTCCCTGAAAGTATGATTATATCGAAAGGTTTCATCGACTAATTGAATTAATACATTAACTTCGAACAGAAATAATAACGTCTACAAAAGCAGGCCTTGTAATATAACCGATGCGATGTTTAATCGCTTCAAGGTTAGATAAGGTAGTTTGCAATTAATTATATAAAACAGTAATTTCTTAATAATTAAAAAAATCCGCTACTCACCAAATCATTCGAAGCAAATAATCAAACTGACTTACCTGAAACAAAAAGAAAATATTACTTTTAGGATAATTCAAGCTATAAAATAAACTACCCGACACGTATCCGTAATTACTCGACTATGTTCGACAAGATAAAGTCGATAGTTTAGTCATCACCTATTAAATGTGAAACAGAAGAACGGCAAACTTGTTACACAACAAATATAAAAGTTGTAATTCGGAAGCCGAGACCACCATTAAAATTGAAAGTTGAGTGGAGATGTGCTGGAAAATGCTTTTAAGGCATTAATTATTTTATAGCAAATCCTGTCCTTAAAACAAGAGAACACGAATATTAAATTCACGGTAAGACTACAGAACTAAAATTAAAGATTGCTACATTTACAGTAACTGTGCTTTTGTTATTGCGGTGTAATTATTGCCATATTAAATCTTCACCTGAACAAGTTTAATTTTTATAAATCCATTTCTACGCAAGACATGCCTATTCCATAACCTTGATGTCTTACGGACTGACAATCTTTACAAAAAGTTACAGAACATTTATTATCAAGACGGCGCAGTTTCAGCCTTGAGTTGTAAACGAGTTCAGAAAGATGTCAAATACTTATTTCATTATCATTGGACGTCCTGTAAAATACATATCGAAAAAGGAGATTGCTATATAGTATGTTTCTGTAGGAAAGTTGTGGTAAGATGGTTTGAACTGATCTATTTTAAAATCTTTCCATTTTTTATGAATTGTCAAATGCAGCATTTTGGTCTGCTAAGGTGACTGCAAATATTTTATTTATTAACATAAAATAAATCACTTTACAATCATGCGGTTGTTACAGTTAATTTTTGAGGTAACAGTAGCGCACTCTGTAAACACGGGGTTGTATTGGTTAACGGAGAATAATTTACGGTATTTCTGCAATTTAACCGGTGGACTGGTAATTTTTATTCCCCAGACGGGTTGCTAACGTTGCCTAGATCCGCAAAGCACATCGAGTTTCGATAGTAATCGAAAATCGAGAACTGTTGGCATCTTGGGTCGAGAATACTTCTATTATATGTATATTTTGGAGCCGCCAGTACGGCTGAGTGGTGTTGCACATCTCACTGCACTTGTAAAAGTTAAGCTCTAGTCTGCTTGGTCAGTACTTGGATGGGTGAGCATCTCAAGAGCGGGCGTAGTGTTCTAGCTTAGACAGGCTCCACTACCTCAAGTATCTCCGCCGAATTTAAAAATGCACACACCCTTAGCGGCTCGGTGTGTCCGGCACCCCGACACTGTGTAAACGGTACAAAGGGTTATAGATTATGTATGTATTGTTAAAGATATGCTAGCTCCTCTTCGCCTGAATAATTATTAATTATGTATTACAATTGCACCACGTTGGGTGACATTATGTTATATATTGGAGTTATTTCATATATTTTAAATATTCATATAATTTATATATTCAATATTTTACTTTAAGCTTGCCCTTAATTAATACAATGCCCCGTTAGTTAAACTATAATTGATTTCAAATCAAGTACTCTTATTTCAGGGTGGTTCGCCAAATCTTGATCTCTATTAGTTGACGTTTTAAATTATATTTAATGACACTTGCTGTCAAACCGATTTCCACACCTTCTCAAACCAGGTATTGACAAATCTATTTTTTACATTGACATAATTATTAATTAATTCATTAAAATAATTACTGTTTTGCATTTTACTTTTCCCCTATTGCTCGTTATTTAAAATGTTTTGATATTAATTACTAACACAAACCTTATCACTTCTTAAGCTCACTCTGCAAATATCCAAACACCACTGCTCCCTCTCTCAAGAGATCCCGATGCTCACCTTGTGCGATACCTGCAAACTGTTCCTGTCAACCAATTCCAAGAATCCGCTGAATCCGGTCTCAATCCCCTCATCAAACGTCATCTTCAACTCCAATAGACTCCTGGTAAGTTTCAGCTTTATAAATGAACCTGATCGTATCTTGTTTATTCCTTAGATAGTCCTCTGCACTCAGCCATCCCCTCAGAAGCAGTCCAATTCTGTTAGCACTCCTACTAACCTCCTTCTAGAATCTAGATGAATCTTACTTCCATACAACCACCAATGTCAATAATAAATATTTAATTATGTGTCACGTTCACCAATAAATCCAATCCTCTCCAACTCAGTAGTTCTCTGGTTCCTTCTATGTAATACACTGTGTTTGATAATCTCTTCACAGATTGTCCAGTCCCAATAACATTAATATTTCACTTTCATTTTGTTGTACCTCGTAGATTTGTTAACAGCATTACTATTTGTATATAACCAAACAACTATACAAATAATGCATTAATCTCTAGTTTTATTTGCTCAAAATTATAACATTGGAAGATTAATTGTACACTTTTCGATGAGTTTATTTATGTAACTAAACTAAACAAAAATTTCATTCCTATTAGATACTATTCTTATGACACTCTTTTCAATTTTAAATATAATATTATTGCAGGATATTCATTCTGATTATTATAACAAATACATTTGTCAATTGTAACCTTGGCTTGTTATTTATTAACATTCACTGCAACCATCAAATTTGTATATTCAATTAATATCTTAATATCAAATTACCTCTCTCATTTTCTCAATTAATTTCATTATTAATATTTAAAAATTAACACCCATCAAGATTTAATTATAGTAATCTTCCAAATTTATAAGTTTTAAATATTCCTTTGTTATGATTGATCATACCACTTCGTGTATCATAATAGTATATATGTATGTATGTATGTATGTATGTATATTTGGTAGCACAAGACCAAAAACCGAGAGCATCGGGACCTTCAGGAGGACTTTCAAAACGCTGTGAAAATAGCTGCACCGCAAATAAGGGAAATGTTGGTATAAAAAGGTCAATGGCTTGAATAAATCATCCTGGTTTGTCACTTCTGCTTGTATTTTACGGAATCTACCCGGAATACTACATTTTAAGAAGACGTGGAGCTAACTTCAACGGAATTCTGCATAAAAACTTATCCTATCATCAACTTTGCACGATTATAGCATAAAACAATCGTCGAATGTCATCTGCTATCGAATTTAGATATTTATTATTGACTATAATGTGTGTACCTATGAAGGTAGAATGATTCAGGGTCGATATTGCCTTTTAGACAACGATATTTTGTTTGATTAATAATTTACTTATAAGATGCGTTATTTGCAATTTTGAGGTGATGTACTCCTTCGCAAGATTACTTACTCAACCAAATTTACATAGCTATTTTTTGTATGTTTACTTGAAAACAATGAAATTGTTATTCCTTATTCTTTAGTTTTAATACTATTATAATTGAACCTTCATTGCTCTTATATTATATTTAAATCTTTTATGTTTAATATTGCTTTTTAGACACGCAATAAATTTACTTAATTTTATCTTTATTTTATTGGCACTTTGTACTTACATATTTGAGTTAGTTTATTTGTCTCATATTCCAATAGCTGTTCGTGGAGATACAATTAGCTAATTAGTTCAAAGGGTTATAATTCAAACCTGGCGACTCTTTGACATCGAAAAATAATTTGGGATTCAGATTAATTTATGAAGTTAGATCACCCATCCCTACTGTACCGGCACTTCCTTTTGGTTTCTGATAAACAGAGCTAACTACATACGGAAAAAGAAATGCACATTTTGTTACTCTTCAGTATGTATCCGTTCAGTCTGCATATGTCCGAAAAAAACGAACGTTTTGAAATACCTTGTCGATACAGAATATATTTGCACGAGTAGAATGTACATTAAAATGGAATTAGTTGACATACACTACTAACAATAAGTAAGGACTTAGTTTCAGATACAATTTTCAATGTTCTTCTTGAAAGTGGTTGCTATTGGAAACTCTCCAATTCCCATTAGGAAGGTTTAATTTAAGGCAAGTGTTGGTAAAAACAGAACAGTTGGAGTTCTCTATTGTGGAACTGATAAATTAAGCTGAGACTATTTCGGCGATGTAACCACCGTTTCCGTTGCAAACAAACCAAATATTTTGAAAGGGTGTTCCGCACGGGTTGTAAATTCCTGTATGTATATTTATACGCATTGGATATCAAACAAGGACGCCTAAATAAACAATTCATAGCTTCTATTGGAAAATATGGGCGCCTATGTAGTAGGCAAACACGTTCCCAATGCTTTCAAATGTTGCCATAAGCAAAAAACCTGAAAGAATATATAGCAGAACCGGAAGCAAAACCGAACGAATGTGGAATTTACGACTATTTCAGTAGATCCATAAAGCCTTCATATCGACACTTTATGGATCACAGGCGGCCGACGCTGGTGCCTCCTTAGACACAGTTTAACAAGACTAAGAATACCGTTATCTCAAGGCCACAACTTTCTTAGCTGTAGGCTTTCTAAAAGGGTTAAGGCGCAAATTTCGCAGACTATGTGGAAACTAACGCTTCACGACGCCGCGGGATGCAACACGCGACTCATCCTAACGACTTGATTAAGCAAAACTTGACGATTCGTTGGAAAATGACTGGGGTGTACACACAACATTTAGGTCAAAGCTTCTGCACTAAACCGTTTTCCTCATGTAGCACGTATTTTAAGTGCTCCACAGCTTTTGAATCGTTGGGAAATGACGATAATGGTGTGAATTTACACTTTCAAGCTGATACTTCAAATATCCATTTAATGAACAACCTTGTTATTTTGAATAAGGCTGGGAATAACCCTCATGCATATTTAATTGGAAATTTTCCATTATCAATGCCCGAAACTTTTTGGAAATTTACCGGAAAATTTCCACTTCTGTCAGTCATCATAAAAAACCGTAAAATTTTTGGAATTTAGATATTAGTTTTGTTATTATTTTTAATAAAAATGTTTTCTTTACTGTGTTTTTTCCTATTCCTGATATTCTCCTATAAAAATATCAAGCGTGCATAAAAAAATCCCATGGAAATATTTGCAAAAAAGTTCCCCAGCTATTTTGTTTTAACAAAAGTATTCGTGAATAACTCCAAGAAAAAAACCCCTCCTCTTTCGGAGTCGGGATTTTTTTCAGTTGGCATGCACTCATGATTTTATTTAAAAAATAGCCGAGGAAAATGTTTCCAAATATTTCCCAATTCTGAAGGCTTTAACTCCACAATGAAGCAAGATAGGACACATGTCTTTGGGAACTTTTTTTTAATTTTCAACCACAGAACTTACCCTGAATTTGTTTAATAAGTTCGAGAACCACTTGTGTAAGAGGGCCGGCTATATGAAGTCTCACGCAGCGCGCTGCAAAATAAAAATTGATAATTTATAGATGATAGTGAAATGTTCCCGTTTACGATTAAATTGCCTTCACGGCATAATTATTGTCAAAAGCGAAACATTTTAATGTGAATTAAGCCGCCAACGGTTGGACACAGGCCATTAAACCACTTGCTTCTGAAGATTACCATCCAAAATCCCGAATCCAAAATCCCGACAGGACATTTGCTCTACAGACCAAAATCCCGACAAGCAAAAATCCCGACAAACCAATTTCCCGACAGCCAAACTCCCGACAGCTACTTTCCCGGCAAACATTTTCTCCGACAACACTTTCCTCGACATACATATTACCCGACACACATTACATTACATTACATTTCTCTACTTAGAGGAAAAAAATTACATTACATTACTACAATACATGGTAAAACTTTGGTGGACGGTCCAGTCTATTGCGCATGCGCAAAAATGTAACAGTGAACATAAAAATGTAACGATGAACATACTCTCTTCTCGTATTTTTTATCTAAAAAAATCATCAAGACCTAGCAACTAACCTAAACCACCGTCGAGAGCGCAACAACATTGCTTTACACATTACGAGACGCTCTGGCGCACACGATTGTGCTTTTGCAATAAATTCCATGCACCGTAATGAAGAGCTTTTTTTGTCGGGGTAATAGTCTGTCGGGATATTGGCTGTCGGGAAATTGATTTGTCGGGATTTTTGCATGTCGGGGTTTTGGTCTATCGGGCAATTGTCCTGTCGGGATTTTTGTTTCGGGATTTTGACCGGGAACTGCTTCCCTGAAAGCATTTTACGGTCGAATTACGCAACGCAATCTACATCTGACCAACGACTAAATTGGAGATAAACACAAATTTCTCAACTTTACCTGGTACACCACGAAGGTCAAGTTTGGTATCAAAATGCGTAGATTTAGGTCGGCTACATGATGCAGATCAATTAATTGTTATGGCTGGCTCCTGAAGAAACTTATAGCAAGATTTACTAAAACGTAGCAAATTTACCACCACTGCGACGCCGACTATTCAATTAAATTCTGTGGTCGAACCATTCTTGTTCGCCTCAGAGCGTGACAGCTTTCTCTGATGTCGAACCTCTATAAGTTCGCCAAGAGTAGGCTAGCATCTGTAATGGACAAGCATCCCTCGTCGCCCCAGAACTACGCCTGCATCGGGAGGCCGAATTAAGCTTTACCTCCGCAATACTCCAGTCTAGGCCGAATCCCTCTTTCGCCGCGCACTATGCATCCTCCAAGGGGCTGCTCTGGTGCTCACCAGCTCCACAACCCCAACCAGGTTGAACACCCGGCAGTATACACCCGCCATGAGGTAGAGCGTTGTTCATACCCGCTTCCGCCACGTTCAGGTCGAATCTCTCAACGACCGGCATTACGCATCCCCCACAAGGTGAAAACGTTGTTCATTTCTGCCATAGCCCTGTCCAGGCCGAAGCAGTCCTTCCAGTTTTACTTTTACTCCTTCTAGGCGTCGCACCTTGGTCGAGCGTCTTTTCGAGTTCTTGCTAAAACTGATCTCACAGGAACCAAAAGAGCCGGAACCGCCGCTATCATGCAATCAGGCGCCCCACATAATTTAAGAATGCCGAACTTTAATAGGAACTGTCTCTTACCTATAACAATTAGAAATTCTGGTTATTAATGTGTACTTCTGTAGCTTGAGATTTCCAAACAGGTCAATCTGAGCGAGATGTCATTAATTGTGTTTGAAATCCTGTGTAATAGGTCGCAATTATTTCAAGATAACATCATACTTTTCGAATGTTATGAAAACGATTTATATTATTCAGAAGCCAAATGTAGGTGAAATAATCCTCCACGTTTGAGAAATACTGTTTGTAATCTGTACACAAACAAAAAATTAAATTACGTCAACAACAAAGTGCCATGTTTAAGATTATTTCATAGTTAATGATGTCATATTTGATTTTTGGAAAAAATTGACGTTGCGTATTGTTTGTTACGGTCCGAAAGTGTTACTTTGAATTTCCGCCTACTGTTGCTGTAGGTCCGGCTACTGCGTCAGCTGTCGTGGATTTCAGGTCGCCTAAATATTTTCTAACGATTATCGAATTTCCGAATGGCATTCGTTTTTTACCTTACCGTAAGTAATATCAGAATGGGAATACTTTTCCAGCCTGTATCACCTTTTAAAAAAATATGACACTTAATTTTACTTAGAAAGCTATACGACGTGTTTGTCCGGTATTTTCTTTTGTTGGCCCTTTGCTAGAGTCGTTTGTTGGCGCTTTATTATCGGATTTACTTGCGAAAAATCTTCGATTCTGAGTAAAAATTAGGACTTATTAGTGAATTGATAACCCATCTGATTACTTCAGGCTATGACTCCGTTTTGAATGTAAAACTTCTGTTAGAATTTATTTATCTCTGTTTTCACGTGTTCTAACATTCAGTGGAATTTATTTTCAGACCTTTTTTATTCTTTTTCCCTCTTCCCCTCTGGCGTTCCTATGCGTTCCTGCTCCAACATTTCTAAGATTCGCCGTGCTATCTGCATTCACAAACCCATCCCGATAGAGCAGGTCCTATCAATTGTTCCAATTGTTCGCGCACCTGACATCGCATCGATATTACGTTTTCCAGTAAGAGGCGAACGCAGGACTGATTCAATCGCGCCCGTTGTGGCAATTACTACTTGGCGGTATCGATTCTGCTGGCTAAATAATATTTGTTGCATACACGATATCCGCAAACTATTCATGCATTGACTCGGATGCAATAATTTATATGTTAACAATTTTAATTCTGCGTTTATTTTGCATTCCTGAACCTGGTACTATTAATATGACAATTGTCTCGAACTGTATCTTTGGTTCGAACCTGAATTCACTTTATATCTTCATGCCAAGTTGCTTAGAAATGTAATTTTAAAGTAAGTTTCATCACTAAACGGAGTTTGAGTTAGAATTCCTATTGCATTATTAAGGTTATGTTGTCGATTTGCATACTTGGTAATTACGTAATTAGGTATTAATTTGGACCTTCTGAAGCGATTCGTTAGGTTTATTTTGTGTGCATTAAGATCGTTATTTTCCACACATATACTGCTTACGTTTGATGCTGGCCGTTGTTGTTTTACTATATTTTTGTAACCTGTCTTATGTGGCAGCTCGACTACTCCGTATGGTTCAGCGAAGTGTCACGGTAAATTGTTCAAGATATTACACGATTTGAAATCTTTAAAAACCATATGGGATGGGAAATTTTAAGACTCAACGTAAGGAACCGGTATTGCAAGCCACGTTTATGTTTATTACTTCTCGCCATTTAATTATGCAAAAAGTGATTTTTTTAATTATAATCATTCACCATAGCAGTCACAACAATTTCTACATGTTTGAATATTAAGAAAAAAAAGGCGCAATAGATGGCTATAAGAAATTTAAATTAAACCACATTAATATGAGTCTTAGTTGCACTCAACTAATTCGTAGCGCAAGTATTATCATACTTAACACTGGTATCATGCACATCTTAAATTATCTCTCTAGGTATTCTGCGCAGACAAAAGCGTAATCACAATAGATTCGGTAACAATAGTGCTGAATATTGGAAAGACGATTCTGTTTGAAATAGCAGCTAGCTGACCGCAAAGCTATCCCCATGTAACAATCAGAAAATTAGAACACGGCATAGTTTCATCAACCCTTGATAAAGTATACATGTTACAATCTATATAACGTTAGAGACATACAGAACTATAATAACAATTTCAGCTTATCTTTTTTCCAAATACACTACAAGTAAATTAACTGCTAAAATGGCCAAACAAGTTAGGGATTAGCTGGAAGTAACACGTATATGCAAATTACTTCACACGCCGGCTCCGCTGATTACGTGTAGAAAAAGCGTTACTATTCGGAGTCGCTGACAAATAGTTTCCTCTTCCTGATCGCAGAAAGCGACATTGTTTTACAAAATCCGCAGCCCCGGGGCCAGCTTAATTTCCACATTAATTGTTTGGGCCCTCGAGTATTATATAAAGTTAATTAGCAACGATTAAGACACTAATCCGGCTGCTGCCTTTAGAAATTTCGCAGACGCCTCAGACAAAAGCCGATTAAATAGCAACGCTTCTTTTCTTTACAACAAATCCCATTATTGTACATACTGCAAGTTAATAATTTAGATCTATTTAAAGAACTTTAGAAACGCTTGAATTCTGAATTATATAATAATATTTAAATTCTGGTATTAGCAAATGTATCTTTGCTAAGACGGCAGTTTTCCGTACCTAAGGTTGTAGTTTACGATTTTGCTTCTTTCTAAAATTAGAATTAAAAATGTACGTTAGCATTGCTAAATTCAGGTTTTTATATAGAACCTACTAAAAGAAATTTTTAAAGGAAGATATGAAATTCCATATAATTCCACAAAAAAATAAACTGTCTGTGACAGTTTATGTTCTTAACAACTTTCTATGATATTGGTTATAGCATTTGCCGAATTGTTCAAAACAAGTTTAAATATCCATACAAATATAGATGTATTAAGCGTTCTTACCTCCAGATTAGAACAGAAAGGCAAACAGTTTTTGTTTACTTTTATATGAATCATTAGCTTATCAATATTGCTTTCTGGAAGGATTTGGATGTGGTTTTTTACTTATGTAAATGTTCTGACCTTTGAAGATCAACGCTGTTGCTCACAGAAGTCCTGATGACAACTACGGTGCCTTCAACAAATTCACTACAATCTTCCAATCACCCATATGAAGATTTTATATGCTGCTCTCTCGCATTTAGGGGAGCGAAAAATAATACAAGAATATCGTGGTACAACTTCAACTAATTTGCAATATTTATTCTTGCGTAAAAGAATACTACATTTTCTCGTTTATCATTTTAACAAAAATAATTTGAGGCGTCTTATCAAACTTGTGTAACTCTAACAATTCTGCGAAAACACTCCTTTAATACAAATAAGCAAATTTGCTAGACGATGGGTCCAGTTACAATCATTTCATATAGCAGCCCCCATTGTTAAACGAAATTTGATATAATTAACAATTTGCTAATGATAGTATATTTCGGTTTCTTTTTATATGGTTTGATCACTTCTTACTGTATTTTAGCACTCCTTGAAACTTAATAGGATAAGATGATTTTATTAGTTTTCGGGGCTCCGAAACACAGATATACATATTTCTTGTTTTCTTCAATTTTTACACACGCACAACCATTTTCTTGTTAATTACAATAAATATAAGTTCACATAATTTCAATCTTCTTGGTTCTGGCTGGCTTAGCTTCCTTCAAGTGCTTATTAAATTCTTTTCATTTTATAAAATTGCCTTCAACAACTTTTCATAATCTCACTGCCACGCCTTGCCAATATTAGTAGAACGAACAGAAAATAAAGTGGCTAAATCGTCACTTTCTGATTATGATAATTGAAATTCTGTGTCAATCGTGTCCGCTTTCTGTATTAAATTATTAAACTAAATAACATAACGTTTATGCAAGTGTAGTAGTTTATAAACTAAAAATTATAAAAAGAGTACCTGTCTCCAACCTTTATATGTGATGAATGCATCAAATATGGATGCCGAAGCACAGTTCCAACTACTTGGTAGTGTCCAAAGAATGTGCAATAAATTGCAAAACGCCCAAATTTGAATTTCATATTCATAATAAACCCACTAACACCGCAAACTAAGTATCAACAATCATATAAATCTTTCAGATGGCGTCATGCCATTCGTTATCCATAACTTTCTTCGAAATTCCCGCAGCCTTGCCACCTTAACCTCAGATTTAATAAGATTCGAGAAGCCTTGACCCAAACAGTAACAAGTTTTCACATACAAAAACCATTTAATTGTCAAAATTCCGATCCTTGTGGGGCAATTAGCTGCAGGACAGGTTAAAGCGCCACAAAAACAAAATCGAAAACCTTGAAGTTTCTCTCGACGCACGAGCGGCTTGTAAAATGAGATAAAAACGAGATTACAAGATCGACCTGAGGAGAGAAAGTGCAGTCATCTTCAGTAGAATCCGGTGACATTGCACCGATCTTGGAAGCCACCGATGCGTAGCGTACGTGATGTGTATTTCCGGTGCAAGACATGGACAGAATTTAAACTTTAAGCAAAATTACTTGTTATGCTCCCGTTGTGCGGGTATGAATTTAAATGCGACGCCGAAATTAATGGACTTGCACGAAAAGCGATTTGCTTGCATCGCCGCATCTGTCATGGCGAAACGAAGAGTGTCTGGACGACACTCAGTATGTCATTTTAATAGCAACAGCAATAAATCGTTAACGACCTAGATAATGGATTAGTTTTATATAACAGGATGGAAATAAAAAACACTTCCTGGAAACCAAACTTGTGGAAAAATACCGTAGGATACAGGAATTGTAAGCACGTATATATCTGAGAGACAGTAACTCAAGATAACTAAAACATCGTTATTAATGAAGCAGGTAGAAGATGAAGCACACTTGTTACACAAATGGGCCGTTTTAGAAATTTCGTTAAACCATAGGTCGTAAAAGGGAGGGAAGTTTTCAGCCATAGCTTGTAGATACGAAATGCTGACAGTTATTATCTCGTGTTGTAAATTTTACGGCAAGCTGAGCGTGGCTATGCATCGTCTAATTATAAGTGCCGCAACTTTAATGTTTGCTTTTAAGTTGTTAGGAAGGAAGCTAAGTTAGTAGAACAAGATACAAGATAGTTCAAATTAGTGATGAGCATAACCGGACAATTTTCATAACCGAATTATTTGCATTCCAATGATATTCATAGCCGAATGATTATTTGAATAATCATTCGAATAAATGTTGGCTCTCGATTCGTTTCGATTTCGCCGGTTTGCCGGTTACGCGGTTCAGCGTCATCTGCATCGGCATCGGCATCGTAACTTGCAGATAGCAGAGGAATTCAGTTAATCGTTAATTATAATAATTGTATAAATGATTTTTATTTAATTTCTAAGGAGTTTGTGGAATAAGTAATTGTGGATATGAATGAAATATATCTGGATACACCTTTATTGTTTTCGATTGCTGGCGATTTATAATAATATAATAATAATTAATAATATATTGTTGTATTTTGTATGAGTTTTACGACTCGCTATTCTGCATTAGCTCGATTACTCCTACATTCTTCCGATCTATAACCAAAACATAATATGTACATTATGTGTTATGTATTGAAAATTAAGAGGTATTTATTAAGAAGTGTAGAAAGAAATAAATATGCGGGACTGCTTGCTAATCGCAATAAAAAACAGTGGTAAAACGTTTATGTTTATCGATCCGCCGGGTTAAAGACGGCAAAAAATTGATTTATGTTCATATCATATGACGACGGATCGACCGCGAGCCTCAGCCGGCAAGGAAGCAAGGGAGAAAACTGTAGAGCGAGAGGCCCAAATGGTGTTTTCAGTACAATCTGCCTTGCTTATGGTTATGAGTTATGAATGACGTATTATTTACAGAATTTCGATCACTCGCAGGTCGCTGAGATGCGGCACGTAGTACGTATCAGGATGAGGTTATTTTTCATCCGAATACTTGGAACGAAAACCGAGTTACACAGGTTATTCCAATAACCGGATAACCGATTATTTTTCATTCGAATAAGCCCATCACTAGTTCAAATACTCTCCCTCTAATTCTACGTATCTACATCTGTCTTCACAATACCTCTAAATAGAAAGACTTTGACTGAGTGCTCAGCTAGCTTTGCACCAAATTCTTCACTTGGTTACTTTAGTCTAAATTTCACCTCAAGTCGAACGCGTATCAGCGTCTGAGTTCGATACAGTTAGCAGAGACAACAGATTAAAATATCATTTTAATTGCAGTTTCACGACTGAACTCGATAACGTCATTGACTTTTCAATTATTAGTCGCATTTGCATTAGTTTGCAGTGGGCTTAGACCTGTATATTTTCGATATGAGGTTTGCCTGATAATTCTCCGACGTTATGCTACAAAAATAAATAGCTACCCTAGACGGGTATCAGTACCCTTTCTGGTACTGCCCTTGGAAAGCCACAACCTTATTACAGCTCTTCTTCTATTTATCGAAGTAATTTTCATATTCTTTTGGGTCACTGTGTTCTCCTAAATCCGCCTCACATGCTCAAATCTGTTTCCCTGAAAGAACGATTTCAGTTTTGAGAACAGTAATAAATCCATAAATTTGTACAATGAGTTGTTTGGCTAGTAAATTCTGGATAAGACAAGTTGAGTGAGTGGGAGTATTGTCACATTTCAATGGCCACCCGAGTTGGACACACGTGTTATAAGTCACACATCTCCCTCCCTCCGAGTTGCTTGTTACAGATTTAGCAAATAATTCAAATAAGTCAAGGGGGATGAATTTTGCCATTAAAAATTCACTCACCGGAGACGGATTTTGCAGAAAGTTTTCGAAGTGCTGCTCGATTTCTTCTGCTTAAGCTCTGGACTCAGAAGCTGGAGTTTAATTTGTCAGATAAACCTGAGCTTACAGGACGGTTTCGCTGAAAGAATTCGATGGGAATATCTGCTCTGGCTGCAGATTGCTGGGATTTAGCCGTCCTGGGCTTAGGACTGCTGACTCCTCCGGATAGAGCTGAACTCTACTTCATTCAACTGGTCCCCGTCGTCTTCTTATACCTGTTCGGGCCGCTTATTGTCTGAATCATATCTTGGGTAGGATGCGCCCAGGTTATCTTCTTGCGAAGTCGCGCATCGTCAAGCCTTTGCCCTTATGACAAAGTCTACGCGCACTGAAGACCAAACGTCGATTGTGGCTTAAGAGGGCGGCGTTTAAATTTTAAGATATTAATTATGTTTCAACTCAATTTATACAGGCACAAACTTCACAACTCTGCGTGAACAACATCTTCGTCGTTGAAAACGGTAAGCATTGTCTTGGAATTTGGTTTCACGGTAATAGCCGTAAACCCATGCCGCATCGCCTGCACACGAACTTTTTTTTTAATTTGATGCAAATTGCTGCTTCAACATGGTTGGCCATTGTGGAGAATGCTAAAGTGCGACGGGCATAAATTCAATATCTCACGCCATTGAGTAACACATTTCATTAGACTGATATAATTCTGGCCAAAACTTTAACCCGTTTTAAGTTTCACTGGCAAAAAAATGCGGATTTGCGGATATAAGTGAAGAAGATCGACATTCTTTAAATATCTATTTCCTAAAAAATTATACCGTGTGTCCACAGGAGGACGCACCATAGGGATAACCAAATAGAATAGAAAGATCGGCTAATGCTGTGATCGCCGGCACTCTAAAACGTTGTTTTCTGGCTTCTGACTCGCCACTGTATGAAACAATATTGTTATAAATGGTACAAGAAAAGAGACGGTGGTCACAGCACTGGTTGATATTTATATTCTATTAGCATTATCTTATCTCTATGGTGCGTACTCCTGTGGACACACGGTATATAAAGAATCGAAATTGTAATTGTAACATCAAATCGCTTGGTTAAATATCGTAAAAATATGAAAACTCTGTCGAATTCGAACTGAAAATAGCAAACGAGGTTCCCTAAATTGTGAGGATCTTTCTGATTGTTTGTGTCTGTACAACAAGTTTAAAAACACTCGTTAAAACAAAGTTTTAGGAAATCATTATAATGATACTATTAAATATTTACACTAACATAAAATATTGTATAAATATGCAGATTTTTTGTTATGATTAAAAACAGCACAAATTCAGTGCTTAAAGATTGAAGTTATAAAAATTAAAATAGCAGTTGTTATTGTTGCTAGCTATAACAATGTTGAATTAGTGGCCTTGATTAATGTACTGTAATGAGTATTGCATCTGAGACGAACATTTTTTGACTTCAACATGGAAACTGTTTAAAGAACTGCATAGATTTTGCCGTATTTTTATGGCGTGTGGTTATTGTGGTCGGTGTTATTCGCTAAGATAAACCTATGAAGCGCTATAGATAAAGCATTGTAGCAACTGCCTGTATCATGGCTCAGCGATGTCATAAGCCTTCAGAAAATTTCGACATTCGGGGTCAATTTTGACATGCTGCATTGAAAGGCAACATGGCAGATTAATTATTAGGTCTGTTTCAAAATTGATACCGCCACTGCATTTTCTGCACTATGAAGAAATTGTTGGATTTCGTCGAGCACTATCAAGGACGGCCGATATCATCAAACACAAAGCTTGTGCGTATGTGGCTACTTAAAAAGTCCCTAACGTGCCGATCCAATTTTGGCAAATTATGAATTTTATCGGATATTCTCCCAGCGTCGGGTGACCGAGACTTTCCTTGATTTCCACATCTTACCATAGATAATTGAATTACAGCACAAGCTACGTTGAACTTGTTTTTATTGCAAGTGTGATTTTCAAAATGTTAAATATGTTATAGAAGTGCAATAACGCCTTTTTGTTTTTTAACTAGGCTCACGCGCACTGCGCCCTCCATGGACCTAATGTGCTACCTCCAAGTCATGTGAGTGTATATCATCTGTTTGTAGTCTTGTTACGCTACTTCATAGACTAGTTTTCAAAGGAGAGCGACGTTCTGGCCTTCCGCTGGTGCCCGCATAAATATATTTTTGTGAGTGTTATCTTAATACAATTTTTAAATTTACTCTGTAATTGCCACTTGTAATGCAAAGTGCAGTTTCGCATATTCTTGCAGTAAGATCAGAAAACAAGGTAGGTCCATATCAGGAACTTAGGACCCACATTTCCCAGCACCGAGGGGATATTATCCGGATAGAAGTAAGCCAGTACACAAAGACCAAGTGTTGACTTTAAAAATAACACGAATTTGTTCCCACATCTTTCCAGGTACAATTGTTTTGACTGTCGCAGGAGAGCCGTCATATTATTTCAGTCTAAGACCCACGTTTCACGCTGAACACTAGACCTCTTTAGACTTACTACGTGTCATTAACGGGGTTTTTCTTGTAACAAAGTTTACTTAGGAAAAAATAGATATTGTTTAACCAATTTAAAATCATTATTGCACTGCAAATAAATCTCACATAAATACTGTATAAAATCAGTAAATCGAAGCAAATGAATACTTAAAAAGTATCAGGGAATTATGCTCTCTCCACCTACATCAATTTGTTTAAATTCACTAAAGATGTTTATGTTCACCTCAAACTCTCAAGATGGCGCGAAGGGGGGCGGGGTCAAAATGTACAAGCAATCTTGACAAAGTGAAAAAGATCCTTTACTAAAGAAGTTTAAATTTACAATGTTCACATTAGAGATAAAATATTATTTGGTGTATATAAAATTCATGAAATACAGATACAGTTCCATTAATTTGACATAAAAGTTAATTTGAGATAATTTGGTTGACAGTACTTCTTATAGCCATAATTCTACACACAAATATCTGCAATTTCGACTACATTTACATTTTATCATTCAAGATTTTGTTTAACGTTGTAACTTTATACAACGTTTTGCATGTTTTACCCGATTGCTTTGAATAAAATTTGTATTTGTTGGTGTCCTACTTTGTAAATCAGGGATGAGCAACACGCGGCCCACCACATTTTCTCGTGCGGCCCTTCAAAGATTTTACATTTTGACTTTTAAAAATTGTTACAGTGTCTCGCAGCCTCATTGTACCCTAGGCGTGTTAACTTAATTTTTGGAAATGATGCCGACATCATAGATAGACACTGATGCCATCATTTCCAAAAATTAAACATCGGCATTTCTTGGTATGAAATGTTACGCCGACCAGCATCGTTTGACGCTACGCATATGTGTCGCGAACGCTGCATGGGCAAGCGGCGTAAAGTCAAAGCTCAAAGATTATTTCAACTCTTTTAGAAACCCGAAAATATGCCCAGCATTTACAAAAATTAATAACGGAATTTGAATCGTGATTTAAAATGTTACTTTCTTTTACAATAAACAAAGTATTGGATTCACCCCAAAAATTCGAAATTGAGTTTTCAACAGATCTTCACGTTTTAGAGACCCCTCAACCCAAAAAAAACATGTTTTTGTTCATTAGTCTGTCTGTGTGTATGTCTGTATGTCTGCATGTCTGTCTGTCTGTCTGTGAACAGAATATCTCAAAAACTAAATGAGGTATGGCGTTAAATCTTCATATATAAGTTTTGTGTACTATCTAGATGCGACAGCAAGCTTTTGAAGAAAATGGCATAACCGGAAGTATGGTGTTTATTCTTGTGATTTTTCAGTTTTTTTTTTCGATTTTTTCAAAAACGACTAACGATTTTTTTCAAATTTTACATTTTTATTACATTTTTAATGTGGATTGATATGAAATGGGTGATTTTCCAGTTGAATACCTCTAAACTGGGTTTCTTTTGTTTTTTCTGTTTTTTATTAACTCCTATTTTGTACGGTTTCTGTAGAATTTTTAATTTTTTACAAATGCTTAAAAATAAAAAATCAAATTTTTGGATAATTATAAGATCACTGTAAAAGGAAGTTGTGTGCGTGTATCACACCAGATTTTTTAGATAAAAACACCGTTCTTAGTTTTAACCATTTTTCTTCACCATTTAATATAGAAGTGAAAACAGTTTCGGATGAGTTACAAATGGAATTAATAGATTTACAAAACGACATGGATTTAAGAAATAAATTTCAAAATCTTGACCTACATAATTTCTATCAAAATTACATGAATTTAGAAAACTTCCCACGATTAGGCGTACATGCAAAGCAAATAATGACACTTTTTGGAAGCACCTATGTTTGCGAACAATTATTTTATGCAAGGAAAATAATTAAAAGCGATCGCCAATCGAGATTAAATGATGTACGGTTAGAAAGCTGCTTGTGAGTTGCTGTGTCGCTTCTATCTACAAATATAGACCAATTGATGGCAAAGAAGCAATGTCAAATTTATCATTAAATAATCTTTTTCCACATACATCTTTCACCGTTTTTTAATAGTATTTCTATTAATGAGTGTTTCTGTAATTTTTTGTACTAGGTTTATTTTGTCAATAAAGAGATCATTTGAGTTTTGCATTCAGTATTTGTATTATCATAAGTTTCTTACATGCGCCACGCACAACATTTTAAAATTTGTAGCTGGCCCGTTGTCAAAAAAGGTTGCTCATCCCTGTTGTAAATGATTACAGTGACGAGACTCTTTGCAGCAAATAAGATATGATAAACTGCACCAGCTTAATGTTATGCCAGTAATATTTGTAAAGCTCTACATCGACTACTAGGAATATTTTGGCTTAAAATCTTTTAAAAACTTGCAACTGTTCCATCAACTTTTCTGGGTGGCGCTCAGCAAAGCCCTACTTGATCAATCCTAATAAAAAATCGAGACCGGTTCTTCTGCTATCTGTCCAAGTACATTTTGAATAAAATATTACCCATCCTTTTACCATCCTGAGAATGTTCAGTTGTACTACGATAAGATATGACAACTACCAGCACTGGAGTTGTGTATAAGATGTTACTGAATTATATAAGAAAATACTACAAAACGGTTATGCGAATTTTTTATAATGTAGACTGTTGTAAAGTGTACAGCTTTTAATGCGGGCGAAATTAACTCTACACAGTTTACAAAGATCATACTAAACTCCTGCATTTTTAGTGTCACTGTTATCGCTGTTAATAAAACAATAGTATTAAAAAAGACACATTAACCTTCCATAATCCACCGTAATCTGAAACAGTTAGTCTCTCCCAGAGAAATAGATGAATGAATCGTTAAATAAAGCAAAGCTTTACTCTGTTGGAAGCATTAAAATGAACGTAAAATAATCGCACGACCTCTGCACTGCTGATACCAGATAATTCTGTGCATCATTTCTAATTCAAAGCACACAAACCCGGCCGTAAACCGGCCACAAAGTTTGCCAAAATCAATAAATACTATTTAGCAGTATAAAGTTTCCTTATTCCTAGGGAGAACCTTTTGTACTGGTCAAAACTTCATCTCCTGGGAGAACCCATCTGATAAGTCTAACGTTTTCAAGCAAGGCAAAGGTCAATAGTTTTCACGTGCCGAATAATTGGATGTAGCAAATGAGACAACGAACTTTTCCAAGAGTTTTTTTGGCAAAGGACGATGCGGATTGGATCATGATTGAACTTGCTTAATTCCAATGTTCGAAAAGATACGATGTTTTTATTTGGAACAAGCTGACGTGGGCACATTTCTGTTACCCTAGTGTTACTTTAAAGCTCCTTTAAAATACAGACACAGCTTGATTATTGGGGTCATTAGTGATGAGATAGTATAATTATTATGGTGTTGCCAAGGAACAAGAAGAAAAAATAGCATTTCTGTACTAATTCACATTTCAGTCAGTTAAACATGCAAAGTAGAAAACTAAATTCATTTAAATTTTAAAGATCCATTGTAACTGCAGCCGGCTACACCCAATTAAAACACATTTACATTTTAATACGACCAGTAAAAAAGATTAAACAATGCGTGTTTGCCCAGCCCGTCGTAATTACATTAAAGTTATTTTATTAGCGCGACAGAGCAAGATCTACCTCCAACTAGCAAAACACAATGCGGGCTTCTAATTTAATTAACTTCCAGAAGATCATCGCGCAAGAGCAGCGGCGAATGTATAACAACCGGATTCATTGTAAGGAATTGCCCAATGAGGCGAAAAATGCGCCAGATTCACACATTACGCCAACGAGGAGTTAACAAGAGCCGCATTAGTTTTGAATAAATTGCAGGTTTGGGCTAATTCGTTTTGAAATACAGCTTTTATTTGAGTCCGGCGAACAATGCTCCTTGGATTACTGCAAAATTATTGCCTCAATATTGCAGTCCGTTGGCAACGTGCGGTTGAACACGAACATGGAGGAAACGTTTCCCTATGATTATTTATAATTCCGCAGCATTCAATTCAAATTAAAGAGATTGCGCACATCTAACTAATTAAACTTGTAAATGTCTCATGAACATGTGTATATTCTCGAATTGCGTATGGAATTAGTTCCAGTTTTTATAGTTGTGCAAGTTTATTACCATTCTTACCAATAGTTCTGGAGTCGGTATTGACAGAAAGCGATTTGAAGAACGTCAAAAATATTCTAAACATAAAGCTGTTAAATAATACATCTTTTGAAATGAACTAGCTGTAATGACATCCAGTAAAGTAATATGGTTTACATTTTTTTATATTATAGCGAACAAATTCCAAGTAAGGTCCATCTAACTACCTTAGAGCAACAACAAAGTGTGGTTTTCTTTTATTAAAATAATTTTCACTTACATAAGCATTGACAACTATAAAGGTATAGTCAATCGAATACGCAAACTAAAATAATAGAAAAAAATAATTTTAAAAATATACCTACCTTTCTGAAGCAAAAACTTTTTAATTTCGCTCTCGTGAGATTACCGCTTACACAATCATCAAGGAAGATCTGACAGTATCCAGACTTGCAGTCTACAGAGAGGCGCAAGAGAGGTTTAAAAAACGAACATTTCAACTCCTGGTGGTCTAAAATAGATCAACACTGACAAAAAAAATTATCATCAAATGCTCATTATTATTGTCTAAATTAATTGTTACGACTGACTACAAATCGTAAAAGTCAGAGAAATAAATGTCCGTGTCTTGTCACTAGTATATTAAAATCTTGTTAAGTTTGAAGAAGTAACATGTTTGTTTAGAATAACTTGTTCTTCAATTTAGGTTGTCCTTTACAAGACTAATTCTATTTTAGGTAAAGGGAGACTATCAAGTGATACCTAAACGAGTTAGCTTCGTCCATGTTAATATCAAATATCTTCTTATCTCGACAGATTTTAAAAACTTAATTGTAGATGCTTGCTGTGATGTTATTGCTTTAACGGAAACCTGGCTGAAACGAAATATTCCAATGACGCTTACGAATTGGTAGAGGAATCAAGGTAAAAGGTATTGCGTTGTACATTAAAAATATTGAACACATCATTACTGCCCTTTTTTCTTTAACTTCGATGGAAACATCTGTAGGGGAAAGGGGACACGTAGCCACGTGTAGCAGCCATACAAAACCACGAAAAAGGTCTACAAAAGCAGCGCAGGAAATCATAAAAATAAAAACTTTTGATTGACGAGATGCTCGGCTTAAATCAACGGGTGGCTAACTTTGGGCACTATGCTACGCCCGTGATTAGTGTAATAAACTATAGTATGATCAAAAATTATTTTCATCTAGTATGGCTATGGAATAGTTCGTAATTTATGAATGCAACTATAAATCACTTAAAAATCAAATGTCAAGTTTGACATTTAAGTATACACGTAGTTGCATTCATAAATTAGGAAATATTCCATAGCCATACTACATGAAAATAATTTTTGCTACTATAGATAAAACACTTGGACGTTTTTACTGAGCGGACGATCAGCTTCGACAAGAGGGAAATAAAGCAATTCTGCTACGCACCAACCGGCCACCGAGAAGCAATAAACCTTCTGCACTGAGGCAATTGACGAAGGTAGACAGGGAAGCACCAGCATTCATTCAGCTCCAGCATTCGGCATCTATGTCTACGAGTCGTCTAGCGCGTTTCAAGCCCGCGGAAATAATATTTGCGTCCTTTCACAGAGCTGTGACGAAATACCAGGGCGCGTTTAAATGTTACCACAATAGCTGTTTAATCGCGTATACTATATGTGTGTATTTGTGTATATCATTCTACATTTGTATATACTCGTATGTGTGTGAACATTAGTAAATTTTGTTAAAATAAATAGTTGTTTACGATAAAATACTGCTTTTATAATTTCTAAATACTTTGAATATTATCATCTACACGCAAGGTAGCAGCAGCAACTAAACATCGCTAGCTGATATGCTAACCGTATCAGACTATGTAACTGTTTTGCCTTGGTGATTTTATTATTAACTATTTCGAACACAGTAATTATTTAATTCTTTACTTGTTTTCAACTTTAAGGTATTTAGATTTAAAAAACAGATTGATAAACCTACACGTATTATTTACTTCAACTACTTCTACTCTCATCGATCTAATTATAACTAATGCCCCTAATTATATCATAGAATGTGAAGTGGTTGATATGCCAATATCTCACTAATCACAACTTGGTATCTTGTCTGTTTCCTGTGAAGCACCCGCATAAATCTCAACTTGAAAAATTTTCATTTTCATCTATTTCAGCAAGAACTACGTCTTATTCCATGAGCTAATATTTTTAATGTGCTAAATCATGACAGTAAAATTGAGCTTCTAAATGAAACTGTTGGATTTTCACACTCTTATTAAAAACTTCTAAATTCACAAAACCTCCGTTAACGCCGTAGCTAACGGATAACATCAAATTAATGACATCCCTAAAAGATACGGTTTTAAAGAGTTACTAAAATGTACTCTTACCAATTCAACAATTAAATTAGAGAAAAATGTTTTTAGAATTTACATTAAACAATAAAAACCCCAGAGATACAGATTTGGAGTAATTTACGGAAAACTAACGTTTATAATTTCTCTAAATATGCGAATATTCAATAACATCTGCAGTACGTGAATAGTATTTTGTCGAATCAACTGCTATCATAATAATATCTACTTATAAAAACGAGTTTGTTGCATTTTCGTTATTTAAGGTTATCGAAGTCGCTACCTTTAAAAGTATGTAGGGCATCAAATCTAAATTGTTTTACCTCCGACGAACTGAATATTGGATTCATAAGGTTGTATTGTCCTCTACTATCCTTTCCATTAGATACATTATAAATTATTGCTGTAATAACTCACTTTATCCAATGTCTTGCAAGGTAGCGTGTCACAACACTTAGAAAATAAAAACCCAACGATGACAAGGATCTAAGGCCAACCAGCATTTTGCCTGTGCTGTTAAAGGTCTCCAGTAAAAGCATTGGATCTTAGATCAAATAATGTTATATCAACTACACAATCTTGATTCCGATCTGGATCTAACTGTACCACAGTAATAGCACATATATTTGATAACACTGATCGAAATATCATTCTTCTACTTTCACTTGAATACCCCAAAGCCGATAATATGCTTAATCATGATAAACTTAAGGCCATATTATACAGCTGGTGCTGTTTACCTTATATCTAACTTCTTGCGAATGACCGATGCCAACAAGTTGTTTTGGACGGCGCTGTGTCAGATACTTTAATTCTTGACACAGAATAGATTGAAATAATATGGCGTTATAAAGTCAAATGATGATTGACAAGTAGTCGACAATCCCCCAAATTCAGTACAACAGTTGAAACGCGAATCTGGCTCCCTTGCCTGTATTGTTTATTCTCCTGCTAACTTTTACAGCAAGTGTATAGTTGCATAATTTTTTATTGTTAATTAGGATTAAACAGTACGAATTAGCATAATTTTTTGCGCACGGAGCCGACCCTGTTCAGTGAAGCTTGAGTTCGCGGGTGTAGCGTTAATATAACTTCGGAGCCGAGTCGCGGGGAACAATTCAATCCCTTGTGAACGCATTCTACATGTCCCGCCGTTCAAGGTTTGGATGACGCAATCCGAGAGCGAGCCCGATCCACGATTAATTGATACCGAAAATGTTTGTAGTTTATAGCGATAAGCAGTCGCTACAGCTGTGTGATAATTGCGCTAAAAAAGATTTTATGTATGCAATCGCGTAGAGTAATGCACTTGTAATGTGCTTTAATTTTCGCGCTTGTAAAGACAGATATTTGGCCGAATGTTTAATGTTATTTAACTATACTTAGATGGCAGACACAATAGTCTGTTACTATATAAATGTAAATTCCAGTACCGTCAAGCTATGTCCCTCGTAGAGTGTCATTCTTATTTTATATTTTTTGTGTTTAGAAATAATGACCATTCATTCTATAGTAGTTTGTACAACGAGAGTGGATATGATGTCCATATCGCACGAGGATAAAGTTTGAGCACGACGCCGTAGGCGGAGTGCTCAATTATCCGAGGGCGATATGGACATTCCACTCGAGTTGTACAGTGTATTTTTTCTACGACCTATCAATGGAAAAGAATGGAAAATTAAAAGAAAATTTATTCAACGCTAATTAATAAGATATCTTACAACAAAATCACGTTTGCCACAAACAGGGTACAGCAGGGCGTGCCCATTGCAAAACAAACAATTAATGAAAGTTGCCTAGGTAATC
>OW679199.1:134477247-134751066 GCA_940337035.1 Agriotes lineatus
ACATTACAAATTAGAATAGAGATATAAATAAGTAGATACGAAGAAAAAGCGCAATGGAATTCACTTTGTAGACGTTAACTTTAAAAATAAATTTTTATTTGTTTTTTGGTTATTTTTAATTATGTCAATAACTAGGTAAAGATCTAATAAGTAAATTTTCTAATAGTATAGTATTAAGATTTTGGCCCGGTATTGTAAGCCCTAGTTAGGTGTATCTTGGTGTGTGTTGACCTTGTTACTCTATCTCTTAGGTCTGTGGTCCTGAGTACAGAACAGTTAATTTGGTGCCCAACTGTGAATCGTCTCACCGAGCCCAGTTCAAATCGCCAAGGCTGCGGAAAATTCCGGCCCTCGCGGGATTCGAACCAAGGGCTTGCTTAATGCAAGGCAAGCGCTTACCCGTCTGCGCTACTCGGCTTCTTCACAAGGTAAATAATACTTCAAATTAATCATTAAAATACTAAGGCATACGAAACGTCTCATTTAAATGAAATGCACCGACTGAGGAATAAACAAACGTCTTGCATTATAATGTCGCTAACTTACGACAGCAACCTTTCAAGAGTTAAAGTGGTTTAAGACAAAAGATGCCACCTCTTTAAAATGTATTAAACATGATTGTCGACTGAGACTAAGCTGTTACATAATTTTATTTATTTTCCACTGATCTATTATTTGTTGTTTATATCTGTGATACGAGTTATATAAAGCAGCCCATAACGCCCTAAGGCACTATGAGCAGGCGCAATGATAACGCCCGCTGATTATGCCCCCTCGTGACGTGGACTGCTTTGCATGCTTTTCATTTTATTTGCGTATTCAGACTGGAAAACAAAACGTCGTATGCACCGTGGGCATTACTTGATGTTCATAGCCCTCGGGCGACTCATAAACCCTCGGGCCAGAGCCCTCAGGCTTGTAAACTTGTCACCCTCGAAAAGGCATAAACATCTTCATTATGCCCTTGGTACATAAATAACTAGTTCGTTCTCTATAGTTGACAGTTTTCTTCTTTGCACTATAGGCTATGAAATTACTTGTTATAAAGCTAAACGACCCTTACTTAGGAGGTAGTCCACAACACGCAACCCTCCAAATTCGAGTAAAATTGCAAGAAATTGTATATACGTCTTCAATATATAAATGATTGGAATGATGTGATGTTATAAATCTAAACGACACTTAAGAAGTCACCCACAACGTACAATTCCCCAAATTCAAATAAAAGTGCACGATGTTGTACATTTGCTTGCTGTGGAGAAATGCCATGCTTATACGGATAAACCTTCGAGAATTAAACTCCTCTTTAGTAAAAAATTAATAATGTAGGTATTAAACATTACTGTCATCTGAGCCTTGAGTTATCTCCACATTTTCACGTCGCCCTCTGTAGTTTAGATTTCCTCTTCTCCTTCAGTGTCAGTTACAAATACCTGTCACCTCAACGTAAGTTATTAGAATTCGAGCACATCTAACGCTAGCAGTTTTAGAAAATATTTTTGTTGGTGCTGATTTTCCACTCTTATAAATGTATTTTACTCATGCATGGGCGCTTGTTTGGCTGCCCCATCACAGTGGTAGTACAACAATTGCCCTCTTTGTTGTTTAATAGGGTATATATACGAGTGTCTCAGTGCACACCCTTTGCAAACACTTGTTCACTATTGTGGGTATTCCTGGATATTCTTCGTTGTCCCTCCAAAGACACACCCAATTTATATATTAATTGCAGACAGATCGCATAAATAATTTCACGGAAATAAAACAATAACTAAATTGCTATCTGTTAGATTTGAAAAATCTATCCATATCACTGCTCTAAAGTAACATGGATGGAAAATCTTAGAACTGTCTCTATAACTTCCAATTTTTGACATTTCAACAATCCTTGATAGTAACTAGTGGATAGTGAATCTATTCAATTAACCATACTGCTAGCTACTTCCTACTTGTGTAGATATCAGTGGTTTATTAGAACTTCATTTGAGCCAAATACTGTTAAACCAGTGTCATTATAATTAAACAATGCTGAATAAATGTCATCAATAATGAAAGGACATGCCGAACAGATGATTTTAGATAAGTAAATATCGATGGTAGAGAACGTGCACATAAGATAGGCTAGAGGTGAATTTTATTTGTCTCTCACATAAGCAATGTGTGTTGCCTACACTAAAAACTAGACCATCTAATCAGTCAAATTAGTTACAACTTACACTTAGTTGCAAAACGTTTCTTTCTTATTTTTTAAAACACTAAAGCACTACACTAGGTTAATTTAAAGCCCAATTATCCTTAAGGAAGTCGATTTTGAGCCACACAAGGTAGTCGCGAAGCGAAGTTGATTAAATTCTATTTTTAAAACAGGAACGTATTTCCCTGTAAAGTTTAATATGGTGAAGAATATACCTACTATGGCCTAACAGTTAAAAATTCCTTAATAAGATGTATCCCACGCGGACAAATTGTACGTTTTTATAAAAAAACAGGTGAGATTGTGGTCAAGTTTATTCTTACAAAAATGGTATATAACGGAAAAACTGCCACAGGAAATAAAAACGAATGATACCCAAAGGTGTCCTGAAACAATACGCTCTACCAGGAAGAGCTTGTTTATAAAGCAATAAAACGCTATCGGCAAATTAATCCTTGTTTACATTAAATACTCGTCGCATTAATCAGTCTCTATCGAAACCATTCTCCACTAACGCTTCATAAACTACAAACCGAGTGCTTCCTAAAAATAGACTCTTAATGGAATTATAACTGCACACGAAGCGCTTCTGTACACACACTCAATCGTTATGAAAGCTTGTTCAAAATAAGAAGAGCCTGACGGCTAGGTGCAAGAATAAATCTAGGATATGTCATATGCAACCCAATGAACACTTAATTAATTGTTTAACCCATGCTCACAATTTGCCTCACTCTTTCTAGTGCATGAAGAATGCAAATCAATAATATTATAACTAAAATTTTCACCTGCGATTGACGACGAAAATTAATGAAGTTTTAATTAGTGTCTAACACGCAAGGTGCAATTACAAACCTGCTACTTACTGTTATTAGGTAAACACCAACTTCTAAAACACCTGGAGGCCGTAACAAAGCATAAGGAATTTCTATTCGCTAAGAAGGAACAATATGAAAGTGAGATGTGCTGTAATTAACTATTTGCCTACCCTGTGGGGTGCACTGCGTGCCATAAACTCATCTCCGAATTGTCACACTTTGTTTGTGCCTACGAAATTGTTAATTCAATATTAGGAATGACAAGCTTTGTATTCGCATTTGTTGTAAGTTTCGACCGTACATTTGAAATTTTGAAAACGTATTTACATAAAATTTGTTGTTTACTTACGCAAAATAATGATCAGAGCATATTTTAAACAATGCATTAAAAATTACAATTGAAATCGGTTTAAAGACCATTATAATAATAGTACGTGCGGATAGAATTCAAAGATTGAAACATTTATAAAACTCTACAATTCACAATTTTGTACAAATCTGGCAGATTGTAAAAATTATTGCAAAATTTTGTTGAGCAAAGTCAAACATTCCACTACATCAGCCGGGAATATTCGAGTACTATTTCCTAATTTTTTAATTAGTGGTATCGATCGGCGGAAAAATAGTATGTGTATCTTGGACAAAAAGCAACATTCCCAGACTCCTGTGTTGTTGGGCTCGTCATTCGCCTCGCCCAACAATATTCACAGTCGTCTGGGAATGTTACACTTTTCGTCCTAGATACACAATATACTATTAAATACATTTCATAGAGCCTGGGCTTGTCGTAATGAGAATTCTCAGATTATAAAAACTGAAGTAGCGAGAATCCTCACGCTACAATTGGAGCACTAATTCATTCACAAAAAAGTTTGGGTGTGTAACGGCGGTCTTTAATTTAGCCGTTTGCAGCTAAACCCGCTAGTGACTGCATGCCTATTCCTTTTATTACTAGATCCGTGGATTTTTAGGAATAGAGCTAACTTAAATCCGTAGTTTTTGACAGTGACGCGAATTGAAACTTTTAATGCGTGCACTTCCTTTTTGGTTTTCGGCGAGCCAAGTCCATTCAGTTTGTGTGGTGGGGCCCTTATGAATTGGATCTACATTCTTTATTCCGAAGTCATCGAGTGCTAGGAAGTATTCCCAGCTTTTCTCAGCGTCACTGTAATTTCAATCAAGATGCAGACCATGCGAATTTAATTTTTTACTGCACGTGTTCATTGGGCCGCTATCAATCTTATTTCCCTTTGACTTAACGTTGCTAATTAGGCGATTTGCGTTTATAGACCCGCTAGAAAAGCTAGGCCCGCTTCGCTATATTCGCTTGGCTCCGACAAACTGAAATATTCCCTGGAACATTTTATCCGTCACATGGACCGCTTCAGCTTCTCATACTTGGAAAATATTTGGCAGAAGCCAAATACTTTTTTGTGAGAGGATCCATCGTCCACAGTTAGTGCGAGCTTCCTTCCCTGTGGTGCCCCGGAAATCATGACTGCCATGGGCACGTTTGGGCATTAGCACTATTTTGCAACATTTTATATTTAACCTTGAATTGTGGATAATATAGTAAGAAGGAAAGTTCCTTTTAGCGCATAAGGCAGCCAGCGAAAGGTAGATAAATATGATTTTAATAGTACTATGTTTTATTCTTCTAATTTTCTCGAGGACCTGTCGATAGTCTTCTGTTTTATTTCTCAGATTAGAGATTAGCCCTAAAGCACCTAAAAGGCTGCATGTCAGATAGGATTAATTCGCTGCTTGATGCATGCGCAGTTCTAAACACTATTAAACGCACAATTTACTTTTGAACCAAAATTAAATCGCTTTTTTGCACTACTAGTCTCAGAACGCACCGTTATTGGCCTATTTTTAGGTTGTGAAGTTGATTTTCTCCACCAAGGGAGAGAAAGTAAAATAAACAATTTTCACCGTGGTAACTAATAAATTGCTAAGTTACCAAATATGACTATTTTAATTTTGACGTTTTAAAGAGCTCTATTGTCAGGTTGACAGTTAAAATATTTTCGAAATTTTTTGGGAATTTAGGTATTAAGCCGTTTGGTAGTGCAAAAAATAGTATATACACCACGGTAGCGAATCGTCTTATAACCTTCGCGCTTTAGATACTTCGCGCTGCGCGCTCAGTATCTAATATGCGCTCAGGTTATAATACTGCGCTTCGCTACCTTGATGTATAATATACTATTATTCACTATTTAACGTTGTAGAATAGCTTCTGTGTATATTAACACGTCGTTTTGAATTTAGTGAGCCAGTGCAGCATGTATATGTCCATTTTAAACGGATTACACGATTTAAGCCCAGGTTCTTTGGAATTGCTGAGCCTGGTTTAATATTTACGCACATAAGACGTTATTTACTTTGATTTTGTTGTTCTTATGCATTTGTATCTACACAGCTTAGCGATTAAAGCCTCGTTATTGTTCCCTAAGAATCATCGTCTGACCATTACCCATGACAATAAATCGCTGAGGGTTTTGAGCTAGTCTGGGTTCTGAATGCCTGTTGTTTAGGGGCGGTACAGGTTGAAATGAGTCGTAGGTTGCATCAATAATTTTCGGAGACACAAGGTACACGAATGAATCATTGCAACCTATCTTAAATAAATTTTACGACGATGAGCTATTGGATGGTTTACCCCAGCAGGATGACGCAACCGCGTATATAACTTCAGCTATGATTAGTTTTTTACGCAAATATTTTGATGAGAGGCTCATTAGTAGGAATACTGTAACACCCAGGCCTCCTTGATCGTGTGATATGGTCGTTTTGGACTTTTTTATGCTCGTATTAGAACATACAATATTTTAGGCTCCGCTTAATGATTAAACAAACTACAAAAAATCTATAATTTAACAACTTGTCTCAATTATTGCAAAGTGTTGTTGAAGAAATAGGAAGACAAGTTTAAAAGTAGTTAGAAGAAGAAGACAGACATTTTGAACATTTATTACGATCATTACATTTCACTTCTTCTTCCTCTCAGTCTGAGAGCATGTTACTACCACACATTGAGTGCGGTTTTATGTCTTCTTAAGCCGCGCCGGGGAAAGTTGTTTATTACAGATGTTGATACTTACTTTTGAGATTTCTTCTTGTAGGTTTATGTTACCTTTGAGTGTATTGAAGCATATGTTTGTGTTTAAAGCAGTTTCAACTTTTTTTAACATCATCCATGAGATTTTAAACAACGCTGGAAGTTTTGGTTACTTCAGTTACTCGACCAGCTCTATGTATTTAAAATATAAAATCACCGTGTAAGAAACCATTGATTCTGCTATTGTTTAAATAAGAGGTCATAAAAGATAGTTCAACTCTGAATTTGTGAAAAATATACGGGATATTGTCAAATTATTTAATTCAAGATTCTAATGTTATTTTCAAATATAAGTTAAATATTCAAATGTACATTAATCTTCCCATTTAAGGTGACTTCGATGCCAAAATCTACTACTACTTATTAAATATTAAATTAGATATTCGGTGACACACTTTAATAAATTATATTTCCACACGTTAAATAGGCCAAAAATATAAAATACAATTGTAAAAAAAGCACAAATGCAACAAGCATTAGTTCAAATTAAGGTAATTTAATCTCGGATAGTTTTATTCTAACCCAATTTCATTTGTTGTAAAACCATTTCCGTTCAACTTACCATTGAACACAATTTATACTTTTATATAGCTAGCTTAGCTTCCTGAGGTTGGCGTGATAATCAGAACACTGGAGCGATGGTTAATTATATGTGGTTTTATTTTTATCCATAAATATTTGTATATCTGTTAAATAATTACAGGCTAAGTGACTAGGGGCGTGAAGAAGTACTGTCGGCGGTTGTGGTTCTTCTTGTTCTTCTACAGAGCGGTTGGCAAGGGCTCGAAGAGGCTCGACCAAAGTGCGGGGCCTAGAAAGAAAAAAGTAAAACCCGAGGGGTTACTTCGGCCTGGGCGTGGTGGTAACGACACTAAACAAAAATGTGACCTCTTGTAGGGCGCGTCACGCCGGGCGTTGAGGGGTTCCACCTGGAGGGGGCTGTGGAGGTGGTGAATAACGGGACAGCCTCCTGGGGGAGAAGAGTAGTTTTCGAGCAACCAGGGATACTTTCCGCCGAGGATGCTTTCATACTCTGTGCGAACTAGGGGTCGCCTGCAGAGATTGGATGCCAGAGCTTTAGGTAAACAGAATTGAAGCTGGCTTAAAACTTGGTTGCCCAAGCTCTTACGCTTAGGCGAACGACTTGGTTTAACCTACAGAGCTTATCGGACTTTTGCTATTGACCTAAGGGCTATTTAAACACCTTTCCGTTGTTATTTTCAACAGCTGGCGTCGCAGTGGGGGTTCAGTTGCTATATTTGATTAAATTGTCCTACATATAATACGTTTTTCCAAGGGTCAGTCAGAATTATTTGATCGACATCATGCTGTAGCGGGCCCCACATTTTGACACCCCACTCGACTCTACTTGTAAAATATATGTAAACACATTACTACAAGAAAAGTCTTGAACTTCAACTTAAGGTATTTTGTGTTACTACACTAACTCTATATATTGTTTGAGGCGTTCGCGGTTACTCGAAAAATTCTTGTTAAGATTTTAACAAGAATACACTACTATCCATTCACAAAACTCGTGAACTGTCAAAACGCTGCGCTGTCAAGTTGGTACCTTGTTTAAATTCTGTTTTGGAACTTCTGATTGCTGAATTTGGCAGCAATGAAATTTTCGAAATTTAAAAAGTTGACTTATGTCACACTCTCTTGTAAAAAATAATCACTTATAATACCATGAGTAGTCAAAGTTATGTCGACTATTTTTGTGGTGGTGTCACGAATGTCCATTGCGCTTTGGTACGATTAGGACGAGTGCGATAGCACGAGTCCTAATCCCAAGCGCAATGGACATGAGTAGTGATACCACCGCAAAAATAATCTACTTAACTTTCACTAAGAATGGTATTCGAGGGACTATTTAATGAACCAAACTACTTTTTCAAATTAGTTTTCAGTAAATCTAGCAACAAACTATGCAATTTCTATAGTAACAAACACTAATATTGACTTTTTCTAATAAAAATCACATTTGTTTAAAATAGTCACTTGAATACCTTCTAGGAAGATATATCCACTGATATTTTTTTGATTGGTCAAGAAACGTCAGAATTCTGGATTTTCATTGGTCACTTTTTGACAGATGACAGGTGAATTGAATAGTCTCCAAAATTCTTTAATTTTTGTGCATACACTTCAATTGCATACCTGCTATACATTTCCATTTAAGGAATATTAAAAAAGAACGCCAGAATAAATGTATTTTCTACGCAAACGTTAAACTTCATCGAAATCAGATTTCCTGCATGAAAATTTGACTTCGTAATTCGAGTACGTTTTTATTTATCCCTGAATCGCATTCCCTTACGCTCTCGAAATCTTCAAAACTCAATCTGAGGCGACTGCATACTGCTTCAACTCAAATCATGTCCTGTATCAGGTTGGCTTATAATGCTCGAGCCCTGAGAACTATATCGTTGCACTCGAAATGGATGCGTCATCAATCCCTGATTCCGCGATGCATAAAAATTTGAAACCCCCGTTATAGGTGCCGCAATGGAGTAATTGCTTAGTACGCAATTATAACAGCTTTTTAAGTGTAAATACAGACTTGTGGCAAAAACATATTTACTGCATTGCTTGCAGCGTCATTTTTTTATTTATTTCGTCGCAGTAACAATTCCTGGAGCCCCTTACATACATGCGGCTTTGGGCTAAACGAGCTGGCCACTACTTAAATTCCCGGTGAACACGCGATGCTTGAAAGATCCAGATGGGTCGCTGAATACAAATATTTGAGCGATGCACGCACCAACACCGGACCGTACTTGCGCACTTGTGGTGCATGTTTGTTATTACATTATCGTAAGCGCAAATTATCCTGTAACACTAGTGGAATTGTAAAATTTAAAAAGGTATACCTGAAATTTAAAACGTTTATAGATAAATTTTCCAGATTCACGAATAATCAGAATCTAGATTGTCTTGTTTTGAAACATAAATATTCTAAAAATGTGTTTCACTGGAGGAAACGCCAACTGAACAAACCGTGTAACTTTACAAAGAAATTTATTAACTGCTGATTATATTTGTACACTAACTTATAAATCGTTAAATAAGAAAATTAACTAGAAAATTAAATAATATAAGCAATAGCTTTGTGCATAAGTTCTAGACAGTCTGCTGGCTTTGCTCTGAACGTTATAAAACTTCCGTTAATTTAATTTGAAATTGTGAAATTACCATAGTACTATAAATCAAATCGAAAAATAAATCGTCGAAAGTGCGGATTTACATACAATTCAGAATCATATTTTTCGGCCCGATGAGTTATTTAACGCGATAAACGCTTTGCTTATTTTCGTAACTACTACACCGGTCCACGCTGCTTGAATAATTAAATACCGCCATCTTTTCAAGGAGGTGCAGAATAAACATCATTATTTAAGGCCTTTGAGAAACCCCTTAAATCAGAGCATAATTAATTAAAAACGTTTATAAAAGCTCGGTATTTCCCTGCAAAGGTCTCGTCAAAGCTTTTCCTGAAACCCACTCCCCCCATCCAAGTTTCATGAATTTATACATTATAGATGCTACCCTGAGAAGTTCATCAAAGTTGTAACAGCGGCTGGTCTCTGTTCATCAGAATAACTCAGATTGCCAGAAGCATTTGTCAAAATTAAGCCGTAAAATATTCATCGATTTCCGCAATGATTTATACAGTCGCAGAAATCCAAGCTGCATTATGATGTATGGTCTCACAAGGCGAAGGTGTCGTGTGGCTAGAGGACTGAATTGTGTGCTTACGTAGGCAATATTTCCAAATTCCGAGCTTTTATTGGCGTAGATTGCGTGTGACCGATATGCTCGCTTAAAGCGGTGAAATATTGAGACTTCGTGGGAATATATAGATTTTAGTCTAGCTTCTGTTGACTTTACGTTACGTTGATAATCATTCCATCAGAAGAAATTTCTAAGAATAACACTGAACGTCATATTTATACGTTTTATGGTTCCTTTTCTTCAAATGTTTGCGCTTATGAAACACTTTTTTCATCTCATCTGCTACCAGGATCTCTATCGTTCAGAATTTCATAATTCATAATTTTGTTTTGCACTCTATTCTTAAATCTAAAAAATTGTAGAGACTGTTAATTAAGTCGATCGTGTAACTTAAAGTAATTCAAAATCTGAGGTAAAGGGCGTGCGATAGCCATTCTATTGGAGAAAGAAAGGTGATTTTGATATTTCTGTTTGCCCTCGGAACATCAAAATTGGATCGTGCCAAAAATTACAAGAACTATTGGAACAAGGTCAGTACAGATGCATTTATTCCCAGAACCATCTAAACTAGTCAGTGACGTCACAAGGTTTAACTAAAATACAATTGGTGTGTTTAAATTTGAACGCCGCCAACTTCACTCACAATTATTATTCTTTAACCTCCACGGCCCGGCAATTTGAGATAAGCACGGAGGCTTCATAGTGTGCGAGTTGTCGTGTAAGCCGTTATAATGCAGAGCCACCTAGACCCCCTAGAAGATAGTTCAGCTAATAGACAACCAGAAGGGTATAAAAGCAAGATGCTTAGCCTGGTGAAGGCACTGAGTCCAGCTCTCCAGTCACCAGCCTTACACCCCAAAGCCTGCAGGCAGAACAGAATTGAGATTGCCAGTCTGAAGCCGCCCGCCGGTCTTGCCGCCCGCCCAAGAGTTTTCAGTTCTGAGTCCAGAGCCTTTTCCCAACGCCCCTTACAAAGCTGCTTCCCAAGCCTAACCGATACCTAAGTGGCAAAGATATCCTCCTGAACGCGCTTCCTAGACCTAGCCGATATATCGGCGGCACGACTTCCTGCTGAATTTGCTTTCCAAGCCTGAACTGTAAAGAAGCAAAACATCGACTTATCTAGCGAAGAAGATTCCCGTTTAGTAAAACGGAACGGTCCTACGTTCTTTCCAAATAGGATTATAACATCACGCAGAAACTCCGGGAATGCAACTCGAAATTCGCAAACGCCCGCACCATTGGTGAAACACGAGCATGATTCCTAGACACCAGAAAAAAACACTTCCAAGGGTGTTGATTACCTTTCAAATCACGTACAAATACCGGGCAGAAAGCTGCTAGCTTACAAACGCGGCCGTATTTAATCACTCTAAATCCAGAAATCACCGCCACGAACACATCGCCGAGAGCGTTGTTTTCCAAGGAGGCGAGGTTGGTGGTCTAAGCCCACATGCCTTCAAGGTAAAGACGGTGTTGGCAGACTAGCTTCGTAGATGTTCGGGATGCTACTGGCAACCTGAAGAGATTCTTTATTTTTATTTTGCTTTGTATTATAAATACCATTATATTTTGCTATCTACACTGTTCTTAATCTATTTCATGCGAGCCATAACGACCTCTGGCCTCTGGATAATCTGAGCAACCAACAGGGACGAAATTCATGCGAAAAGTATTTTGCTAAAACCATCCTGACCAGAGCAAAATATTACATTTTGAAAATATTGCAAAGCAATTAATATTTGTTGTACAAGTTCTTGGGAATTTTCACACTGGCAGATTTGAAATGTTGTCACTTAACTTTTCATTTCCTTATAAACTCACATCAAATCCGTCATTTTGAATAATTATCCAATCTGAGGATTCACAACTATCGCATCCTTAATGTTTGAGTCCTTGACTTCCAGCAATTTTCGTTTTTGAAACGCTTCTAGAGTCTACATCTTTTATAAAATTCTCCCTTAGATCGAACTATATATAAAAGTAGCAAATGCAATTTATTTTATTTGTAACGGTTTCTTCTCTTTCTAATAATTGTTTGTTTCAGCAGTTTATTACCACGTGAATCTGGGATCTAACGCGACTGTTCACTAACGTTCAGACCACGAACTAAATTATGTAGTTATGCCTGTGTGAGCCACTGTAATTCAGGCGGATCTAATCGCTGTAATAAAAAATGTAAAGTTTAACATTTTAACCGTCTAGTCGTTCGTCTTCTAAAATCCAAAGTGTTAGAGAGTATACTGACTAACAGGTCGTATTGCTGATGGTAAACTAAAATATTGGAATTTTTTCATGTTCCCTGCAGGGACCCTGATATATTTGTTATGCAATAAGAATCGATTAGATAATCTCTTTCTTCCCCCACTGTGAGATACTGTGAGAAGGATACAGGAACGGACGCTTTTATCCAGTGTCAAAAATAAGTTGTACAAGAAACGCAATAAATATGTGGAGCCCAATGCTTTTCTATACATATAAATATAATATAGAAATGATAAACTTTCTTGCTTTGAGCATTGAGTAAAAATGCTTATAGCGACACACGTAACAGAAATTATCTCACCCGCTAGCACTGTTCAACTGCTCGACAAATGTTCAATGGTTTTCCCAGGTGTTCATTCAAACACTATATATAAACGTTTGCTGTGCCTGTGTTTCTACGTCACCTTTTCATCGGCAACAATCCGATGCACTACGTCCGCGATCGGCCGTTGTGTCGCGCGTTCTTTATAACGCAGCGACAAGCAAACATGATATGTGCGCCTTCGTAGGCAAGTAGTTAACGCGTCTGATTATCAATCAAATTCTGCAGGTTCAAATCCCGCCGGCTGCAATATTTTTCGATGCGAATTGATGTAATTCGCATTAATAAATGTTTCCTTTTACTGTTTCAGATATTTTTACCTGTGTTGTGCATAATTTTTGAACAGTCTTTCGGCACACTCTGTATATTAATGACATTAAAACATTTTTTTCTGTAACTTTTTTGTTTACAATTCAATTTTAAAAATGCAAAAACTATTTTAAGTGGAGTAAGGTCACCTTTGTTCTGGAAAGCTATTATACATAAAACGTAAGTTCATTACTGCAGTTAACTCAACTTTTCAAAGAAGAGTAACAACCACTTTCTACAAAGCAGTAACAGTAACTGAAGTGTTGTATTCAAATTAGGGCTGCAACGAGTAGCTTGCGTACTCGGTGCTCGGTCAAAGTTTTCACCGAGTAATGAGTACTCGATGCTCGGTCTTATATGCACTACTCGGCCGAGTAACAAAAATTAATTGAAAAAATAGAGAAGGCGTAATTTTTATCTGTATTCTTAACCAACAACTATAGAACGTACAAACATTTGGGGAGCACCGTCATAAAAAAAGAAACAGTATCAAGTGAGATAACATAACCATGTTACTAATAATTATCGTAACTAAATTTACTAAGATATAATATGTAATCCGGTCATCAATAATCAAATTCAATACTTGTAATTAAGAATAGCAAGGGTATGATACAAATATTCAAGTGTCTCTCCGTTTTTTTTTGCTTTCAAAGAACTTCTTTTTGACTCAAAGACGTTTCCCAGCTCTGAAAAAAGTCTTTCACTAAAAATAGTGGATGCTGATGCAGATAAGTACTGCTTCATGGCCTTGAATAAACGTGGAAAGATATTTTGATTAACTAACT
The DNA here is from genome assembly GCA_940337035.1 of Agriotes lineatus. Lineage (NCBI taxonomy): Eukaryota > Metazoa > Arthropoda > Insecta > Coleoptera > Elateridae > Agriotes > Agriotes lineatus. The sequence continues at coordinate 134,490,806 of OW679199.1, forward strand.
CACCAATGGTGATCGTGTTCTATCAATTATAGGTAATTTCAAGTAAATATCAATTTTAGTTTGCAGTACTTCCCTTGTTGATAAGACGCGACTTGAAGAGCTGGAAATTGACGCTGAAGCAATAGAAGAAAACATATCCCAAATAGAAGTTTCGGGTTTAATCTTTTTAGTCGTTTGCATAAGAGCATTCAGTGGAATATCATCATCGCCAGAGTCTGATAAACTATTTTCTACAACATTTGGTATATTTGGTTTTTCTGGCTGGACGTGAACCCGATCTTTCTAAAGAACACTGATCAGCTTCTCTCTAATTAATTGCATTTTTGCAACTGTCTATGAAAAATATATCTTTGAACCTGTGGTCTAATAAAGTGGAGATAGAATAATTGGGATATAAGTCTATATTATTAAAACGGCTATTCAAACCTTTAATTAGACTATCTTTCATGGTTCCCACTAAATTCATCTTACATTCTAAAAGATATTTTTCAGAGCCCTTACACTTGGTATTACTTCTGTTATTAGAGCTATCTCTGAATTAAAATACCTAGTTGTCCTTTTAAACGGCTTTGTAAAAGCATATTGAGAGATAAAACATTTTTCTACTCGGCGGCCGAGTACTCGGTACTCCGCCAATGCTCTAAGCCGACTATTCGGTACTCGGTCAAGTAAAAAACTAAGGCTCGTTGCAGCCCTAATTCAAATAGCCTAAAAGTTAAGTATTTCAATAACTTCCCAAACGCCCAAAAACTATACGTGAAAATCCAAAACGTTCGTTGAGGAACCAAATACAACGTTATTCAGAGTAATTATTCCATTATCCCGGATAAGAAATAACTACAAACACGAAACGAACACCACATTAAAAAAGAACACAAAAAGTATATTGTAGGAACAAATTACGACGCTAAGGATCATTTATCGTAAGCCCATTTGCGTTACACGCGAGTCATCAATTTTCTTACCACATTTAACTGTAACCCCAGGAGCATGAATTGCCACGCACATCCACGCGATAATTGCAAAAGCTGATCCGAATTTTTGTGCTTGCGTTTTAGAATTCCCAGGAGCACACTGCACGTAAGCGTTTTTCCCATTTGGACAGCCATACAAGTAATTGGGCTGGAAATAGAGAAAAACATGTTTAAACAACGTTTATTTGAAACGCTGCAATTTAAACCAAGTCCCCTAGACCCGGAATCTTTAGCAAGGTGTGATTTATTACAGAGACTTTTATAAAACGCCGGTGGAATTTTAACATGGGTAATCTCGGGTTGTGATATATTAATACACTGTCTGGGACGTTTGCACCTACCCTTAATACGTGCGAAATGAAATATACACCATTTCCTAATTTCAACTGTTATTTATAACACTAAAGCAACTGCTGGAAGAACAATTTATTACTGTGAGCCTTTTTTATGTTTTATAAAAACGCTCATTACCTTATTTACTAGAACTGATTTCTATAGTAGCTCATAATCCCTACCAAATACAATCTGCAAATGTACACAAACATATTCCTGACTTTTCATAGAGCTCATTTCAGTTTAAACTAGCACTTCCTAGTCCACCTCTCTTGGGGATACGGGATACGGGAATGCGCTGACTGAACTTGTGTTATTTCAGCCTCTAATTAAACGATGATATCTAACACTAACAGCTCGGCTTTGTACAAGCGTATCACATAACAAATAATATATGGTCGATAGACTACATTACGACTCGATTTATTATATACTGTATCGGCTATCCTTAAATTACAACTTCATTTTGGATATTATTCAATAATACGTAAAATAATCATTTATAGCCAAATTTTAACGTATTATTAAATATTATCAAATTATATACACGATGCCTGTAGATTGCACTTGCACTGCTATTTTATTTATCAGTCGAGTAATAATGCAATGTCCATGAACTACATTTATGATTCAGTTCTATACACCATTCAACGATTGATAGACCGCGCATGAACCACAACTCAATTTCAATTTCATGTATAATTCAATGATGAAGTGCCCATAAACATTCAATTCTGTATACCATTCAACTACTAATGCACAAGCAATGAGCTATGCTTACAGTTCAGTTTTGTGCATTATTCAATGAATCGTATAATGTGCAAAAACGACATTTTTATTCAATACCATTTTGCATTCACCATTGATACACTGTTAATAGCCTATAGTAGTTCAGTGATATATACCAATCAACTAGCGAAATATTGTTCAAAAACAGTATTTTTGACTTAATATAATTTTCCAGTTAACTACTGATACACTCTTATATCGTATACTAACTGTTCGATTATATTGTACATATCATTCAACTAATAACATATTGTTCAAAGACTACATTTTTGGCTAAATATCATTTTCTAGTTACCTGTTGATACATTGTTAATAACCTATGCTAACAATTCGATTATACTTACCCTTCAATCAGTGATATATTGTTCAACAACTGCATTTGTGACTGAAGTTTATTTTTACTTCCTTTTACTATAAAGGAAGTATTGGATTCACCCCAAAAATTCGAAATTGAGTTTTCAACAGATCTTTACGTTTTAGAGTCCCCTGATCCCAAAAAACATATTTTTTTTCATTGGTCTGTGTGTCTGTCTGTCTGTCTGTCTGTGTGTCTGTCTGTCTGTCTGTCTGTGTGTCTGTGAACAGAATATCTCAAAAACGAAAAGAGGTATGGCATTGAAACTTCATATATAAGTTTTGTGTACTATGTAGATGAGACAGCAAGCTTTTGAAGAAAATCGCATAACCGGAAGTAGGTGTTTACTCTTGTGATTTTTCAGTTTTTTTCGATTTTTTCAAAAACGGCTCTAACGATTTTTTTTAAACTTTACATTTTTCTTACATTTTTAATGTGTATTGATGTGAGATAGGTGATTTTCCAGTTGAATACTTCTAAAGTGGGTTTCTTTTGTTTTTTTTCCTATTTTTTTTATTAACTCCTATTTTAAATAAAACACCCGGTATATTATTACATTTTTGAATTCACCTTAAAATTCTAGAAAAAATTTGTCTCTTCAACTAACACTCGATTTTGTACCGTTTTTGTAGAATTTGTAATTTTTGAAAATTTTTAACAAATGATTAAAAATTAAAAATGAAATTTTTGACTAATTATAAGATCACTGTAAAAGGAAGTTGTGTGAGTGTATCACACCAGATTTTTTACTCAACTTTTGATATACTCTTGATAGCCTACACGCCTACAGCAACAGTTCGGTTTATACATATCTGCCCACTACAGACATAGTATTCAAAGACTACATTTTCAACTGAATTTCATTTTTTATTCATATATTGATATAGGGTTGATAGCCTATAATAACGATTCGGTTATACTCACTATTTAACTAAAGACATATTTTTCCAATTTACTCAATATAATTTTACATTCAACTATTGATATACCGTTGAGAGCCTTCACTACCAGTTCGGTTATACATATTGTTTAGCTACAGACATATTGTTCAAAGACTATATTTTTGATTGAATATAATTTTTATTGAACTATTGATAGCCTTACTAACAGTCCGGTTTATTCGATATTATTCAACCAGTGATATATTGGGCAACGTCTGCATTTTTACTGACTATCAATTTCCACTCACCTCTTGATGCACCGTTGATATCCTATTCTTACAGTTCGATTATATCTTACATATCATTGAAATAATAGTGACATACTATTCCAAGACTACATTGTTGATTCAATATATTTCCCATATTACTAATGATACATACACTGTTATATAGCCTATACCAGCAGTTCGGCTGTATATATTGTTCAACTAGTGACATGTTGTTCAGAGACTACATTTTTGAATGACTATAATGTTTTATTCAACTATTAATACTATGCTGCCCGCCTATTTGGTCACTTTATTCGATATTATTCGACTAGTGACTACATTTTTGACTATCATATTCTAGTCAACTATTGATACACTGTTGATATCATATACTAACAGACGGTTATATCGTACATATTATTCAACTAGTGACATGCTAGTACATTTTTGAGTCAATATAATTTCCCATTCTACTATAGATACACTGTTAATAGCCCATAGTAACACTTCGGTTATACATATTATTCAACTAGTGACATATTGTTCAGAGACTATATTTTTCACTGAAAATAATGTTTATTCAACTATTGTATGTACACTTTATTCGGTATTATTATAGCTAATTGTACGAGTATGTTGCCTATAGGCTTTATTTACAGTTCAATTTCATATATCAATCAAATATTTATACGTTTACTTCTACCTGCAGACGACTATTAACACATTGATGATAAGTTGGTGATACCTTAGTAGTCGCTTCAATTTTTTATACTTGATTATGTAATAATAAATTCTTCATAGAGTACATTTACAGACTAATTGTATATTCATTCTTGTACATGATGCTTACAGTGCATTCAGCATCTCAGCTCAATTTTATATGCACAGCAACAATTGATACGCAGTTTCTGAACCACATCTAAAGTGCAATTAATTGTATGTACGATTCAATTAATGATACAATGCGTACCATTTCGCCGTAATTTACTGTTCACAGATTAGACTGACAGATTTTTCTATATCATTCAACTAAAAATAATTGTGAATGGACTATATTTTTCAGTCAATTTGCTGCATCGTTCAACTATTGGGACATAGTCTATGGACTACAATTATAGTTCACTTTTACCTACCATTCTAGTAATGTTATACCGCCCACGCACTACAGTTTTCAGTGAATTTTATATATTTTTCAACTACTCATACGATGTCCATGGACTATACATACCATTCAGTTTTATATACCAAGCAATGTCTGCCTATCCTAACTACATATTCCACTGAATTTTATATATCATTTAACTGTTGATCTATTCGGCAGACTACACTGATAGTAGTTACGTTATTCAACTGACAGGAAGTTATGTGTCAACTATATGCAGTTGCTCAACAATTATATCTGCTGTTGAATTAATGAGACACTGCCCATTTCAGTACACTGAACTTTAGCCAGCACCGCGCTTGTTCTACTTTAACCCCTAACTATTGAATCATTTTCATCAACAGTTTGCCACCAACTTCGGGGTATAACATAACAGAAGGGCGACAATAATAGTATACAACCACGTCAGTAGAAATTTCATAAAGTTCATAAATGCGCCAGTAATTACTAACAAACTAGGAGTTGATGCAACACTAGACGGTGATTCCAATATTTTGGTGTGCTTAATGCACAGATTCGTTTTTGCCTTCACGACACAAGATCGTGTTTTAATACTCCCAGCAATGGGAGGCGGCGTTGACAAAACAAGCGGCAGCAGACTACTTAATTAGCACCTGGGCAGTGGAGGCACAGCAAGAACTCTCAACGATTGCTAACCGAAGTAGCGAAGTGGGGACCACAATCAAACGGAAGATTCGCCAAGGATTACAAATTCGGCTACCAAATTAGTAGCATAACCTAGCTGCTCATACTTTAACGATTCCAAGTCGTCTCTAACATCGACGAAACACGAGTGCCCCATTAGAATATAAATGAAAGAGAAAGCGCACATTACCGAGGCTTAAATGGCGACGCCAGAAAAATTCACAACCAAATGCGATGGGTAATTAAGATCCAAATAGCTTCGATAAGTCAATCATACAAATCCGCCATAGCGCGAGTGAGTTAGGACACTTGCCCTTGTAAGTCGCTATAAACTAGCCCTAAACTAAAGCAAAGGTTAATACGGAGTAAAACGCCTGCGATTAAGTCGGAGAAGCTTGCAGAAGAGTGCAAGGAACATAAAACCTTTACAAAGGTTCGCGGAGACAATTTAATGATACTTGGCCTAGTTACGCATAACAACGGATCCATAATACATCGGGCGAGTGAAGGCCGTACAAAACGAGTTCGGCAACTTCAATGACTGTACAAAGTTGAACTTTTCGGACATAGGCGACCAAAAGTAACAAAATCAAACGAGAAAAGTAAGCGGCCATAATGCGTAACAAATTTTACCCGTAACAAGTTCTATAATTCTGGCTTTTATTCTATAGGCTCCTATCTACAATAATAAATTTACACTATGAGAAATCAGTTCGAGAATATTATTATTAATACAATTAAACGATCGACTTCTGAATTGAAATGTCATCATAGAATAAAGCTATTATCAGCGCAAATAAATCAAACAAGTAGAGACACTCACTGTCGGTAAGTTCCTTTGATGTCAAAATACCGATTTGTATGACCTTGAACGCCTGATGGGGGGTACTTTCCGATGGTACTAACAGATGGCGCCACTACTTTATCACATATGATTGGTAGCAGAACTAGTAACTGGCTCTCATTGGTAGTACAGTGCCTTTATATAGACAGTGGCGACAATGGTGTGTCCTATTTTTGATTGGCTCTCTAGATCACGTGGTTTTAGCCGCCATGTTTAGGCTAAATCACCTGTGCTTCGTTTTATACTTTTGGCAGTACTGAAGTGTATTGTCAGTCTATGACAAATTCGATATTAGTAGGATAGGTTTTGTTTGTTATTTGGCACAGACTGACGCAAATCTTAACCTGCAAATCTCGAATGTTTTCAGTTCTGCCAAACGTAAAACACGTATCACAGTCGACTCTGATTACGGATTTAAATAAACACCCGTTAGAAATTTGGCTAAATATGGCGGCGAGAGTGTGGCTTAGTTGTATTGTCGACACTGTCTATATAACGCGCTGTAATTGGTAGAATTGTGTGCTGCCATCTGATAGTGAAGCTTAGAAATAACCCCGAATTACTGTCCCAGGCACTCTAGACAGGTTTCGACATTTGAGTGTCCCTACTTGTTTGATGTATGTACGCTGCTATTATTTTTAAAAAATATCCATAACAGTAGGAACTTGAACACGATAAATGCCTATCCCAATAGGACTGTCTTATTTATTACTCATAAATGGCATAGCTGTTACATTGGCACCATTGTCTACCATACAAGGAGCGTATTTATTCCTAAAACAGGCAGCAAAGCCAAATATGCAAATGAAGCAATATACATGTTACAACATAATTGCAAGTCTATTACTGACGTGTACTAATAATTTTCCAGAAGTCTATTAGAGCTTGTAGATAATTCTGTACGCAATTAGTATTAAAGACTAATTTTAATTCAACCAACAGTTGTGTAACTTTGCTCAGCGTCCTCATCTTTCAAGAAACTTCGTCATGCGTTTATAACATATATTTTCTAGTTGCATATGGAACCAGTTTTGGCCAACTTTATTAATATGTTAAAATGTTTTTAAATTCTATTAATTACATAAAAAGATGGAAATCCCATGATATAGGATATGAACAGTACCTTCTGATTGTGTTGTCATGGAAAATTCCAACGCTTTTAATCGACTTTGTAAAGGGCACAGATAATTCGCTGTTCGTGAACAAAAAGTTTACATGTTCTTAAATGTTCCAAAAGGCTCAAAGTACAACTCCCTCGAAAATAGTCAAGCGTTTTAACTCGGAAATAAAACAGTGCACCCCTATCACATCATACTTAAATATAGAATAGCGAAATTCTTCCGTTTCTCCTTCGAAACTATTGAGTGTAGGTTTGAACTCCTCGAATTCTTTCTTCTAAAAAGGCAAATAGGGAAATGAAGAAACTTTCCTCTAATTATTAAATAAATTATTTTTGTAATGCTTCCCAGACCTACTCCACGACATTGAAAGGTAACCTGAATATTAAGATAATATTTATCTAAATAACACAAATTTAACATAATAATAATAATGTCAAATGTATGTATCTGGGCAAACCCTTTCCCACCTTCGGGGAAAATTATACGGAGGGTCAGGACAACTCATACATACAACATTTTAATCTATCCACAAATCTTACTAAACTGAACCTACAAACTTGCTAATTAGTTTACGAGGAAGTCGTGTTCTCCTAAATAATTCAATCCTCATATCTCAGGCGATATTTGCATGACGGCCGCATTAATTACGCGTTCGTCCAAAATAACTGTGCGGTTGTAATTAATCGAACCACAATCTCGGGTGTATCTACAAAACGGTAGATGAGATTAATTGGGGTTAAATATAAACAACGAAAATCATTGGGCTTCATTAATTCTCCAACTACTTAATTGCCGCTTCGAAATAGAGCCGCGTCTGGCGAAAATTCTACCTTTAATAAATTGACCAACACAGTTAGTGTCACAACAGCTTAATTAAATGTTAAGTCAATTATTGTCAGAGACTTTCGGTAATTTATAATTCACCTTTATAAGTTAATGTATGCACATAATGTGGCCCATACCTGGCGTGTCCAAATTACCAAACTGCGTAAGTGTAAAATACTGAAGGAATAGCGCAACTCAAAACACATAGCATCCGAAAATTATAAAAGGTCAAAAGCAGATTACTATTCTAATACGACATAAATGTGAGGTGCACTAACGAACACTGAGCCATAACCTGAAGATATTCCATAAAACTTGAAAATGTATGATTGCAATATTCATATTCACAGAACGAACTGCCACATGGTAACAATTAATGATAGTGCGCTCGAGTTTCCAGCTCCAGAATTTCCCTAAGGGGTGAAAACTGCCCAGCCCTAATTTATGTCACATTTTTGCAATGTGAAATACCATCATAAGGGCAGTCATATATAAAAATGAGATTACTATTTTGTTACGGAACGGAGTTCTGTAAATGAACACAGAATACTAAAGCTCAAAACACTAAGTTTACTATTTCATTCCTTGCCACATAACAAATAATAAGTTGTTCTCAGGAAATTTTATATTGTGGCATTAAAAGAAGTATTTAACAATTATAAAGTTGTAAACTTCACGGAGCCATTTTAAAAATAAATAACTTAAGTCTAGGCATTTTTTATTAATTTCAGAATTTATTAAATCTCAAAACTACGATTATCAGGACACGAGCTTACGTGAACAAAAATGATCAACATATGCACATGTATGTGTATATATACTAAGTATATAATTATAATTAACAACAGACGTAGATAAGGTTAGCTTCTTTATTGAGAAGAGCATGAATTGAATATAAAAATACTAAGAAAGAATTAAAACGTGCTATCCACAAATTAAAGAGATGCATTGGACAAAACTAAGCGAATACGTAGTAGATATCATTTTTAGGGACAAGTTTACATAGTGACGAACAGATTGTCTACCTTCGGTGAATTAAAGCGGAAACGGGGACATGGCCCTATTCCGAAGTTGTTACAGGCTAAATCAGTATTTAAGACACATAAAACAGCCCACACGTGGCAGCTACTTTAATCAGTAAATTCAAAAAGTCAATGTGATGACACAAAAGCTAAAATTCGCCCTAATTAAATTACAAACGTTCTTGGAACAGGAAGTTTACCAGCTGCTCGTCGGGAGGAAGGATTCGATTCAATAAAACGTAAATTAGGGCGATGTGCTGTTGAATTATTTATTGATGTTTAAAAAAGGGGGCGCCACAGACTTTAGAATCGTTTTAAAAACTACCTTGAAATGAGGAACAGTAGTTTGGTGTGATGACAGCTATGTGCAACGTCCAGTCTCGTCCATCCACGAATCTACCCTATTATTAATTTCCTGTGAGCCACTCCTTACAAAAATAAAACAAAAATACAATGGGACGTCGTATGCAAACCATGAAGGAAAAGTAAGAATTAAGTTAATCTGATTATACTGAATTTAAATATAACTATGTATAATTAACACGAAGTAAATGATAAGAAAAGGTTACTCCTACATCTATATGACGTCATAGGCGGTTCACACACTGCTAAAAGACAACAGATACAGATGATGACTCCAAACATTTGATCCTAAATTACTTGAACAAAACTAAAATTAAGAACAGCCTACGCAATTATACAACGTTTCTTTCGGAGAGCGCCACTGGCTGTTTAATTGGTCGCAACACCGTAAGCTATAGCAACAACATTAGCAAACTATAACACAATACCTTGATTAGAAACCTAGCGGCACATCTACTGATTTATGGGGCGTCACGACGCACAGTTGCTGAACCGCTGTTGACCTGCTGATCAAGTCGGGAGCTCCATGAGACGGCCTAAAGATGCAACTTCAACAAATGGAACTTTAACAACAAATGGGGTGACTTCCAAGAAGAACTGCGGTATCAAATCCTCAAAAGGATGGACGTAGGTATACAACGACAACGTTAGCCACTGCTTCCACTTATATCTGGGCAAGGCTGATCCTTCGAATTTAATCTGCACAAAGCGTTTGGAAACGACGAACTTTCGACAACAAGAGTCACGACCCTTGAGAAGGTCACCACCCCTACAATTACGCTCGGTAAACCTAACAAGCGGCGACTAATGTTTATCTCAAGGTGCTTCAGTATGTTATAATTTCAAAAATATTAGAGCTACGCTAATCCTTTACAACTCTCTTGTGAGATCAAAACTGGAGCACGCCATTGTAGTGGGATCTCGATATTATAGTATATTCAAAAGAAATAGACACCGTTCAGAATAAATTTTTGCGATATCTATATTATAAAAAACATCGGCAGTGCCCCAGTTTTGATTCCCATCAGAGGAAAGACGAAGAGTTTCATGTTCTGAAGCTTTCGCAAAGACATTTTATTGCAGATTGTTTTCATGCAAAAATTATTGAACAATGCGATTGACTGTCCACCTCTCGTAATATTGATTCATTTAAGTACCAGTATATAGATCTCGCAAAAAAACTTTTTTCATATTCAAAACATTTTCATTTACTTAAGAAAATTACAAAATAAAAAGTCAACGCTGATTATTACCGTCTTGCATTACCATTGATGTGAATTTACATCTGACCGGAACTACCACCGACTTGGTTCACTACCGACCTTAAAAATGTTGTGACAAATATATTAAATGTCAGTGAACTAAAATACCACCTATGTGGATTTACATCCACCTGAATCAACCGCCGACGTAAACTTACACCGCCTGGGTTTACCACCGACTGAATCCGATAGTAGTTGTTGCAACATATCTTACGTGAACGACCAAGAATTTCAATTTATTTCAATATGAACAATTTGGCAGCAACTACTGTATCTTTCCTAATTCATTTTCTTTATTTTGCTATGTATTGCGTGTTTTCAATGAGTATCTGAATTATTTTCTTTTATTCTTTTGTTTCGCTTCTGAAAACCACATTTCCGAAGTTTACTTTGTTATAATTATATATTTTATGTTTGCTCTAATGTTTTTGTTTTTCAATAAAGGAGTAAATATTAAAAGTTTACTTTATTTCATTCTGTAAGGGATACAACATTTCTGTACTTAGAGTGAAAAAAATAATGCCCTGTTTTTAGCGACAATTTTCCTTAATCCGGTGCTGCTTCCACTACTTGTTCATCATGAAATGTTGTCAAGGTGCATACTTAAATTATGCGTGACGTTAATTCCTTTAAAATATACATTTTCCATTTCCACTTAGAGTGATATCCATTTTTCCAAAATCTATACATTGATGGTAATTAACTAACCAAAACGCATAATTAAAAAAATATCAAGCTAAAACCCATATTTTTTAAAACCTATACCTAAGAAAGTATCATCACATGTTCATTTAGTTAGAATGGAATTATCTACCTAATAATAAAAATTAGAACCGAAGCTCAAAAGTCCAAAATTTGTTTAAGATTTTCTTGCAACAGACAAAAAGATTTTATATCCACAGTAATCAAATCAGCGACTAGATACTATTCCATATTGCTTTATCAGCTACATCAAAATCCGCATGAAGTAACGTTGCTGAAAAACAGGTTTGCCTGAAAATCTGGTTTATTTCAACTCGATTTCATACTCGCAGCTTTTCCAGGTTCTGGTAACAAGGTAAAGCGAAAACGATGTGCCGGCAATTCTGAGCTTTGACGTCTGCAGTATGTGCGCATACCTCATCTGGAAGAAATAAATTGATTGCCTTATTCCCCGAACGCGCTTTCCAGCGTAGAAGTTGTCAATGCAAGTTACGGGAATTTCGTTTTGTTTTTTGTATGTTCCGCTGCAAACTTTTATAGCTGCAATTTAAGCCGACATCGACGTTTCGTATGGGAAAATCCCTGATAGCTTTTGGAACAGAGTGACGCAGATACAATAAAATTTAACTTCATCGCATTAGGAAACAGCGGGCACGCTTCCCCCATTTGGAGTTTTTAAGAGAGCTTATATTTTTTGACAGGCTGCTTTGTTGCTTGAAGCTTAAAATATAGCGCACGAAAATCAGGACAAAAAGAACGGATTTAAATTCGTCAGATGGCGACATAATATGAGGAATAATAAAACGACAAAACGTTTTAACTTGACGCCAATAAGAACAGTTCTAAATTTGTGGTGAAATGAGGAACCCATTTCACTTCTAATTTTAAGCCACTTAAGTGTTCCTACTTTTGATTAGAAATAAAACATAATGGACATTATATCAAGTTTTCGATATTGACGCAACCGAAGTTTCTCAACGTCCATTATCACGATGAAGCGGCCTACTAATTAGAGTATTATAAAACATGCTTTTAGGAGCATCGTGATACGTTACACTCTTACAATCTAAAATACGCCATAAATCTTGGCAAGTTTGGAGAAGTAAACAAAATTCGTTAATATACCCCACCAAAGATGATGAATTGACTTAGTTAGTGCTATCTGTAGAAGTTTTCGAATTACCACAGATGGTATGCTCCTTGAATCGATTGGAGAAATATGATGTAATACTGACATCTATTTCCAATAAATAACAAAGCTAGAAAACCTTCTGCTTCCTATTCGCATACACATTTAAAAGTATTGATAAAAATCAGATAAAAACAAACTAGAGTTAATTCAATAAAGTACAATTAATAGATGCTTCCTAAAAATGCTATTTGAAAATTTTCAACTACTACTAAGAACGTGTAAAGATCTGGAGAATTCTCTTATAGTTATTAAGAAGACCACCTTATACAAAATATAAAAAGCCTTCAGCTCATATTGCCACAGTACTTTACTGCGCCGCTGTGGGGTTGCATAGAACCAACTAAAACTGAACAAAAACAGTCAAAGAAAAACCAAATATCACTATTCTTGAGCGTTTTCATCCAATTCAATAAAAAAATTTACGAATTAAGCCACTGAAAATAAACTATACATATACGTTTATTAGTATGCTTCTATTAAAATGTATCAAATTTGACGCGCTTATGACTTTTATATTTTTAATTTTTAGTATCTCAGACTACTGTTTCCTATGATATTCATCGTCCTTTTTCTCTAGCCAAAAATTCTGACGTTAGTTCAAATTCAACACTTCTTATTCTTCTTCATTTATCCATGCAGTCCCTGGACAAATGAATCTCTAATGTTTTATAGCTGTCGTCCCAGTTCAAGTCTTCTGCTCTCTTTAGAGCATTTTCGCCCGTGTACAATTTCGACCAAGCACGCCTATGATCTCGCCCCGTAAGCGGGGATGTTTAATCTGGGCGCTCTAGATCCATTAACGTTGCCTTGCGAGATCTCTGTATTTAAAATAAAATGTGATGCTGATTTTTATGTGTTTATTCAAGTATTCGCTTCACGAACATCAATTTTGTGCTTTTCATACGGAGGAGTAGTGAACAGTGTTAATTCGCAGGTTGAATTATGACCAGCCTAATAGGGTCCATAAATCACAGCTTGTAACCGGCAAAGTCACCTCTTGTAACAATAAATTGAATAGCGTGCCAGCGACTGCTTTCTACGGATTATTTCACCTCGAATATTGTGTTCTCAATATAATGTTACAATTGTACTATTGTGTTTGCCTGTACTCTGTCGAGTACACCAACGGAAGCTCCTTTTGCTGGTGGCACAAGGGCGACCCAGGAAAGCAGGAACGAGAGCAGGAATTCTACGATTTGTACACAGTTCAAGACCATACTATTACCTTTCCGATGCGGAGTTCTTCCAGCTTCTTGAGCAAAAAGAGACAGATCGAATTGGTAAACGCAGAACCGCCGTTTGAGGTGTCGGGCTATACGTGTAGTAGCAATACTGCCTTGTTTCCGAAGAGATAGAGTTACTCGAGCTGTCGTTAGAGTAACTTCCGATGACTAGTTATCCAAACAAGCTATCCTTAACCAACTACACGTCGAGCGTCGTGGGCAATGAATGCAAGCAGGCAGAAGTGCTGCAGTACGGTAGAAATGCTGAGCTGCAGCAGAAATGTGAGTTAGAGAGTTCGCTCTCGACGGTTACTCGTCAAACATTTACACGAGTACTACGGGTAGTTGGCACACGCCCCAGCAACCTTGGCACCTAGAACCTCGGTGTCCCGTGCGGCAAATGAACCCACATTTACAACTTTCCAGGAGGTGACCTGGTGGACAGTCACTAAGAGGGATGGATAGGCCTTCAAACCATACCCGGCGTATTGTACTCGGTGGTGGCTTTCCGATTAGGTGGCATAAGTTGGCGTTGCTGCCCGGGAGGGAGGTCTATATGCTTTATTGCCGGTGAACCTCCAGTCTAAAAATGGCCAGTGTATGTAATTGTTTTTCTATTTTACAATTAAAATCACCCATTACTATTGTATGGTGAGTTTTTCCTTCCTCCAATACAGTTGACAGATCTTCATCGAATGTTTCAATGTCTTTCTCTTCATGGGTGCCTGTTGGCAAGTACAGTCGCGGATCTAAAAATCCGGGCACTTAAAATAATTCAGTGTATAGCTTACTTTACTTTACTTGTCACGTTACATGGTGAAATTAGTCAAAGTCAAAGTAGCTTGTTGATTTCAGTTTGCATTGTTTAACTGTCAATTGGTAACCTAGAAACGCAAAGCTCAATTTACATTACCCAAAAATTGCAAAAATCCTCTATAAGACTCGTCCACATTTTTAATTCCGCGATGTACGTTGGTATGCGATTAATTAATAATATAATGTAAGGGTGTCATTAAAGTCAACCGTGTCGAAAAGTCCTAATCTATTTTTGGCTTAGAAGCATAGTTTTCGTAAAAACAAATGTTGAAAATTTAAAAGAAAAAGTTGAGAATTGCTGTAGTTTGCCGTCTACATATAAAATGTATTAACTTTTAGAACACTTTTTAAACGCAGTTTTTAATTTTAAAGCCAACAATAATGAAGACAAAATATTGAAGTAATCACAGACCCAACATCACCAGAACAACGTACACCAAAAACATATCAGCATACTCCTGCACGCTGTACATTTTTACTACAAATGTCAAACACGCAATTATTTATTACACTGACATTAATTAATAACAAAAAAACATCAAAAACGCAGTAGGTACCATACAGCGGTTCACAAAATTTCAACGGTGAAATCTGAAGAAATTATGCTTCTAAGCCAAAAATGGATTAGGACTTTTCAAATCCATATAGCGTCCCCTAGCATCTCCAGAAGGTTGATTTTAATTCTGTTCAATGCTGTTTTCAATTAATTATTGATCCGTTTTTGTTAATTAGTATACCCATTTCACTAAAGATAAATAGAATCATGTAAGTCTTTACATCTTTCCCCTTTTTTACGTTTCGCTAATACCTATTAGTTTTCGTACATCCCATTTTATATTGTTTCATAAATTTTATAATTCTTCCATTATTCCATTTGAAGTGATGGATGTTTTGTTATATTTATTATATTATATATAGCTATATTCAAAAATGCATGGCCGCCTAATCCTACCTAGAGATTTTTAGCACCCTCTACCATTGGATCACTCCGACTACTGCCTTTGATGGGGACTTTCCAGCGGTTGGGCACTGAATGTCTTGGTTTTAAATTATCTAACATTAAAATATATTATTAGGAAGGGGGTTGGGCCTTTAGCTTACTTCGCTATATTATTTTATCTAAGTTGATTCCGGGCCATTCTTTTTAGTTGTCAGTAACTATTCCAATGTATACTGAGATAAATACTGATAGACCATGAACTGTTCTTTCAATAACTGACTTCATGGATTGAGATGTACGTTTTTTTTATGTTGCGTAACTCTCTTTCTTCAATATCGGCAAGAAATGGTGACTAAAAGAGGAGTCAATTAAGGGCAAGTACAATTCCTAACTATCAATTTACGTTTAGACAGCAACATGTTGCTATTGATCAAATACAACCAATTAGTGTTACAAGTTTATGTCGCTTTGTAAGAGAAGTCTATCTTTCAAGTACAGTTTTCTGGACAAATACATACAAGCCACAAATCAGATTAGTGTCCTAAAATTACAGCTTCAAAATTATGATCAACATATGTCTTCTAAGGCAGCACTATCTACTCACCCAATTAAATAATTTTCTGTTTACTTCGAACATTACAAGAAGAGCATGTCATTGTTTGAAAATTCAGTTCAGACTTTCCACAATCATCTTTACATTTAGCACAATGCAGAACTGCTCAGTAGATACCTGGCATTAGAGAACCCACTGTAAGAAATTCCCTTCTGGATGTCACACTGATTTCGCAGGATCAGATTTAGTGAGATAATAAACAAAAATATATTAGGAATATACATCTATAAGTGGTAACCAACTGAAAATATGATCTCCATTTCAGGGTTCTAGAAGCCATTCTAAAATTGAAATATTGTAATGCCTCAAATTGAAATCTGTGGTACAACAACACACAGAAGTATATGCATAAATAAAACATATTTTTCCAAGAAGTATCTAACTCAAGTATGTGAGTGTCCAAACTGTTTATCAGCGAATGAACTTGTTATATAGGGGCAAATCCATTACAGAATCACCTCAAAAGTTTTGGTCCTTAATTACCTTAATTAACATGTCGATATTTTCAATTTCTTGGCACGGAAACTGAAACCAAAGCCTAAAAAAGCTTGCAATAAAAATCCATCCAATTTCAAAACCTTCATAAAATATTTAAAAAAAGACTGCTATCAAAAAGTTGCCATTGTTGGAGATTATGCACTGAACCATTTATGAGGGTAGAGAACGAATCTCATCGCCTTTATCACAGCCAGATTGTCCAGTCAGTACGATTGAAAAACTCAAAGAAACCTCGCTAAGTATTTTCATTTCTAAACATAACTGCCACAGCGTTTGAGTTATTATATAAAATACCATTAAAATCAGTATTGTTGAATTCAAGATATTGTATTGTCAAGCAATCATTTTGCCCGATATTCTAAACTGTTTTCAGCAGCTGTCTAAATTTAATAGGCAAAGATAAGATGCAAATAGATTATTGTAATATTAACTGCAACGTTGAAACAAATACAATACACCCTGAAATGTTTAAAATGTTGAATTCCAACGCCTGTTCCCAATCGTTATAAGACTGGCAACTACAAATGAAATTTAATAATTCAAGAGCGCAGTACAAAGCCTGTGAGTAGGCCTTTTGAAGAAAATTCGACAGAAGCGTAAATTCATCGGGCAAAAAATGTATATAGACAGTAAACAGGCCGACATTGCCTTTACGAATTACAGGAAAGACGAAATTTAAAAACCTTTGGAATATATATTCTATATGCACTAAGAGCTCGATATACATTCATTAATTTGCTGGTTTCTAGTCACATTAATTGCAGTTCTGCACCCAATCGTCTGGAGCAGCACTTAATAAAATTAACTAATGAATAACTTTGGATTAAGTGCATGCTTTGAATAATTTTCTTGACTAATAAATTACTAAATTTGCAATTCAACCAATTGCAATTACTTTGGCAACATGAAACACTTCTTAGAAAAATATTAGAGCTACAGGATTAATTTCCTACAAAATTACAGGTTGCTTCATACGTACCACATGAAATATATTTTATATCTTATTTCAAAAGAAATTTTATCTAAACATATTATTACTAATTTTTAATTGGGAAAAGACAATTAAAATTAACTCCAATATAACTTGACAATGATCTAAATGCCTTCTCGAATAGCAAAGTTGAAAATTGCTAGAAAGTTTGGTTTTATTTACCCTAACACAAAATTCCTAACAAAGCAACTGGAAAAAACCCTCTGAATGAATTCACAATCTCGTCTTTTATTACTGTGGCGAAAAGCCTTATAGACTTAAAGTGAAACTGCATGAACACATCTTGCAAATGACATAGTTCAGTTTAATTTTGAGGGATTAAACGGCAACTAAACTGTCAATCACACATTGCAATAATATGAAGGCTTAAGTACAAGGTTAAAATATTAACTGTGAGTTGCTACGAGCTCAGAACATGATAAATACCACAATTTTTCGCAACTTTTTATAATAGGACTAGCAGGCAATTCTTCAAAACAGCTTAAGCATTTGTTTTCAAGATACACAAATTGTGTGCATTTTTTCTTACAACAGCAAAATATGCAAAAGATGAGATCTTAGCTACGTGAACGCGTATACAAGTTGCCTAAAATTGTACGGAACATCGCAATTTCATGAGTTGGAAAATGTTTAAATACTATTTTCCATAAGAGTAACCGAAATACGAAATGATATAATTACTTTAGTAGCTAAGTAGCAAGTAATTACAATAGCTACTTGTTGCCTAGCTACCAAAGTAACTATTGCATTTTCTACTGGGTGGCCATAAATATCTGATATCACATTACCTTTGGAATCAACACCGCTTTATTAAAATGATGAATCCAACTAAACTAAATGTCATACATAGGTACGAATACTTATTGTAATTGAAATATAATACTAACCCAACATTTATAAGTAGCTAATTCCATGGCTACCGGGATCTCAGATATTTATGGCCACCTGGTATTTCGGTTCCTCTTATGGAAAATAATATTTGAACCTTTTCGAACTCATGGAATTACGATATTCCGCACAATTTTAGGCAGTATGTGTAGTAACCACATTTTTTTAAAACAAATGCTATCGCATTATTCTACTTGCCCCCCCCCCCCCCTACTACGAGTACTAAAATTAATCCTAAATTATACAGCAAAACATTTATTTCCTAAATTAACTAAACAAACTTAACTAACACAAAATTAAAATTTACATTACTAGATTCGTTGATGACCGAATTCCATTAATTTATGCCTTAATTGTAGAATTAATCAAATATTAGCTCTTATTTTAATAGCTAAGTAATACTATTGCAGCATACACCTTATTTGGTCCCTTTTACATACGTTTTAAGCCATTCTGAATTAAATTATAAAAACTGCAAGCCTCTTTCAGTTTGACAGATGGCAACAATCTAAATCTTACGTTTAGCTTCCAAGCATCAATGTCGTAATCTTATACAACTTTTGAATTGCATTACATTTTTAGGGATGCTCGCCAGATTCAGCTGACACAACTCACAACAAAAACACAAAACCCAAAGCTAATCCAAGGAATATGATTGCTGATTGGAGAATTACAACTATCCAAAATTTCAGCCCAGTCGGCCTCAATTCAAGGTATTTCTCAGATCTAGTAAATAACAAAAAACATCTTGTAAATATAGTTAATTAACTGTACACACAATCCTAGCTGTTATCGCTTTTACAAATACATACACTGTCGTTGAAACCGTTCTAAAGTAAAGTGAATACCTTTTTACCTCCAATTATAGCTATGTGTTGCTAAGGTATTTACAACCCACCTTAGTAAGCTTACTTCCAGCGTTTAAACAAAATCATAAATAAAAACTTAAAACTCTGAACTAAAGCTCTCGGAAAGCTTATCCAAAATCAGAGCGTTTAAAAATATCTTTATTGCGACAGTCTTAAGAATTGCCTTGTACTAATTCTAGTGTATACATTGTTATTAATTATAAAAGCCTGTTGAACGTCAACATAGTGCTTGTTTTTGTCAACTCCGCAAGATATTTGATTGACTTCATAAATCTTTCGTTAAACTGATTTTGTAATCATAGCAGTATACAAGGTTTAAGAATCACATACGTGTAAAAAACGTTACAAATTTGATCATTTTAAGTTTCCATATTTAATCATAAACATGTCTTAAGCTACCCAAGTAAATCCATCATTAGCTGGCAAAATGAGCATAACTTCTAAGCTCGAGATATCTTCGCACGAACAATTTCTAGTGCGAATTTCACACGCTTCGCCCACTTTTCATTATTCTGCATATTTGGTACTTACTAACTTTGGCCCTAAACTTGTTTCACTTTGAAGCGCTGAGTTCATAACGAGTGTTTTAAACTCAGGAAAAACAAGTTAACGTAATTTCAGATTTTCCGGAGCATAACTTTCGGTATCTTCTGAAAAGTTGTTTTCCCTAGCCCAGCACTTACAATCTTTTTATTACTTGAGCCGAACGCAGAGACTAATTTATCATACTTTAGATAATATATTTTAAATACAATGACAGCTAAGCTACAGTCTCACTTTTTTTCATCAAAAATTTATTATAGCTGTTCGCAACTGGTAGTTCTTTAATCTAGCATCAACGTACAAATTTAAGCCCCATTAATATTGCTGTTGTTTAACTTCACGCTGTAAAGTTAGATATATAAACAGCAACGGCTCTCCTGCAGCAATCAACTTTCTTATTTATTTACGTTGCAGCGTATCCAAACTCATCAAACTCCACCGAGTGGTAGAAATCTAATTTGCTGCGAGGTATAGCTTTTCACGGCTTAAAAATTTAAATTCTTCATTACTTGCCAAATTGCTTCTCCTGAAATAACTTTCGAGTATATTGCAACGATGAGCGTCACATCCTCTACTTGAAAGCAATTTTTGTTAAGAATAAACCTGTGAATAAATATATATATATATTTTCGTGACAAATATATTTATATAAAAAAAATTCAACTATCACTGGAATTTTAAAATTTCTCATCGATCTTTAAGTTGTACTTTCTGAGTTAAATGAACTAGCAAAACCGGGTGCCTAGACATAAAAACTAAGAAAATATATGACACAAAAATTTGTTATCAATTCAATGCAAATACGTACATTTTTGAGGCAATGATGACTATATCATCCAGATGGCATTCATCTACCAGCGATTCAAAATATAATTTTAAAATAATACTAATAACTACAAATGTGTGAGCTGACCGTTAAGCAGGGTGTATATTTGAGAATTCCAGTGGTTCGAGGCTGTCCAAACAAGAAAACTTGCAGGTAGAAATGTAAATCTCAAACTACGCCAAATAAGAAAAAGGAGGAGAATCAATCATCAATCTTTATTATTTAATAATACTAACTGTACAATACACATAACATACAGAGGTTTACGGTGAACACAAAATATTAAAAATTTAACAGCGCTCAGAAGTGATCAAGCGAAGTTCTAATATCTAAATTTAGGTGAGAATAATATCATGTTCAAAACCATTAATTGGCGTATAAAAACCCGCAGATTTGCGGAAAAGCTTCAACGCATAATCGTAATCAACAAATTAACAAAGAGAGCGCAAAAACTGAGCTACAAAACGTTTCGTAATAATACCCGCACTTATACTGTTACATATTATCTGTCAACTATTTTACAAAGTAGAAGCAAATGAAATTAACGCTGCCAAATATAGTTATTGTTACCAACTTAACCCAATTAAAAGAAACTAAAACCAGTGAAATTGTGCTAACAACAACTGATCGTGTGATTTTTATAAACTGTATCAAATCAAAGCAAGGAATGTAGGATTGGCTCATTACGATACCACACATTGTCGGATCAGTATAAATATCTCTGATGTGTATCATATGCCAACCACGAGTACCAGAAGTGTCCATCTCCCGTACGATTCAGCCAAGGATCTGCAGGCAGGTAGAATAGATTTGCACAATGCACTGGCAGAAGTGTTTACTCCATTATGTTAGGTGCACTCGAGCAAGCGAAAGGTATTAAGAACAGCTGCCCACGTACTTCGGAAGGCCCACGCTGATTTGAAGAATCCATAAAGGATTAACTAAGGCCACCAGAAGTTGAAGAATTATTGACGGCAAATCAAAGAGTCACTTGAAGGATCACATCAAAGGTAAATCTACGTTAATAAAAAGGCCTCAAATAAATCTAGTAACACATCAAGCAACGTGTAAAGGGGGTTAAATGACTTCGCACCTGAGATATTATGAGATGAAAATCTTAGTTATTTATTAACTACGGTGAGATCCTGGTTTAACCAGTCAGATTATAGTAAATTACATAAATGTTGAAGCTAATTTCGGGCAATATTCGAGGATAAACCTATTCTCAAGGGGAACCTCTAAAAGTGCGTCATACGAAAGAAGAAGCAATCTGAGAATCAATCTTCAAAAATGAAAATAGAATGTGGTTTCTCCTATAAATTTCCTTTTTTTTAAAGAAGACATTAACTAAATGAAAAGGTACCAAAATAATAGTGAAAACGTCTAAAAATAATGCAAAACAAAAGACAGCTCGAGATCACTCCCAAGACACAAGCCCTAAAAATGCTAACCCGAATTTAGATAAAATGAAACGTAACCATAGAGAATGTGGTTACAACAAATGCCGTATTGAGACCGGGATTAGTCAGGCCCGCCGCCACTAACTAAACTGGCATAAAACCCTAATAAACAGAGCATTGCACAATTATTTGCTTCAATCTCTTCAAAATTTTATATAGTCCACCCACTAATTCAAGAGGTGTCTATGGATGATGACTGTTACGTCCATAATATGGAAACAATTACTGTATTTTGAGATTCAATTAGAGGTGTACATTCTGAAGCCATTTCTGCGTGAAAATATAAATATTTACATCAATTAAAAATTACTAAGGGAATATTTAGTTAATTAGTCAAATTCCTTTAATAACAACTAGCCAGATAGGTACTAAAATAAATTTTAAGCTGGAGGTTCTTACAAGCAAGACTAAAAATGAGGTAAGTTGCGCCTGTTCTTAATCTCGGAGAAAATTGAGGATAATAATTAATTTACGGTTTGACAAAAAAATTAAAAACGTCATTCCACTTCTAATAAAAGTATTCCGTACACAATTTGACTACTAGAACAATACGTAAAAAAATAATATATCAGAAGTTCCGAAAGCCACGCTGAAATTTCATCTTGAATTTAAATTGTTACCATTGTTGTACTTAATGCTTTTATCTAGATTAATAATCCGGCGAAACGGAATATCGTAGGTATGTATGTGTTGTCGGTAACCTCATTCTACCTTGCGGTGTAGAGGCTGGTGCTTTATATGTTTGCGTCTGGCGGTGCAATGCTCAACTTCCTCCCTACAAAGCTGGAGTGCGCCTTTCGCGCTTGCCTAGCAACCACTGTGTAAGGTGTGTGTGTTGGTGATGTGTTGACCTTGTTACTCTCCCTCTTATGTCAGTGGTTCTGAATAAAGCACAGTTAATTGGGTACCCAACTGAATGTCCTGAGCGAGCACGATTCCAATCGCCAACGAAGCGGAAAAATTCCGGCTCCCGCGG
Source organism: Agriotes lineatus (assembly GCA_940337035.1). NCBI lineage: Eukaryota > Metazoa > Arthropoda > Insecta > Coleoptera > Elateridae > Agriotes > Agriotes lineatus. The sequence continues at coordinate 134,514,188 of OW679199.1, forward strand.
AATTCGAACCGAGGACTGCGTTACCCGGCTTCCCGAAACGGAATATCACGAAATTAAAAATTTTATCGAATGCTAATGTTAAAATTTAACAAGTCTAGTTTCCACGTGCATGTTTTAAAATTATTTCTCTGTACTTATTTTGAACAAAACGAACTTTTCTTGTGGTGTAGTGAAGACTTACGATATTTAAAACACGTTCCAAGCAAGAATATTTACAATTTAACAATTTCATAGATATTAAATTCGTTTTACTATTTCATAATTTACTACTTGAATTTTATTGCTGATGATTTATTGATCAGGAAATTATCGATAAATTTCACTCGCGCCTACGCTTCCATTAAAGTAAATATCCGGATATGATGCCGTATTATAATGCCTAGCCGTAAGGAAGTACGTTTAATATATGGGAATATTAATGCAGTATTGTAAATTTTACTCTTCAATGAATTTAAGACATTAAGTAACATTGTCGGCTTAATCAATCTTTTACACTATGATCTTTTATTTATATCATGTGACTTTTACTAGTAGGACAAGGACAAAGTGTACGTACAAGAACATTTAAGTAATTATTTATTCACTCCATCTGCCGTGTTTTCATGTATAGCAAAAATGAGGTATTTTTTTTTAATTAGGGAGATTGGAGTCATTACGCGGAACAACTAAAATGCTATTTTTTAAATTTCTTTGGTAGAAAACTTGGTGTTGGACGACCATTAACGAGATGGAAAAGAAAAGAACTTCTACTGCTTGATAAAAATTTTATAAAATACAGGAAATAGAACAAAAGTTCGACTTTTAATGCACTTGAAATAATATTCCACTCCCTTTCATACATAACCCTTGCTTCATCTCATACTATTGGGCTCAACAAAACAGTTTACATAGCAATTCAATATTACTTTGAAAGAAACGATAGAACACGTAACAGCTTAAAACATATCTGCCCTTAAGTTTTATTGGCGAAGTTTATATGAATTAGCATTGGACTATTTTTGCTAGATATATTTATTCTGTACTTAAAAATAAAACACTTGCATATTCTTTCATGAGAAAATTTTCGTTTTAACGAAGTGATCTCAATCTTCCCAAATTATCTTCATTCGTGTGAGAAGCAGTTGTGGCAAAAATCTGTACGCACTAGGCGGTCGTGACAATTTTTGATACATGAGCTTTACCAATAACAGCTGGAAAACAAAGCCAAAATGTTTCGGCGTGACGTCAATACAAGTAAGTCGAATTGGCCAACGACTGAGTTTACTCCGCTTATTACTCCGCCTTGAGCCTGAGATGAAAAGCTCGATAAATTCAGTCATTCCCCAATTCGACCTACTTGTGCTAACGTCACGCCGGAGCGCTAAGGCCCTATTTTTCAACTGGTATTGGCTTAACGCGAGAATACTGAAAGCAGAATTTACATCACGATTTGTATTCGCAATGACGATGACGATAAGAATCGGACACCTGTTTATTAACAAATTCGATATCTATAACACCCTGTATAATGATTCTTAATTACTAACAAAATGACAAATTTCTCTGAACATTGACAAAAACCAAAGCTAAGTACACGTAACAAGAGTTGATAGTTATATACAAAATTCATGCTGACTCGACCTTCCTCCTTCCTGGACGGCTTAATTATTATTAAATTACTGCCAGACAGGAAAGACGATGCCAGGACAAGATAGTGTTACATCTGAATACGGGCATTGTTTGCGGCCCTTTGCGTTTCATTCCTCTCCGATGGGCTGTACTTGCGCAAATGTATTGCATTACATGGTATCAAAGACGGTGCTAACCATCCATCTAATTAAATAATGCGGTATGAGTCAATCGGGAAAGTAGTTCGCTATTTGGTAGATTTTAAAGAGCAGCTCGGCAGTCAAAGGTGGCGGTTGTTTTGAACACTGAAGCATATAATGTAATACTTTTTATTATGATAATAAAAGAAGGCAGCTACCTTTGCTTACATCTTCACCAGTCGTTTCCATAATTTATTTAAAGAGGCGTGTAAGCGAATGCAAATGCTTTCAAAAATAAGCCGTTTGTGAAATGTGTCGTTTGGTTCTATAAGTCTTATAAAATAAATATTGGGGGGTGCTTAGTTATTGTAATTATTGAAATAATTTTCTTTTAACACAGCCGATAAAAAAGGAAGCTCTTCTTGCGTCGTTTGGTGACAAAACGTAGACATTTGTCGATAGTTGTTAATAGAAACAGTCTGCAAATTCTTTGCAGCCCCATTTCAAATAAATGTTGTATTTTTTCTGCATTATTCCCCTACTTAAAACCAAAGTTGCAGTTTTTAGAAACTCTAATTGCAATGAAAAATTGATTAGTATCTATTTACGTTTTCTATACACACCTTCCCAATGGGCATCATGGAAGGTTGAAAGTTACAGCTAATTGCAGCAATCCCGGAACCTACTGTAACGTTTGCTCCTGTATTAAATTTTTATTATACTTAAAATGTATTTAAATTTAATACATCGCCTAATCAAGCCCTGCATCAATTCGGCGCGTTAACTGACGATAAGAAATCCCAAATGCGATGCGCAAAGTTACGCATAAAAACCGATCGCGTCGTTCCCCACTCCAGTAGAAGCCAGGGCAAGTACTCCGATAACGCGACAGAAAAAGGTATAAAAGAAGACGGGACCTGAGAATATGGGAACTTGAGTCTACCGGTCCTGACCAGCAACACACCAGCCCCAGTCCTGAACTCTCCGCTTCCTTTCCTACCTGGGTTCTCCTATCTGGCAAGGTGAACTGTCTAACAGAGCAGATCTTCATCTCTTAACAGTCCCGGCTTCACAAAAAATAGCAAGCGGAGCTGTCAGCCCTGAATTCAAACGTTTCCGTAAAGGCGAAGCCGCTAGAATTCGATTTTACCTTGATTGTTAAAATGTATCGGAAAATCAAATCCTTGGTGCTAAAACCCTAGCTTGGCTTATGGACTGTCTTGTAGGGTAATAATTCACTTAAGAACCCGCAGATACCTAGTGGAGCATCCGCTCAGAGGCCCAAAGTACCGCTGCACCAGCAGGAGAAGTCGCCCGCCACATATCAGCACCGTCGCGGTCGGAGCCATCGGCCGCCAGCGGCCAAAATTGCAGACCGCTCTCGGGCTAATCACGAACGTAAAATTACACTTTTGCGTTATTATGGGAGTCGCGGATTTATATCCTAAGGCACCGCTACAACTTACTTCTGAAAATTCACCACCTCGGAATCCCAGGTATTGTGTAATCTCAGTATCTTACGCATATTTTGGTAAAGCGAGGAACGTAAACAAAACTCCGACATTTTGGAAACTTGATATCGCCCAGGGCGACATCACCAGCCAGCGCAAGAGATACAGCGCTGAATTGACACTCCAGCTCGATCCCAAAAAGGTTGAAGTCTACGACACTCGACGGATCTGTTCTTTGGGTTGCGGACGGACCAGGAACAACGACATACATTCCCAGAGAAGATCACTTAATTGTAATAATGTACAAATAACTTATTTATGAATTTCGTCTCATTTTGTAACTACAGTTAAAAACAATATATGTATCGTAATTATAAGGTGTTTTTCGTGATCTTTTAAATATATATATATATATTTGAGTTTGAGCGAACCCTGCCTACGATTTGACCTAACCCGACGTAGAAATCCTGAACGTCCTTCACAGAGACCGTTAAGGTTAGTAACGTTACACTACTACTAACATGAAAAACACCTTTTACACTTTAACAAACCTGCAAGGTAGCAAATTCGCACAATTGGGTATTGTTGGCATAATAAACTTACTTATCCCCAATAATAGAGAGTAACTAATTTTTCCAACATAAAATTAGTACGAGCGTTGAAAATTATGAGCTTTATTTGTCAGTAATCTAATGACAAATCACATTAAAAAACATTTATAAAATACTCTTCATATTCAAAATATAGGTCTTTCAGAACAACATATTTAGTTTACTTGATCCATAGCAAAAGTCTTAAAAACTATAGAACTTAAACTTGAAGAAAAAACAAACTCACAAGACAAGGCAACAAAACCAAAAGTTTTAGAAAAACACGTTCAACCATATATTCAATTCGTCTCCACTGCTGAGGCTCTACCAATGAACTACTCTCAACTAACATTAAATTGACGTTATAACAGCCTATTCCCGCAGCCTACACGCGGAGAGATAGACGCCACGCGGACCACTCCATTATAACGCCGCTTGATTAAAGCTTGACCCCGACAAAACAGTCAGCAAGCTGGCCGTGAGAGCATCTTGGACGATATCTCCACTGCTATAGCTCAAATGTGTGTGTATATTTTGACTTTCACCATTGATTTGATTCGACATTGCTTATGTTATTTGTAACGGATGTTCATTTAAATTTATAATTAGAGTCGCCCGTGATTCGTGCTATACGTTTAGAGTACTGAAGTGTATTGTCAAGCTATGCCAAATTCCAGATTTGCAGGTTACGTTGTACGTCAGTCTGTGTTAAATAAGAAACAAAACCTAACCTGCTAACCTCGAATTTGATATAGAGTGACAATACACATCAGTACTGCCAAACGTATAACACGAATCACTGGCAACTCTAATTATAAATTTTTTCCACGCCCACATACGAAAGCGTATTTGTTATGAAAAAATGCACCATTCACAGTTATACAGTGAGCTAAATATGTCATTTTAACCTAAGAATTAGTGATAATATGTCATTTTGACATAAAAATTACCGTTAACCTACTGACATTGTCAGTTGTCACAATAAAGCTGTCATTCATAAAATTGTAAAAATGTGTATTTCCTGTGGTCGTGGGAAAAATAGCGTACATAACTTGCTCGAATGTGTATCATACGCTCGTATTTTAAGTCACCCGGCTTCGCTACACTTCTCCTCGTTTCTCAAATACACTCAAACGATGGACGCCACTTTCGCAGCTTGTTGTAATATACTATAATAAATGAACACCAGTTATGATTAATGAAGTGTTGTTCTCTTGTTTTGGTACTAACGGCTCCGTCGAACTTTTTACCTGAATAAAACAGTAATAATAAAACATAAATTGTATAATGTTATATAACCAGGTTGTTTGCCGAAAGGGGTTTACACTTAATGAGAGAAAGATTTTGATTTAAAACGTGACTGGCCATGCCTAACTACCCCTTAGACATTCTTAGCCTGCGTCGGTCACAAGTGAATACACCTCAGAGTTTAGAAGTATTTTGAAAAATATTAAATAAATACAGTCTTTATATACAATTGTATGTGTGCCATGTTGCTACTGTTTTGAACTCAAAACCTAGCTTTGACATAGGCACAAAAACATAACGTTCGCATAATAATACTTCGCTGGTTAACAATGTGTAAATCTCACCTAATGATAGTATTAAAAATGCGGCAGTCTGCATAAAACTTCCTTATCGTAACGTAACTTGACCCAGTAAGTCGACGCTAGCTGAGTGTTGTAAACAAATATTGTAATTGGCACATGCCGTGATCTAGTTTTTACAATATATTTCCGCGTCCTCACTATTTCACTTAATTTCACTAAATTGCCTTGTCCCATGATGAAACATAAGTTTGAACAGTAGTAATTGATCTGTTACTTACGCTCCTCATTTAATCTATGAATTTAATTTCTGTTAAAAAAGAATTTAATCTTTTATTATATTCTCCCTTATTTTCAGATTTAAGAAAATCTTGATATTTGAAACTATTTACAAAGTTGCAAGTTTCTTTCAGGTATTCGAATTTTCTATGTGTTAATAACAACCACCACATGGAATGAGAAAAATCGCGAGAAAGACCTTCAGGAAACATAAAAAACATGCATAAAATAAATCTGGATTTATGTATTGTAAAACATGTAACGGCTAGATTTATTTTCCGCCATTATTTCGCTTAATAGTTTCAATTTTCGTTTTTTTAACCCCTGGGAGGTAGGCACCTCCAACCGGAAGTGCGTGTGGCAGTCAAAGATTCTTCTTGTATGTTAATTCTGGGGATTTTTTATGGTCCCTCAATTTTGGTTTGTGCCTTTAGTGCCTAGGTTCAAGCTGGGCCGGTTTTGACTTCACTTCATTTCCGTCGGTGCAATAGTGCTGTTATTTCGTGACATGGGGGGCTGTTAAGAGTTTTCTAAACCCCATTAACTGACAAAATCGTCGCGCTGTGAGCGAGTTTCCCCATCAAATGAAGTGCACACGTGCATTTTAATATTTCCATTTGATTTCTTTCATTTTGGCTTGCCACTACTAAATTGGTTTGCATTTGTCAACTTAGCGTCATGTGTTATAGTTCTACTGTCCATAATCTCGTTAAGGATAATAAACTCCAGTCTTTTGCATTACCGAATTTGGGTTTATTTGTTTGTGTTCGTAAAGCAATTCAGTCTATATGGCGACTTCTACTAAGCATTAAAGCATTGCTAGTTATTTCCTAATACTGGAATATTTTTTAATATGACCTGCCGATACTTGCTCTTTTTTTGCGAATATAGGTTACGGTAAACTGTTGCCCTTGTAAGTTTATTTGCGTGCTAGCTAGATTGCTATTTTTTGTCGTTACTGCCAACTTTGTTGCTTTTTAATTAATAACCTGAAGAGTCGTCGCCTAGTTCTTATCCGCGATCACAAATCGCCGACAGTTTTGAGCTAGCTTATGTTGTAAGCATCTCTGAGTTACCTGAGTATAATGGCAAAAAGAGCGTGTCAATATAAAAAATTAACTAACAAATTCAGACCTAAAAACATCATCGTTCTTATCTTTGATAACCTGTTTTCATCCTCTTCTGAACTTAGGTCTCCATTATCGTACTTCATTTCACACTGCTTTGAGATTTTTGATGTTTCCTAGCTACCCTTTTTTCCAAATCTGCCTGCTTCAGAACTATATTAAATTGAACCAGCGTATTTCCCAGTTCTTTCAGGCCTTTTGCTATCAAAATCTAGATAGTTTAAATCTTTTCCGCCTATATTTATCGCGAGGGTAAACAACTTGAGTGACGATGTATCACCCTGGCGCGGCGAGCTCAGTGCCAAATATGTATCTCATTGCTCATCATACCTTCATCGATTTTGATTTGGTAGACGGCTTCCTCAAATATTTATTTTATAATACTTGAGTTGTCTAGTGCGTGCAACGCCGTATGTATTTTTAATAAAGTTAAATGCCTTTTTATACTCGACAAATGCCAAATGTCTATGCATTTATGGTGCTGTAACTTTTCCTAGACCTTGCTTGTTCAAGAGCTTGAAAAAAGCCTAATTTATTAGTTAATCAGTTCAATTTATATTGCTGTCAGCTTCCATCGCTCCAGTTTTCAAAAATGGAGACATACTTAACCCAAACATCGTCCCATAAGCCTTATATATCTCTTATATAATCTGCATAATATTATTCCTGCAACTTAACATGAGTTCATACCTTGAAACTCCCCGGTCTTACCAATCTAGTTCTCAGCCTCAACAAGTCAACTATAGATTTGGATAGCAAACAACCCATGGATGTCAAATACTTGAACTTGATAAAAGTTTTTGACAACGTCCCAAAAAATAACTTCTTCTAAAGCTCGAACAGTTTGGCATCTGAGGAATGCTTTCATTCTGGAATTCAACCTGACTTAAATTTAAAGTAAAGATTGGATTTGATTTTCAACGTGACATGATGTGTCTCTGGTATACCTCAGCGTTCTGTTCTTTAGCCAATTATGTCTTCTATATGCATCTGAACTTCAGTGAGTTATTAGATCTAGTATTGCTTTTTATGCTGATGATAGCAAGTTTGTTGACAATCCTATCACCAACTACAATATTCTAGAAGAGGACCTGAAATCCATTCAAAGCTACGGTGAGATTTAGTCTATCCCTCTTATTTATTCTTAATATTGGAACGTGATGTGTTTTACACATTGGATATAATAATCCTCGACTAACAGACAAGCTAAATGGAATTCCAATTAACTCAAAAGAAAGCTGCCCCGATGTGGGTGTCATAGTTAACAGTAAACTTTCGTGGTAGTGTTCAAACAGCTATTACAAATTTAATACATCAATATATTTACTTTACAAAAGCTTCCAACAATTCATGTATTCGACCTCACCGTCAGTATGCTATTCAATATTGGAGCCCTTTCCTCATCCACATACAACTCAGCGAAAGAACACCACGAACGATTATCTTACGAAGAATGTCTATCCCACCTGAAACTTCGCTGTGGTAATATTATATCGCGGCCACTTTCTTGTGGATCCGTATAAACATAATGTGGCATAAGCTAACTCAATCTGAAATTTACTTGATCACCCGATATTGACATACCGAATACTCCACAACAAACTTGACACATATATCTCAACAGTTTTTACAGGCAACATGAACGAACGCTTAAAGGGACACTCGTTAGAGCTGATAAGGGTTTTCTTCTGAACTACTTACAATCAACGTTTTTTCACAAACCGCATACAAACCGGAATGTCTTTCCGACTCTGTTGTGACTGCCACAAGTGTTACTGTATTCAAGAACACTTTCTTCATAATATTTTAGTTTACTTTTACTTGGCGATGAAAGGGTAGTTAAGATGTAACGTTTCGCTTGTGAATCTAAATTCTAAAGATACTTGAAACGTATTGGGAATTTAATTCGCCGCCTTATCAACCGTTTGCATCTCAAGACCGCGCTAAGAAGCGATAGCGCGGGCCGGTAGCCGATGCGCAGGAAGCCACGTTTGCGCGCAGGAGTGTTTCCCCCGCCGCCAGAGTGGGGAGCACGAGCGCCGACCGGCAGCCACTGAACGTATAAAAAGGGAGCAAATGGCAGCTCCTGAGACAGATCCCATCCTGGGGTTCTCCCCTAAGCCTTCTCCCAATCCACCTGGAAGAGATTCTATTCCCGAGTCCTCTCCTGAACTCCTCCTAATCCACCCGGAGCGATCACTCCCTTGCTTTGGTATTGTTACTGTCTTAGCAAGGGAGAAATCGCTAAATAAAAGTTCTTGCGGGTTTGGTTACTGTCTGCCTGCAAGAACACCCCGATAACCTAGAGATCCTATCAAACCCGTTCCCGAACCGTCATTAATTTAAAGGCCGAAACCGTGGCTACTAATTAGCTTTCCCCGTATCCCGTGTAACCGAACCGCTGTTAGTTAAAGATCGAAACCGCGGAATTTGTAACTAACATTCCTGTAATCCGCTGAACGAGATCACCGCCGCAGTCCCGTCCGTGATCATCCGAGTTCCGAGGGCGCATTCCATTTGCGTTCTCGAAAGCCGTATTTCAACTGTATTAACTCGCCGAATTGTGAGGCACCAGGAAGTCATTAACAGCCCGCCGCCGCCAGGCTGGACGCATACAGAGATTGTGCGATAAGGGACCTGCCTGTAAGAGTCACCGCCAGCATCCTATGAGCATTCCTAAAGCTCTCCGAAAGAGATCTCCGCACCGCCGCAATCCAGTCGAAGCCGCAAATTCGCTTGAACAGCGAATTTCCCGAGAGCCCGGCTACTGCATAGTTTCGAGCCGCGACAGCCGGCAAATCGTCTAGCGACCCCGGTCCAGTTCGGCTCACCGAACTGCAGCGTCTTACGCCGGCAGGTATGTTCTTGAAACACCATTTCTAATCCGAAGTGTTCGCAGCAGCTAGCTATTGTAAACAAATCTCACCTGGTGCATGCGGCCGACGACCTTTGCTCCGAAGTCGATGCGCGAAGCAGCGGCCGACCCACTCCGGGACATTGCCCAGAGGCGTAACGTGCGCTAGGCCGGGGCATTCTACCAGACCGCTCCGCCTCCGCGCAGTAGCCCCACCGGCGACCAGGAGCAACCCCTGTTGATGCAACTACCCCCTTTGGCAGTAACGCGTAGTGTGCAATATTATTTCTATTTTCAATGTATATAGTTAAAAACAGTATATCTCATTTCGAATATTTACCCAGTGTTATTTATTGATCTATGCATTATTCGAGCAATTTGAACGTATTCTCCGACTTAGAGCATATCCGAGGCAATAAGGCGAATTAAAATATTCCTAAATAAAGGCGGGTCATTACAAAGATGGCGCGCGACAACTCACCTGTAGATCGCAAAAGCGTCGGGTGCCCTAAAAAACGATGGAGCGACAACTTTGGCATCAATTGAAACCAAGCAAAGAAGATCAAACAAACAGGCAAATTTCCTATATTAAAGGAGGGAGAAGAAGACTTTTACTTGTAATTTTTGTATACAGACCATTTTTCTTGTATATTGGGCAAAATAGGTTCTACCTCTATCAATGTATTTTGTTAATAATAATTACAATAATAATAATATTATATGTGTTCAGTACAGACACATTTTTGGCTTTACTTCTGGTATTTAATAAGATGTAATCTGTCTCGTTTTTATTCTTTCCATCTGGACTTTTCCATGTCCAGCTACTACCTTTTGGACGAAAGAAAATCAGCTGATTTAGTCGCTGAGTGCGGTTATTAATAGAACAAAGCAAGTTATGGGCGGGCTTAGAAACACGAGGATTCAGTCGTGCAGTAATAAGCGACCTGTGCGTACGTCCAAGCAAAAAAGGACGCTACGCGAATTATTATAAAGTGCCAGCTTGGGGAAGCATTTCCGAGATGCAGCAGTTCATAGTAAGAAGCTGCTATTTCGGCTACCAGTGAAGCTTCAAGGAAGGCAGTCGACTTTACCAACACAGGAAGACTCTGTGGTAGCAGTTACCGAAGCCACGGAGCTGAGCTCTTGGTCATCTTGCTACGAAATAACGGCAAGTTTCGTTACTATAATTACATTTTACGAGTGAATGTACGGCCCTGGAATATTGAGAGAAACCGAATCCGTAATCAGGAATTAAATGCTATTGCAACGCATTGTGCAATAGTTAATACGCGCCCAAAAGACACGTGCGCGTAACCGCTAAATTAGCACCTCAGAACAAGGAGTTTGCATCATTCCATGGACATATCGTGTCAGCCGATTTCAAACTACTGCAGTCAGGAACGCATTTCACAAACTTGTGTGAGAAATTTAAACATTATTAGTACTGTGGGTTTTTTTACTTAGCGTTGATAATTAATAAGTCATACCTTACACTAAGAGCGTGTGTTATGCTTCTACAACTGAGTTAACTAGCGAACAAAATGCAATATAAATTCATACCAAAATATACGGTACGGGAAAAGTACCATTACAAGAATCACTAGCAATATTGCAGGTGGGGCGGAAGAGATACTTTTTTACAGTAGGTAATTGTAAGCGTAAGATATAGCAAACAAAATCTTACTGGGTCCGTTTTTGGTTGCACTAAATTAAGGGTCCAGTAAGTAGGGTGTAATTTGTAGTAAATTATGTTGGTAGTGTGGCAGAGAAAGTTTTATAAAAAATAAACAATGGCAGCACATAGTCCTGAATAGAATCAATTACACAACCCTGCCAACATGCATGCCATGGGCCACGGATAAATTCCAAAATTCTTTGAAAATTCAAATTCTTTCAACCATGGCAATGGTTGGAATCGAATTCTTACTAAGGGTGCTAAGAATCACTGGGTTACAACAGATTTCCAAAAGAAAAAGATAGTTATAGCCACGGATACAATAACTATGAGCTCAGAATATTATTTATTAGAATTAAAAGAGGAATTCCTTCTCATTAAATAGGGCATTTACTATAACAAACAACTGTAATTCATACTGTTACGTATACAAATAGTAGGTAAAGAACAAGTCCAATGCTTTCTGGCGTCATAGGCTCATGACGTCGGCTAAAGTATGTACTTAATACCAACGACGAAAACTTTCATTACAGCTTATAACTGCACGTTGCTTGCAATCATCGGTTATAATTGAGCTGGTCCTGAAAAAAAGGCAAGCGATGTACGCAATCCTTGTCCGGGGAATTGAGGGCTGTTAACCCCTCCCGCCCTTAACTGTGTTGCTATGCAGTTGTTTAACGTCGTCTGGCAGTAGCCAACCACTGTTGGTGCTTGAGGTACATGGTTGGCGAAGAGTCAGTTTCCGAACGCTATTAAAGATGTACCGTGAAGTTACGTTTAACAAAGTTTCTAATTAGGCGAATAGAACTCTTTGTATTAAAAAAGTCACTTAGTCCCTTCGTTAGTGTTTGGTGGTGTGCGTGTGAGTGACGTGCCATCAGTATTGCTCAAATAAACACGTAAATTACCATTATAGCTCATTGCATTGTCACCGTAATGGCGAGTTACTAGCGTTTTAAAACAACTGTCGATGAATAAAATAAGTAAATGTAGTATATTGCAATTATATACCGTATTTGTGCAAGCCTTACGCCACAAAGTAGAAACGCTTTGGATTAAGTAAGTATTTGTGCAAGTTGATAAATAATTTTATTATGTGAATAAGTGGCTGTCGCGGCAATACTTGTACAAGCATAGGTACTTCTTGTAATAATAATTCTTTGGCTACTGCGGTAGAAAACCACTACAGTTTAATCAAGAATTTTAGCCATTGGCGCTTGTTGTACAGTGTACACACATAATGGGGTAGGGAATTTACTTTTGTTAAATTATGTTATATTTAATGTATTACTTGAGATTTTAAAGAACAATTTTGAAATGTTTATAACAAACGAAATTTTGGGTCGGACCTGGTTTTAAAAATCCCTACAGAAGATGGCTATTTAGTTCATTTTATTTAGTGCTAATACCATACCACGGAAATGTCGAAAATTATAATTCAGTATCCGTTTCACAAAACCCTACACAACTCAAACATCATTAACATCGCGTTTATGAAACGAAGTATGCAAAGCTACTCGAAAATCCTGCGACGTCTACAATCCAGAAATAAATCAAGCAAGTTATTTTAAATTTTAAAGCAGTAAAATCCTCCAGCAAAATATACGAACACGGCAAAGTAAAATAACGATCCTTAAGCGAACAAGAAGCCCCGATAATTTTTCTACGTTGCTTTTTATGTAAAAACGCCCGCTAAAATATTACATGTCAAAACTAAAATACAAAGAATTCCTGAGCAGTAACATGAGAGAGGAGCTCAAATTTGGCTGATAAATTGTAAGACATCCCTCACGCTGAGACACATTACAATATTTCAAGCCCATGCTAGCGTTGGCCTTTCAATATTCCAGCAATAAAGATCCAAATACAGGAACGAACACAACTGCAATAAAAGTTATCCTCAATGACACATCGATAGATTAACGATAGCGTCGGCAACAATATGAAAACACAGCAAACGTCCCTCGGCGCGAATTATTCAACATTTCAATCGACCCCCCGGGCTCTTCCTGAATTTGTCAACACATCCATCAGTTATAATCAGCATCAGGACCTTGACTGGAACTGAAGGAAAACGAAATCCATAGACCGCAGGTGGAAAGATCTCCAAATGTGAAAGCGTTTTGAATTCGGCATACAATTAGAAAAGTGGCTTGGTTTGATGATTTTTTTCATTTCTTTCTTATAAATATAAATTTGGATCTGCTGAATTATGAATTACTGCCAGTTCAGGGCATCCTCGCATAAAATTCGTACTGAATTGATTACTACTGCGAAATTAACACTAGTTAAACCTCATTACATTAATGGTGATGGCAGCTTTAGAGCCTGACAGTGAAGCTCGTAATTAATTTTCTCCAAATTGAGAAACAGTGAATTTGAATGCCAATTAATCAATACCTTTCTCTGGCTGCTACCAACATCTATTATTCATTGCTGCCAAATATCTCATAGGTTTTTATAGGTTTCCTCAATTCATTCATTAACGTTTGACAATGCCGCGCCTTCGATTTCCGTTTACGCCACCTTTATGAAAGTGTTTTTAAAATAGTAGAAGTTCCGATGTAACAAACTCATAGATCAATATCAAAATTGCAAGCTCAAATAAATGAAACTGCAACAATATATTATTTATATACATATGAGAATCACCAAAAACCTTAGAACTAACTAGTACTAATCACTGCAGTATTAAGGCGAATTTTGATATGCCCATATGCCCATGGCAATATTCGACACATTCGCAAAGTTGAAAAAGTCAAGTTCTATTGCATTTCCAATCACAAAATTAATTATTGAAATTCAATACATTCACACAAAATCGGGAATCTTCTCCATTTCCTCTGGCGATAAGCATAAACGGTCACAGGTAAATTCCCCTGCTTACTGTTTTGATGGTCCTAAGTGACTGTATTGGATTGCAGCTTGTATATTCCAGATAACAACAAAACAAACTTCAATATTTTCACACGAGAGAATAAAATGGGAGCAACAAAGTTAATGAAATTTAAGGAAGTTGGAACTAAACAATAAAAGCGCCAAGGGTATAAAACTTTCTTAAAATCTAAGTTTAATAAAATTAAGAGTCCGGTTTGCTGCATTTGACCGAGTTTTCATCCCTAATCTAACTTAGTTCCACAATTAACTCCTTCATTTTTACTTAAACCCGAAGTTTAATACGCGTTGTTTAATTACTTGCAATTAGTTTCCGAGCTACCCGTCTATCATATCTCAGGCGTAAAACACGGTTGTAAAATAATTAAATTTGAACCACCAAATAACTCTGACAAGTAGTACTACAAACTTGTGCTCAAGCGCGATGTATTCATGTAAAACTCTCGTTTAATTTGCTCGATAAGACTCCAGAATACGGTACTCACGTAAACAGTTAAGCCCTTGTGATTAGTTTTAAAGGTTTCAGCATCATATCGCAGTATTTTTTAATTGCTGCTTTTTCGAAATTTCTAGTCACATCATAAAACAGTAGTATGGCGACACCAAAACTGGAGCAATCAAATTAATTGACCTAATTAAATCCGCGAAGTGGGCGACACCTACCAATTAATTTCGCGGATTGACCTAATTAATTTCGCGGTTTGCTCTAATTAATTTCGCGGTTTGATCTAATTAATCACATATGAAGTTTGATATGTAATTTACATATGTGCTACTGAATAAATTACGCGTCGGACTTTGGCGGCCATCTTGGATTTCTGGCGGGAATATTTGAATTTGAATTTTTTCCGATTTTTTTCTAAGTTCCATTATTTGAATTTTAAACTTCCCGGGTGTCGGCCATCTTGATTTTCTGCGCGCGCACTTCTCACGGCTGTCGTTTTTAATTTTGAATTTTTGCGGAAATATTTGAATTTCAAACTGCTAAATCTTCCGTCTTCCTCATCGAAGCTGCTCTCGCTTTTATTTAATTTAAAAAAGCTTTTTACGCCTGGCGCTGGACGGATTTGAACCCGAGTTGCCTGGCCAGTATCCCCTACATGTAAGCCCCTAGACCATCGAGGCGTGTTAGATTTTAAAGGTTTGAGCAGTGTGCCATTCTGTGCTTGTGTCGTTACGCCTACATATTTTAAAATTAGTTATTTTTTGAAAATTTTAAATTATAACTGGGGTGTATGGTATTACATGTTGATAATAATTTTAAAAAAAGTGATTTCATAAGTGATCTAGCCGAAACTTCAACACTTGCGTGCAGTTTCGGTGCCCTGTTTAACTAATAAATTTCAAATTTACATTGCTGTTTATGAACATAGATATTTTTTTAAATTATTCTCACTTTTACTAGAACAATTACATTTCGTCCCTCGAAGAAATTTCAGAAAAGAGGCCAATTTAATACCGTTTAATAGATGTTTTACATAGTTTCATTTCGTTCTGGCATATTGCCTGATTTAATTATGTATTGTTATCAGTCGATAGGCCTTTAAAATAAATATTTGTTGATATCTGTATCGATTTTCATTCAATTACAACAGAACATTCCGTGCTTGTGAGCCGTTACGCTTAAGTTTAGTCGTGTTAATATTTTTAATTAACTCATCGGCGTGTTTATGTATCAATAACTTGCTTTATGTAATTACAATTGGGGCATTTTATATTAGAATTTAAATAAACGATAATATTACGCGGCGTCTTTATGCAGGAGTCGTTTGAATTTTGTAAATTGTGCCTTTAGAAAACAGGTTGATCACAGTATAAATGCAAACAGACGAGCATAGCGGCGTATCTAAGTTGCTTTTTGGGGCAAATTGGACGGTTCTGAGAAAACAAACGCATTGTCCCCGTGAATTCTGCCCTAAGGGTTCAGATTTTATTTAACGTGCTTATACAAGATTGTTTATTTCGAGCGAGACCTGGGCTGACGTCATGGCTAGATTTCTCTTTTGGCAATGCATTGGAAAGCCCTTTCACTGCTGTTACGTCACGAGCCCCAGCTTTTAAACAAATTATTTTTCAAAAATTTAGATTATAAGAATAGGGGATGTGTAGCTTATTGTGTTTAAAGGTTGATACATTTTTTAAAAAATTAGATTTGTAACAGCTTATTAATTATTTTATAATTTGTGCCTGCTATATGGCTGGATTAACGAGATCCTCATTCTCCCTACCTACTATAGGAAGTTTCCGTCTAAGTTCCCTATTTAAAACAGGCCGGTTCCTGTGTATTGTTTGGTTTTAAAGGTTTGAACATTGTACCACTTAGCTGTTCTGACATTATACTTCCATATACATATTATAAATAAATTTTAAATGTTATTTTCGACTGAGTTTTAGCTTCTTATAAATTACAACAGTGCCCTCGCCCATATAAAATAAGACATACGCATTAAATAAATGTTTTTATTGTATAAGAATGGTTGTCCCCCATAAATTTGAATAAAAACAGGCAATTTCGTTGAAAAAAAAATAGCTTTTCAATATCGTTTGCAAATAAGACAAGGGATACTTGTAAAAATATAAGTCAAACCATTTTTTCTTGTAAAAAATTTACGAAAAGACGTAAGTGTTGGCGACAAATGAAAATAATTTTGAATAAAAACACGCAAAAATTACGAAAAGACGTATGTGTTGGCGACAAATTAAAATAAATTTGAATGAAAACGCACAATTTCGTTGAAAATCTTTACAAAGCGACTTTATAGCACCGAAAAAATGATGTAAAAAAGTTTTAAGAGTTATTTCTAAGCATAATTTTGCAAACGTTTAACAAATAAACCGTAATTTTTTAAAGTACATCACACAATTATGAAATCGTAGTTCAATTTATATGAATTTTCGATACTTTGTATGTGAAAAAATAGCTTCAATTACTAATATTTGAATAAAAACATGCGATTTCCAAAGCATTTCGTTTAAAATTTTAGAAAATCGATAGCATCTCCCATGAAAATTTATAAAAATCGGCATCTTGTCACATTAAATTCTGCAAAAACGACAAAAAACAATATTTTTATACAACTTTCACTGAAAAATAGTAAAATTTTACGAAAATACGTCTGTGTTAACGACAAATGAAAATAAATTTGAATAGAAACACGCAAAAATTACGAAAAGACGTATGTGTTAACCCCCAAAGTAAATAATTTTGCAAATGTTTTACACTTTTTATAAAATGCACCGCTCAAAATTAAAAGAAATAGCAATTTCATTGAAAAAATCTACTACCACAATCATTTCGATAAACAAAATTCAAAAAATCTTATACTTTTGACGGAAATATATGTATGTTGACCACAAATTAACATAATTTTTAAATAAAAACGCGCAATTCGTTGAAAAAAATATTCTGACACCACCAAAACACGCAATTTCATTGAAAAATATATATATGTTGTCCACAAATTAACATAAATTTGAATAAAAACACGTAATTTTGTTGAAAAAATGTTCTGGCCCCGTCATTTCACTTAAAATTTTACAAAACTGCCATCATAACACTTGAAATTATACAAAATATATGTATGTTTATCACAAATTAACATAAACCTGAATAAAACACACAATTTCGTTGAAAAATTTGCAAATGTTTTACACTTTTTATAAAATGTGTCGCTCAAAATTAAAAGAAATCACAATTTTTAAATTATATCACGCCATTATGAAATCGTAGATTGATTTTTTTTTGAAATTTTACACTTTGTAACTGTAAAATAACTTCAAATACTAATATTTTAGCTTTAGATTTTGTAATTATTGCAGATTCGTGAAAAACAAAAGCAGAGTAGAAATAAAAAACACAAACACTTTGTAATAAACAAATATATTGTTCTTATTTCGTATAATACTTGATAATATAAATATAAATGTACAGCAGAATGTCTTATTTCTAAAAATTCGCTAGCAATTTACAAAACTGTAGTTTGAGGTGCACGACATTTCAAATTAAAAAGACTGCAAGTAATAAAATCAGAATTTCATTGTGTAATTTTAAAGTTTAAGGCGCTCCCAGTCCATAATTCCATTCGTATTTGATGTTGAGGACCTCTGCCTTAGAGGCGTTTTTCTAACGGCCCTTTTTTGGAGGCGTTTCCTTATCGATGTTCTTCTGACTGAACCTTTTTGATGTGGACTTGGATGAGTAGCTGGTGTTTTTAATTTATATTCTAAATCAGACTCGCAGTTATCAGTTTCCATTCCGGTTTTTCCTATAGTACCAGTCGGGGTTGGCTTCTTTTGCTGTTTAGGTTTAGCTAGCAGCACATTAGGAACGTTAAGGTCTTTGATGTAATCAGCAAACTGTATGCGTCCGGGTGGATTAATAGTTTTTAGAGGCCGCAGAGTGTCGTGAATTAAATCGACTATGTTAGACGCAGGTAAAATTTCACCCTTTATAGTAACGGTACCCTTGTGATCCCAGCTCACATCGCTTGAGGTACTCAAAATGCGTAGGAAAACTTCAGCTTTTTTCTTAAAAGTTTTGGGAAGTGTAGATAAAATAACGGCATTTGATAGGCTGTCACTGGTTGTTTCAATAGGTATTTTGATTGGCTGCCGCGCCTGGTTTGTGAAATGAAGGAATCGTTGTAACACTTGATTGTACTGGATCCATTTATCGTGATCAGTTAATTTGGACTTTAAAACTTTTTGCATTTCGTCATCAAGCTGTGATAATATATTTTTCTCCGCATCATCGCCAGACTTAAGACGTTGGACAAATTCCGGCGATACAATCAACATCTTCCGCTCTTTGTCCATTTTAGTCGAAAAGGAGCTCAGTCGTTTGTTCTGGTAGAGCCGTCGTGAATAAACTAGCTTAAAATCAAGACTTTCATAATAAATATATAAAAAATATGACAGGTACGGGAATCGAATCCAGCAATTTTCGAAACCGGTTTGATATATATTTATTGAAGGACTTGACCATCAGTTGACGTTTTATTAATATTTGTCGTGATTCGTCATCGCTGAAATTTTACAAGAGTCAACCTGTCTGCTATGCGGCGCACGCAATGGTCCCACCTCTTTTATTTTAAAATTTGTAAAACCAGATGTCCAAGCCGATACCGCACTACTCGTTTTAAGTGATTGTGCTCTGTTACCTGGTGCATCTGAAGATGGCTCCCAGACGAATTAATAACTGTCAGGATGCAGCCGTACCTTACAGCAGGACATCAATTGTAGAATCAAGTAAGAAAAAGACAAAACTAAGTAAGAAGATGCAGTTTTCAAATAAAAGCCAACACCGGGAAGCGCTAGCATCACCGCAGATAATAGTTGGTGACGAAGAAACCCTGGGACCATCGTCACAGCTAACCGGACATAGCGAAGATTTGAGTTTGGTCGTGCAGGAGCCCATGCAGCACTGTGACGTAATAACGGACACCCCGCCCGAGGACAACCAGCTCCGTCGTGAGAAGAAGCGGACATTGTGTAATTTTTGTATGCCTCTAAACAATACAATTGCAGAATCATGTAAGAAAAGGACAAAGCCAAGTAATAAAACGCAATTTTCAAATAAAACCCAACATCGGACAACACTACTACCACCACAGATAGAGGTTGTTGACGAAGAGACCCGGGGCCCGTCGCCTGATCAAACAGGTATGCATAGCTGTGACGTAACAACGGACACCCCGACCGAGAACAAACATATCTTCCATGAGAAACGGTTATTGTGTGATTTTTGTATGCCTCTAAACATTAGTTCTAGCAAAGTTGTTCATTTAGGCCTGGATTCTTATAAAAACTTTTCACCTGTGGCAAGAATTCTGAATACCGACGGATTAGGTGTTTCATTCACGGCGGATGCGTTTATTGTTTTTCTGGAGGCTCTACCGGACATGTTTGTGATGGCGAAACAAGGATCTTTTAAATGTGATTTAAGTGAACATACAGTGGAACATGTGACCAGCGACACTTGCAGGAATATTCCAAAGGACCCCGTCAGCAAATTTACACTTTACGTGACGTATGACACGCTGTCAAATTTATTGCCTATGTATGATTTGATGGTAGTTAAAATCAACGACTTGAAACGTGCACAATGTAATTTCGAAAAGTTTGCTGCATCAATAAGGCAGAGGTCCTCAACATCAAATACGAATGGAATTATGGACTGGGAGCGCCTTAAACTTTAAAATTACACAATGAAATTCTGATTTTATTAGTTGCAGTCTTTTTAATTTGAAATGTCGTGCACCTCAAACTACAGTTTTGTAAATTGCTAGCGAATTTTTAGAAATAAGACATTCTGCTGTACATTTATATTTATATTATCAAGTATTATACGAAATAAGAACAATATATTTGTTTATTACAAAGTGTTTGTGTTTTTTATTTCTACTCTGCTTTTGTTTTTCACGAATCTGCAATAATTACAAAATCTAAAGCTAAAATATTAGTATTTGAAGTTATTTTACAGTTACAAAGTGTAAAATTTCAAAAAAAAATCAATCTACGATTTCATAATGGCGTGATATAATTTAAAAATTGTGATTTCTTTTAATTTTGAGCGACACATTTTATAAAAAGTGTAAAACATTTGCAAATTTTTCAACGAAATTGTGTGTTTTATTCAGGTTTATGTTAATTTGTGATAAACATACATATATTTTGTATAATTTCAAGTGTTATGATGGCAGTTTTGTAAAATTTTAAGTGAAATGACGGGGCCAGAACATTTTTTCAACAAAATTACGTGATTTTATTCAAATTTATGTTAATTTGTGGACAACATATATATATTTTTCAATGAAATTGCGTGTTTTGGTGGTGTCAGAATATTTTTTTCAACGAATTGCGCGTTTTTATTTAAAAATTATGTTAATTTGTGGTCAACATACATATATTTCCGTCAAAAGTATAAGATTTTTTGAATTTTGTTTATCGAAATGATTGTGGTAGTAGATTTTTTCAATGAAATTGCTATTTCTTTTAATTTTGAGCGGTGCATTTTATAAAAAGTGTAAAACATTTGCAAAATTATTTACTTTGGGGGTTAACACATACGTCTTTTCGTAATTTTTGCGTGTTTCTATTCAAATTTATTTTCATTTGTCGTTAACACAGACGTATTTTCGTAAAATTTTACTATTTTTCAGTGAAAGTTGTATAAAAATATTGTTTTTTGTCGTTTTTGCAGAATTTAATGTGACAAGATGCCGATTTTTATAAATTTTCATGGGAGATGCTATCGATTTTCTAAAATTTTAAACGAAATGCTTTGGAAATCGCATGTTTTTATTCAAATATTAGTAATTGAAGCTATTTTTTCACATACAAAGTATCGAAAATTCATATAAATTGAACTACGATTTCATAATTGTGTGATGTACTTTAAAAAATTACGGTTTATTTGTTAAACGTTTGCAAAATTATGCTTAGAAATAACTCTTAAAACTTTTTTACATCATTTTTTCGGTGCTATAAAGTCGCTTTGTAAAGATTTTCAACGAAATTGTGCGTTTTTATTCAAATTTATTTTAATTTGTCGCCAACACATACGTCTTTTCGTAATTTTTGCGTGTTTTTATTCAAAATTATTTTCATTTGTCGCCAACACTTACGTCTTTTCGTAAATTTTTTACAAGAAAAAATGGTTTGACTTATATTTTTACAAGTATCCCTTGTCTTATTTGCAAACGATATTGAAAAGCTATTTTTTTTTCAACGAAATTGCCTGTTTTTATTCAAATTTATGGGGGACAACCATTCTTATACAATAAAAACATTTATTTAATGCGTATGTCTTATTTTATATGGGCGAGGGCACTGTTGTAATTTATAAGAAGCTAAAACTCAGTCGAAAATAACATTTAAAATTTATTTATAATATGTATATGGAAGTATAATGTCAGAACAGCTAAGTGGTACAATGTTCAAACCTTTAAAACCAAACAATACACAGGAACCGGCCTGTTTTAAATAGGGAACTTAGACGGAAACTTCCTATAGTAGGTAGGGAGAATGAGGATCTCGTTAATCCAGCCATATAGCAGGCACAAATTATAAAATAATTAATAAGCTGTTACAAATCTAATTTTTTTAAAAATGTATCAACCTTTAAACACAATAAGCTACACATCCCCTATTCTTATAATCTAAATTTTTGAAAAATAATTTGTTTAAAAGCTGGGGCTCGTGACGTAACAGCAGTGAAAGGGCTTTCCAATGCATTGCCAAAAGAGAAATCTAGCCATGACGTCAGCCCAGGTCTCGCTCGAAATAAACAATCTTGTATAAGCACGTTAAATAAAATCTGAACCCTTAGGGCAGAATTCACGGGGACAATGCGTTTGTTTTCTCAGAACCGTCCAATTTGCCCCAAAAAGCAACTTAGATACGCCGCTATGCTCGTCTGTTTGCATTTATACTGTGATCAACCTGTTTTCTAAAGGCACAATTTACAAAATTCAAACGACTCCTGCATAAAGACGCCGCGTAATATTATCGTTTATTTAAATTCTAATATAAAATGCCCCAATTGTAATTACATAAAGCAAGTTATTGATACATAAACACGCCGATGAGTTAATTAAAAATATTAACACGACTAAACTTAAGCGTAACGGCTCACAAGCACGGAATGTTCTGTTGTAATTGAATGAAAATCGATACAGATATCAACAAATATTTATTTTAAAGGCCTATCGACTGATAACAATACATAATTAAATCAGGCAATATGCCAGAACGAAATGAAACTATGTAAAACATCTATTAAACGGTATTAAATTGGCCTCTTTTCTGAAATTTCTTCGAGGGACGAAATGTAATTGTTCTAGTAAAAGTGAGAATAATTTAAAAAAATATCTATGTTCATAAACAGCAATGTAAATTTGAAATTTATTAGTTAAACAGGGCACCGAAACTGCACGCAAGTGTTGAAGTTTCGGCTAGATCACTTATGAAATCACTTTTTTTTAAATTATTATCAACATGTAATACCATACACCCCAGTTATAATTTAAAATTTTCAAAAAAATAACTAATTTTAAAATATGTAGGCGTAACGACACAAGCACAGAATGGCACACTGCTCAAACCTTTAAAATCTAACACGCCTCGATGGTCTAGGGGCTTACATGTAGGGGATACTGGCCAGGCAACTCGGGTTCAAATCCGTCCAGCGCCAGGCGTAAAAAGCTTTTTTAAATTAAATAAAAGCGAGAGCAGCTTCGATGAGGAAGACGGAAGATTTAGCAGTTTGAAATTCAAATATTTCCGCAAAAATTCAAAATTAAAAACGACAGCCGTGAGAAGTGCGCGCGCAGAAAATCAAGATGGCCGACACCCGGGAAGTTTAAAATTCAAATAATGGAACTTAGAAAAAAATCGGAAAAAATTCAAATTCAAATATTCCCGCCAGAAATCCAAGATGGCCGCCAAAGTCCGACGCGTAATTTATTCAGTAGCACATATGTAAATTACATATCAAACTTCATATGTGATTAATTAGATCAAACCGCGAAATTAATTAGAGCAAACCGCGAAATTAATTAGGTCAATCCGCGAAATTAATTGGTAGGTGTCGCCCACTTCGCGGATTTAATTAGGTCAATTAATTTGATTGCTCCAGTTTTGGTGTCGCCATACTACTTAAAACTTTTTAAAGTTGGACAAACCAGAAGAGTCTCTGGAGCATGACTTTAGGTAGATACAAAACAATACAGATGTTTTTGGTGTATTTGTGTATCCAGGAACTCTTTTTTTATATACCATTTCCTTCGAACACAATGCTGTGTATATTTGAGGTATATCAGGTAGGGCAGGTACTATGGCAGACCAGATAAAAACGTATTTCAAAATAAAGTGTAGGTTGACAGTTTACTTAACCTCAAAATTTGATAGCATTTGTGGATATCATTCATCATCTAATTTCAGGTAATCAAATATTGGGAATTACATGATTTAATTTATTGATTAGAAACCTTGTCTTTCAGAACTATCACTGATATTCAATATTGGTTTAACCTTCTTGTAATTCATGACATTTTCTGCTCCTTTGAAGTTCTTCAAAACAGCTAAGGGATGAAGCAACTCTTTCTGTTATCTGCACCATAGTCGAGGATGCTGACACTCCCATTATGAGGTACGTGCCAAGTAAGAACACGTTAATTATTGGACATCACTTTAAAGGGCAAATATGCAATCACTTATGCTCTTGTGCACTTTAGTTTATTAAAATGCGTGCATATCCATTACTTATGGAAAATACAATGTTTATTATTTCTAAATCATCAATTTCAGTAAGCACGCCAGCGCAGCTATCATAATATTTTTAGTTACTGCAAAATTTAGACATGTTTTATATTAAATTGACAAATCAAATAAAACTAACTGAACTTTTGCATAATAAAATATAAATATTCTCCGCAATCAACATCACAACCTCTAGACTGCAAAACAAATCTATCTCTCACTTCCAGTTCCAAACGTTGCACCTCTTAACTTTATCAATCATCTGCATATTAAAACTCCATATGCCAAAGCTGCACCTCTTTTCATTACTTTTACTTTTACACTAGTCTTCATTATTAACTTATAAATCAAAATTCCACCTTAACACCTTCCTTTCTTAATTGCATTGCACCTTATCAAGGTGCTTTTTGTTCAGGTCATCCAGCCGTTGATACATCCCTTTACTGCTTCGTTGAACTGCATACCACGTTATGAGAATGAACAGAAACAAAGTGACTCATCATCACTTTCCAATGAAAATAAATTGTGTAATTTTAGTCCCATTCTGAATTAAGGCTCCTAGTTGTAGCTTTATTTAATTACTAGCTTTTACCCGCGACTTCGTTCGCGCGAGGTTCGTTATTTGTGTATTAAATAATGACTAATTATTTTCTGTCACCCCATCCCATCCCATACCATCCTATCCCCGTCCCCGTCCCTTTCTCCGTCCCCGTCTCCGTACCGTCCCATTCCGTCCCGTTCCGTCCCGTCTCGTCCCGTCCCGCCTCTCCCCTTCCATCCCATTCCTTCCCTCCCCTTCCCTTTCCGTCCCGTCCCGTCTCGTTCCTTTTCGTCCCGTCCCTTCCTTTTCCGTCCAGTCCCTTCCTGTTCAGTCCCTTCCCGTCCAGTCCCGTACCTTCCCGTCCCGTCCCGTCCCTTCCCCTTCCATCCCATTCCTTCCCTTTCCTTTCCGTATCATCCCGTTCCGCCCCGCCCCGCCCCGTCTCGACCCTTCCCGTCCCATCCCGCCCCTTTCCCTCCCGTCCAGTCCCGTCCCGCCCCTTTCCCTCCCGTCCAGTCCCGTCCCTTCCCGTCCCGTCCCGCCCCTCCCCTTCCATCCCATCCCCTCCCCTTCCATCCCATCCTTTTCCTTCCCTTTCCGTCCCGTCCATCCCGCGCCGTCCCGCTTTGCCCCGTCTCGTCCCGTCCCGTCCCGTTCCGTCCCTTCCCTTCCCGTCCAGTCCCGTCCCGCTCAGTCCCGTCCCGTCCAGTCCGTCCCGTTCCGTCCAGTCTAGTCCCGTCCCGTCCCGTTTCTTCCCTTATGTCATGTTCACCGTCTTGGACTTAAAAATAAATGTAATTTTCGCAATCAACGTCTCAAAAAACCTCAATAACGACACCCATATCGATTTTTAGGCTTACTTACCCCATTTCACCCCCTAAGGGGTTGATTTTCGGAAAATCACGAAATACGTGTTTGATTATTTGTTTTTAGGAGTACTCCTACGAAGTTTCAAGTCGAAATGTCTATTTAATATTATTTCTCCATACAAAATTGGAACCCCCATTTTACCCCTTTAGGGGTTGAATTTCGAAATATCCTTCCTCATTCCTTGTATGCATCATAAAGGGAACCTCTGTGCAAAATTTCAGCTTTCTAGGTCCAAGGGTTTGGGCTGGGCGTTGATGAGTGAGTGAGTCAGTGAGTCAGTCAGGACTTTTAGAAATATATATAAGATAACCCAAATAATATCACGTTATTGAAAATATTATTATTGAGCTAGCAAATCTCAATAAAAGTGGATGTCCCCATATTATGACCCAATTAAAAAAAACGTTGGGAGTACCTCAGTTTTGATTGTTATCAGACATTAATCGAAGAACTTCATGTTCTGTAACTTCGCAAAGACGGGTTTTATTGTAGATGGTTATTTATGTACCAAGACAGTAAGCTACGATTTTAATCCTTATTAAGCCAACGATTCCTAAATAATGGCTAACGTTAATTGAGTCCGAGTTTTGCGACGTAGGTAATAAATGTGCAAAACTAGCTCTCCCGTTGTTGTGGATCAAAATACCGGATGTGCTTACATAGAGCGCCAGATCCAATTGTCCTGAACGATTGACGCAACAGTCGTAGCCACCTCATTAGTGGTTTTCCCTTTATTTTCTTCTTATCCTCAGTCTCCATTAAACAATTTTGGCGATCCATCTGTTATATTTTATTCTTAGGATATGTTGTGCATAATCCCATTTTAATGTCTATCACGTTCGTAATTGTTGTCCTCTACCTAATCCACTTCTTTCGTTTACTCTCTCTTATCGGAATGTACAACCTTTCCATAATTATCTGCGTGACCTGTAGCTTTGTAGTTATTGCTTTGGTGATGGTCCATGCTATGGAACTATAGGTCAATACAGGAAAAACCCATTGATTAAATACCCTGGATTGTAGGTGTTGATTGAATTTTTTAACATATCTATGTGCTAATTTTCCATACGCTGCTTATGCTAGCCGTCTTCTACGTCCTATTTCTACTTCTCGGTTTTCTTTGTTAGCTATTATTGTTTGATCGAGCTACGTGTATCTTCCACCGTTTTCTATCTGTTTCCCTCTTATGCCTATTTCCGGATTTTCGGAGCATATTATCGTTGTCTTATTTTAGTTCATTTTTAGACCTATATTCTTGACGCTGATTCTAATTCTGTCAGCATTTTTTGGTGTATCAGAAAATATGACCTCATCAGCGAAAGTTAAAGGGCTTAGTGGTTCGTCATTTATGTTATTTCTCTTATTCGACCAATCTATATCTTTGATTACTTTTTACACAGCTAAGGTGATTAATTTTGTCAATAATGTGCCCCCCTGTAGTATATCTCTGTTAACTGGAAATACTCTTGCATTTCCATGAGCTTTCATAGATGATGTGGCATTTTGGTAAACGATTTTTTATTAGTGAGACATGCGTATGTATATTTCATTTTTATGTAACAATTTTGTGGACTTTCCGCTTCTGAAACTAGTGTGTTCCACTAGCTGACATAGTTTAAGCGTTAAAAGCTTGGCTATTATTTTTGTAAAGAGTTTATATATATACAGACATAAAAAAGATTGAAGACCAAGCGATTATGTAATGTGGACAACGCATTTAGAATTATTGCGAGCTAAGTTTGAAGTTGATTTCAAACGAGAGTTGCAGTTCAGCTTCCTGTTTTGGCAAATAGTGACACTTCTTAACTACGACTGTAAAAAAGCTAAGGGCCGGTTGCAGAAAGCAATGTTAAGTCTGGTGTTAGCTAACGCGACGTCAAAGTGAACAAAAACGAATCAAATCTCAAATGCTTATGGTAACTAATACATTAGTAAACAAAATTTGATGCGAATTTGTTCACTTTAACGCGATGTTAGCTAACACCAGACTTAACATTGCTTTCTGCAACCGGCCCTAAGAGTTTCGTATATAATGAGCTATCTAGGTGAATAACAAGGCCAACTTATTTGCAAAAATACTAAGGCGTGCAAGACGTCTCATTATAATTCAACGCGTCAACGAAAGGGCTATGAAAAGCCTAATTACAATAGGAATAAATTATCCGTCGTAATTATATATCCCTCGAATGTAATAGAGACAAGTCTGTTCAATTTTTACAAATTTTGTTAAATTTTTGTATCTATTAGTATACAGCATTACAATCCACTTAATTTAACCTTCTTAATTGCTAATTTGATATGAGGTTAACTAGAGGCAGAGGCAATTGACATTGTTCAACCACCTGCATGGTAGATATGCCATTTAACAAGGAAGCGGAACTTATCGTCTGCTTCTTGGTTGTCATGACATTGTTAATCGCCTAGGGACGGTAAGCAGAAATATGTGTGGAGATAGAAAAACTTAATGTGTCGCCCACTGTCATAAGGAGTTTCATCAGCAGTGAGAAGCACAAGAGTATGGTAACTCGACGTGTGAACTACGCCAGAGGCGCTCTTCTACCGATCAGACAGAACAAAGCGATATTTATAGTCAAGAGTTGTAGTTGAGTGAAGAGAACGTGTAAGAGATTTAGGAATAAACGCTTTCCACATGAAAAGAAAAGGGTAGTCCTTGTTTGGAGGTTTAAACAACAGTTTGATGTTTTATTTTCGAAAAATTCCCATGCGTTTGGTGATTCAGTGGATATAGGAGAGAAAGCCTGTAACTGTGGGAGGGTAGATTCTCCGAAAATTGGGTGACTGTGAATGATGGAGATGACGACTGAAGGCAAACAGACCATAACAGGGTAATCGACGTTTCTAAGGGCTAAAACAATTCAGCGTGGATTTTATCGGGTTGTGTTATGAGCCAAAGGTCACTTTCAAATACTTCTGTAATTATTTGCCCTATTTTAGTAAAAGCGAAATTTTTGCCCACGTTCTAATTGAGCTATCAGTCTATTTTTGGGTTTCGATAGATGAAAATATTCTTAATTAATTTGCTTCAGTTTAGGCATAACTTGATGCTCGTGCTAGTTTGGTTGCATACTCAGCATTTTCTCCCTTTCCCAAAATTTTGGAGTCTTATCAGGCCATTTCGTGCATTTGCCTCCATGTCTTGATGCAGAAAGGTTGTTGAGTGATCGACGTTTGCGATACATACCAGTGATCTGGGTTTTTCGCTAACACCCTTCTTTGAGAAAGCTTCATTTTCATTCAGTTTTGGTTGGAATATTTGAATGACGTCCCGCTGAGGTAAATTGGTGCGTCGAGTTGTTGGTGCCTCGAATTCAGCCTACAAATTAGAATCCCCTTGTGTACATGTCCCCGAACTTATATTAGGACTGTTAATGTGTTTGTCATGTACCAGATTATATCTTATTCGCCAAACATTAGGTTACATTCATAAATTACTTGAGATAATAGCATAAATGTAGAAACCTACCTATTTAGCACAGTTTATCAGAATAACCTAGCTACTGTTTTTGGGAATGTAAACACTGAACTTGGATGTGTCTCACATGCCATCCGAGTGAATATTACCATTCAATTTGTGTAGTTGTGAAGCTAAATTGCATAAGCGTCATTTAAATTTGGATTCACGTCATGTTAATGACTGAATAATTCGGTTAAGTTGAGCAAAAACAATCCCGTACTAGCAACAAATTTCAGTAATAAACCCGCCTTACCTGACGTCTTGAAGTATTATTTATGAATTTCACATATTATATAGCGCCCTATCTGAACCAAAATCTTGCGTCAATAAGACCATTTTAATATAAATATCAATGTCCACTAACAGTTTCTTGAATTTGAGAATTTGGGGTCACATTCAATCCGCTACCCTAAATTTAAATAGTAATAATTTTAGCCGCCGTTGTAGGCCTTGTCTAGTAGTTATCCGGAAATGCAATTTGGTAAATAAAGCATGTCTTGCTGCAATATTTATTGGTATTAAACATCTAGACAGTTATTGATTACTGATATAATTACGATTACGATCTTATTAATATTTATGCTACTGTGATTTGAAATGTGATATTTTAATTTGGTTTTGCCGTTATTGAAATTTGTTTATGTATGTACCGCCGAGCACATTTGTTGGGATAAATTATATTGACTGGTTATCTAAGTTTGCGAATTTTATTTTTGCCCTTGTTGCCTTTCATTTTCAGATTTAATTAGTAGCGCCTTCTGTAACGTGCTGGGTTAGCTGCTACTTGGCGCTCATAATTTTCGTACAGCTAAAGATTTGAGTCCTTTGTTTTACCCACGACCAGCTTCGGTTAAGAAGTTGGTTGCTTTTGCTTGCCCCTTTTACAGTCAGGTTGACGGTAACAATTGTACTATGAAAATAGCAAGGTGCATACAGGGTGTTAGTAAATAAGTGCGACAAAAGTAAGGGGGTGATTCTGCATGGAAAAATAATGATATTTTGTTATATAAATGTATATTCGCAAATGCTTCGTTTCCGAGCCACAGTTAGTTAAAGTTTTTCTTAAAAATTGATAATTTTTTTATTGCTCTGAAACCGGTCAAGATATGCAAATGAAGTTTAGTGAGTTTTAAGAGGTACTTATAGCGCATTCTTTGATATGCAATTAAGAATTTTATATT
Organism: Agriotes lineatus; assembly: GCA_940337035.1. Taxonomy (NCBI): domain Eukaryota; kingdom Metazoa; phylum Arthropoda; class Insecta; order Coleoptera; family Elateridae; genus Agriotes; species Agriotes lineatus. The sequence continues at coordinate 134,544,681 of OW679199.1, forward strand.
CATCATTGGCGCGCATACGGGTAATGACCCCGATATTTTTATAGAAAAAAATGGTACGCCACTGAGATATTTCAAAATAAAAATTATTTTTGAATTTCTTATTTTTTGCATAAAAATGGCGCTACCTACAAAAAAAATGACAAGAAAGCTTTTTTGTCACAAATTGAACGAGAAATTCAAAAATAATTTTTATTTTGAAATATCTCAGTGGCGTACCATTTTTTTCTATAAAAATATCGGGATCATTACCCGTATGCGCGCCAATGATGAATATAAAATTCTTAATTGCATATCAAAGAATGCGCTGCATATCAAAGAATGCGCTATAAGTACCTCTTAAAACCCACTAAACTTCATTTGCATATCTTGACCGGTTTCGGAGCAATAAAAAAATTATCAATTTTTAAGAAAAACTTGAACTGTGGCTCGGAAACGAAGCATTTGCGAATATACATTTATATAACCAAATATCATTATTTTTCCATGCAGAATCACCCCCTTAATTTTGTCGCACTTATTTACTAACACCCTGTATAAGTGAATTGATGAAGGAAAGTTTCTGTGTTGAATTATGTTGAGAATCGGCACATGCAGTGTTAATATACAGAATACGAACATAGGCAGTCAAATGTGCTAGAATACAGTTTATGGGATTTGTATGCGTTAGACAGAAATAGACCTATATGCGATTAACATCTAGCATTCGCAGAATGAAGGTGTTTTATTTTCAGAAAACACTGAATCTTAGGATACTAGATTTTAAATCGTATATGTCTATTTCTGTCTAACGCATACAAAGCCCATAAACAATTCTAACTCATTTGACTACCTATGTTCGCATTCTGTATATTAGCACTGTAGATAGCGGTCAGTGTCTGTAGGCTTGCGATATAGAGAATCTCCAATCCAAGTCTGTCATTGGGTTAGTGGGAAACTTGTGCATCCAAAAAAGGGAGAAAAACGTTTCTTTCTATATCTTTGGAGGCTTTGAATCGCGAGAAAGAACTTCCGTTGGATATTAGAGGGAAGATATCAGATTTTGTAAGAGAAGTGACTTCCAGTTTGATTTTGGAAGTTGGGCCACGGAAAAGAGAGGCGTAAGAAGAGTTGGAGCAAAGATCTAACCTTATTGATACAAATTCGAACCATAACTACTGTAGCATTACTTCTACAAAATAATTTGCACATTGAGTTATCATGTTTATTTCTCACTTCTGGTGAATCCCCTGATGAAAGCGGGTGAAACGTTGTATTCATGTTCCCGAATGCTTAGAAAACCTGGGCTATACGCTTCGCTTTCTCAAAATGCATTCTCAACCACGAAAATGATACTCACCCACTTAGTAATGCTTGATGACTTAATTATTAAAAGTAAACACTAACGAATAATTAGCATACGACGCAGTTCATCTACACGTTGTGGATGGATTTTGCTGAATAGTGTTGTGTAACACTATACAGGTGACACAGTGCTTGCTACTCTGCCACATTCATGTGCCAATTAAACCAAGTGAATTGCTTACAAATGTTTAAACGAAATTAATGTTTATCAAGATTAAAACGGCTATAATATCCTACATTTTTCAAAATTACATTATTGAATACCGCTTTCCAGTATTTCCCCACCTCATGGGGGCGTATCCCCCATGCAGTTCAAATCAACTTATCCTACTTTCCCGCGACATGATTCACAGCCTGGGAAGGCATTTCCTTTAAAAGCAACGATAAGCAAAAAAATATAAGACTGCCACCCCCGGACTCGTACGTTGCCGTGAATTGAGTCCAAGCGCGGCCGTAAATTGTTTCCTTCGCTGTGAATTATGATATAGATTTCCCCTGGGCTGCGCTCAAGCTCACTGCCGCTGGTACATGCACTTGAAAATAAAAAGCCACTCTGGGATCACTTACCGAGTTCGGATATGATAGTGGTGAGCGGCCTGGCCTGGTCGGCGTTCACGTTGTCCATGTCCAGGCATCCCTCGTAGAGGTGCTTCAGCTTCCACTCCACGGTTCCGGTGTGCACGGGAAGAGGCAGGGTCGTTACTAGGTCGCGCACACGTGCAGCCTCTGAAAATAATTACTTTCGTTTCAATTTGCTCGCCAAATTGTTCGTGCACGTTACGTGCTAATTTGGACTAACTGCAGCAAGTACCGCTTTTAAATTTCTGATACGAACGACTTCTCAGTTCATTTTTGTGTGAGCAGTATACTTTAAGGTGAAGTGTTTTACAGATGTAAAATGCATTTTTATAGTAATGGAAATGAGTTACATCAACATATTTATCACTAGGAATATGTTTGTAATCCTTCCTGTTCCGAGACTATGAGCTACAAACTTTGTTTAATAGTAAGTATACTAAAGGGTCTCAGTACCATAGTAATACGTTCTCATCTACAAAAGCCAATAGACATAACAAAATATCAGCAAGGGCTTAGCAAAAAAAGCACAATGGACACAATATTCCTATGACTAGAAAAATCTATAAGGTATACTAATCCCCTATATCTCTGTTTCGAGGATTTTCTGACAAGGTAAGAAATAAAATATCATAAATACCTTAATTAAAGACAATATTATAAAACAGATGGTACTGATAAATAGATATATGGATATACATCGATATAACCGTTTGAGGTTGGCTATGATTTACTGAACGTACGCCTAGATTTAGTGCACCTACTCTCAGTTGTCATGTAATCTCTCATATCATTATCGAATTTTTAATTAAAAGAAACAATGATATTCAACTCGTGTCCTACTCCAAACGGTTTCATTAATAAAAACCCGTTACTATCAAATCCTTTTATAAATCTAGCCATAAGCGGACTTATAAAGGTAGTAAGAGAAAGGGTAGAATATACGATAATAGAAAACTCCCTATCCTTTGATATGCAGACGTACAGTGTTTATTACTAACAACGAATGAAACTTACAAGCATTCCTGGCAAAGACAATGGCAATTGCTAAAAATTCCAAGTGATGTAGGGTGGAATTGAATAGTACAGTGTGATCGCTGAACGCTGTAATAGACGGCAGTACAAAAATAAAACTTAATGATAATCTTGTAGCACTTCAATATATAAAGGATAACGAGTTGTAAATACCCAAAATAGTTCGTAACCAATAGCTTTCAACGGGCTAGCTGAGCTACTCCGAAGAAAGAGTGGGTTAGCACTAAAATGATCAAAAACAAATAAGGACGCCATCAAATTGATTGTTCAACAACGCAAGAGATATCTCAAAAATACATTTATCAGACGCGGGCTCTTTGATAAGCATTAACCTATTTTAGAAAGAAAAAGATATAAATGCTGCACAATGAACGTGATTCAACATTATGGGCAATTGAAGAAAACTCAATACCAAACTCACGACGTGTACACGTAGCGTTCCAGTATAGCGTATGTATTTTAATTGAAAATGTAACTTTAATGCACACATAAACACAGTGCAAGGTACGTAGGAAATACACATATAAATCAATAATACTTGTCACTAAATCAATAAATGGTAAATCCGGCTTACACAGGAAAATTTAAATATCGCAAGCTAGTAAACTACTTCACGATCATTCAGTTTGAATGGCGACAAAACATTTATTTCAGTTCAAGAATGGTTGTGGCTTATCTGTTAAATATAGCGTCCTACGAAAACGAAGGTCAAAAAAGAGCCAAAATCGCAACTACAACTTCAATCCAGAAATTCATACTTTTATTCCAGCCCTAAGTACAAAGAAGCCTGAAACAATAGACGCAATTAGCTTGCAGACACGCTAGCGCACTCTAAAATACTTATTTCAGGTATAAATCAGCTTAGAAACCCTCTCCAATCCTAAGCAGAGTCATAAAGAAGGGCTGACTGATCAAAAATTATCTTAAATGGGATGCAAATGCGTAAGAACAATTTCCCAACATGAGTTTCGCGCCCAAACCATACAAATACTATCCCCACTAATCCAGCAGATTATGTTTTTTCCCAGATTCCATTTGACTAACCAATAACAAAAATTGGGAAAATAACGGAGATAATCCAACTACTTAATTATAAATCCCTAATAAAGGGAGAGGCGCGAGGCACCGAAAGTTGCAATGGTTTGTTTTCCCCAAATTCAGCCGGAAGTCGTTCAATTGAAACAGAAAATAAAAACGATAAGCTGTTTCACCACCACAGTGGGACGAATTAACCCTAGAAAACCTGACTGCGGAAGGAAGTTACTAAGCTATCGCGGGCTTGGGCGCGGCAAGACAAATAATTTAGTGAATCAAAGTAGACGATTCGCAAAAACCCACAGGTAACGCCTGAGAAATCAAGGCAGCACGGGATATCACATGCTGATTCGATCAAATTCGATCACACATGTTGAACAAGAGACACTCCCCATTCCAATAAATGAAGATATAGATTGGCACGTTGTGATGGTCGTCTTCGAGTTGGGGCACGTACACGCGAACGTTATCATAAAGGATACGCTTGGAGGGGGTTCTGATACATAATCCGATCCTCTTGTATCCGTATGTGTCGAGGTGAAAAACATCTTAATGTTGCTAATACTACTGAAACAGTAAAAAACACCTAATAATGCGAATTACATTAATTTGCGACGAAAAGAAAACAACACAGCCGGTGGAATCCGAACCCTCGCTCCCAGAGGGAACGTCAGACGTTTTACCTACTTGACTAATATATTGCAATGCCTCACGCACTTTATCATTGCAGTATAAATTTAAATAATTCGGTGACGACACGGCCCACCGCTGACAAAAAGCGTGACGCAGACAGAATACACGTTTATATATGTACTACCTTTTGAGCTCACCACATAACGGAACTTACTCTAATTAAAAGAATGTCTGTCTTTTCAAAGTTGAATTGCCAAGTTACAAAAGAAAGAAAATGTTTTAGTGTCTTTTACAAAGAAAACGTGTTCAAAATTGTGCACAAAACAGATCAAACTATCTTACTGTTTCTAATAATGCTGAGACAGTAAAGGGAAGCACTTCGTAATGCGCGGTACATCAATTTGCAAAGAAAAACGTTGCAGCCGGTGGCTTTCGAACTCGCACTCTCCATCGAATCCGAGTGCTAGTCAGATGCTTTAACTGTTCGGCTGCGACCGCGTACCTGTTATATGCGCTTATGGTTGTGTTATAGAGGATGCGGTGATGACACGACCGATCGGTGCCGATAGGATATGGCTAAAATCTATTTTACTTTTTAATAAGGTCGCTTAAATTAACATTATTTTCAGTAATTAGTTTATTTATCCGAACACAATTATGGCTACGGAAACTATTACTTACATTAACATATACAAAATTGCGTATTTACTACTAGCTACCGTTGTTGTTTTCAGATGCCGAGAATGTGGAGGATACGTAATTGAAAATGATTGGTTGTTAAGCAACATAAACTCAGTGATAGAGAAATTTTTATTATAATATGTATTTTTTGCATTATCTGTAACCTCAGTTACCTTGCAGTGTAGAGGCTGGTGCTTCGTACGCTAGCATCTGGCGGTACAATGCTCAACTTGCCCCGGATTCGGGATACAGAGTTGAAGCGCGCCTTTTGTGCTTGCGCAGCAACGTGATGTGTTGACCTTATTGCTCTATCTCTTAGGTCTGTGGTTCTGAGTATAGCACAGTTAATTTAGTGCCCAACTGTGAATGGTCTCACCGAGCCCGATTCCAATCGCCAAGGCTACGGAAAAATGCCGACCCCCGCGGGATTCGAACCGAGGACTTGCTTAATGCAAACCTAGCGCTTACCCAACTACGCTACACGGCTTCTTATTATAATATGTATAATACAATAACATCAGTAGGCTTCGAACCGTCAAAGTGAAGTTACTGAACAGTTGTAAATTTAAGAATGAGGAATCTTGGAAAAAATAGGATTCTCCAAAGTTCAATGTACAGTCGTGTGCAAATAAATCTGGGACAGTGCTTTTTTCACATGCAGATTCAGTTAAGAATTGAAGAATATCTCCATGGATTTCCTGCTATCAGAAAGAGTTACATTAAACTTTAACAGGTACTGAAACCCGTAACTCTCTCTGATAAGAGGAAATCCATGGAAATATTCTTCAAATTCTTAACTGAATCTGAATGTGAAAAAAACATGTCCCAGATTTATTTGCACACGACTGTACTTGTAATTTTAAAGATTTAAAAATTAATTATGAAAATCATCTACATAATTACTATAGTTGCTCACTTAACCTTTTGCTTGAAAGATGACAGGACACAATTAGATTCCCGTGATGTACTCCACTGGAATTGTCATAGTAATAAGGTATCCCAATTTCTCCTATATGTTGTCAGAAATTCTCGGTATGTGAACGGAACTGTGCCCTATCGTAATAAAGTACTTTTCTTAAGTAAGTCTATAGTATTGCAGCGAAGCTACATTTTTTATTGAAACAACAAAGAATGTATATCAAATTTGAGGTTTCCATATATATGCAAAATTTAGTACTAATCAAGTATCTAGGAATAATTATTATGACTCTAAATTGACATATAAAAATGTATGATATTTCTAACGTACACGCTTCGCATCTTTTTCAAGAAACGTCACAATTTTATATTAAGTAGTTTAAGAAAATAATTCAAAATAAAATGGAAAAAAACGGCATACTGTTCATAACCCATGTAAGAACACACTTAAATCATGTCATTTTAAGGTTTCGCCCTTGCTAATTATCTTTCACAAGAAAATAAAAAGGACATATTAAAAAAATCTAAAGTCAAATAAGGTCAATGCATAGAAACAATTTTTCAAGTACTATCATTATTATCTGTAATTGGGCAGAAGAACGTTAGATAATAATTTTCAGGTAGCAGCACGCTGCAAACCATTCCTAGAATGACGCATAAAAAGCGTTGGTAAAATTATAGGCAATATACATGTTCAACCATAAAAATAGTTTTCATTTGGTGCATCTTGTTTATCAAAAGACTAACAGGATATTACTGCGATCAAAAACACAATAAAAGTTACCTGCCGATATATTAAAGAATTACAAAGAAAGCTTTCATAAAATATACATGGCAAGGTGAATGAACTACCCAACCCATCTTCAAGGCTAAGACAATGTTGACCATGGTTATTGAACAACCTGTGGAGATTGCTATCGTGTAGTCTTGTGTTAATTTTTTTTAATAACATATCAGTATTGCCGCTTGCTGTGTGCGAGTGTGAATATAAAAATTCAACAACCATCAATCTTTACAGGAGCTCCGCCCATCAAATTCGAAAACCTACGAGCGAAACCAAAGACGGCACTATAAATACGACAAAATTGATAATTAAATGGTGCATACGTATAATTTACAATTCATTAGACAGTTTTCCTCGTAATGCAATTGACTGACTAGGAATATGACAGACAATTTAATCACTGTTTAATAAATATAGCTTTCTAATATATAGCGATTAGTTTCTCCTCTAATATGAAGCATTATTTTGGTGTTGTACAACACATACCACATGCGTTCTTTTTAAAAGTATACATAGGGGATACTCGTATGTATATTTAAAAAAAAACTGTCCGTATTTTTGCCACAGCATGCCATTTGTTTTAAATTAAAACTCTTAAAATTGAAGTTTGCTGTATAATTGGTTGCCTACATATACGGTAAAACAATAAAAAATAAAAGACTTTTTCTTTTTAGTATACATACGAGTATCCCCTATGTATACTTTTAAAAAGTTCGCATGGTATATGGAAAAAATAGAATTTTTAGATTCTTTTTTTAGATAAAACAGCCACGTGAAGATAGATAAAGTCTAGAAATATCAGTTAAAATTATTGTATGTTCGAATAACCTAAGAGGTGAGGTTGAGCATTAATAGTTTCATAAACAAAGACAATCTGTAAAAATAAAGACTGCTGGTTACCTAATTTTCTACAAAATATTGAGGCACATGAACTTGGTCGCCAGCTGAGTTAAATCAACACAACATTCTATGTCCATTGAACAAAACATGAACGCTGGTGGATAGGGACAAAACTGCTGATTTAACTATACAGAATTTTGGTGAGATTGTTGATGTGGCTAACGATGGATTTCAACGAAGCAGCCTGAGAAGGTTTTTTCCGTACTCTGCCCTGAACAAGTGCTGTATGCGAGTTGTAGTGATATGCAGGGCTGTAGAGTCGGAGTCGGAGTCGGGAGTCGGAGTCTAGGAGTCGGAACTTTTTGGGTGGAGTCGGAGTCGGAGTCGGAGTCCATATAAATTACCCGACTCCGACTCCCACTTTTTTTTTTATAAAAACCCCAAACGCTAACAAACTATTTGAAAGACTGCAGTACTGACTATTTGAAGACAGACTCAGGGTTAATAAAAATCGATTTTTCTTTATTATGTTAGTTTATGAAAATGTACGTGCACTATAATATGTTAATTCGTAGATCCACGAGTGTGCAGAGTGTGTTCTAGAATCAGTGTGATCACAGTTTGTAAATTTAGATTCATACCAAACTATTTTAAAAATGCGGAATTTGTCCTTTTACAGCGTAGTAGACGGTTTTTCTATATCTTACCAATAACTGTTTTATGTGATTAACAATAAAACGAGCATAGTACGTATTATTACTATTATTAGTATTGCGTCTAATATCTAACTTTTATAGTGCACCTTATTTTTATGTTTTAACTGTTTTAAGATGTATTTTAAAAGTTAAAACAGAGTCAGCATTTTGTTATATTGTTACTGTTCATGGTGGTTTTGTTTAATTGGCAATATTTGAAGGGCACTTCTTTTGTGTATTTGTTTTGTTGATTTGGCAAAATATAAAAAAATCTTATTCAAATCAATGGTTTTGATAATTAAATTACTGCATTAAATTTATTATCTTAATCAAATCATTTAAATTTGCTCAACCCTGCTCAGACCTCAGACTAATTGGATTTACTATGACTCAGTAAACTTGTATGATGTAGGCAGGTAGTAAATGACCCCAGTACTGTTAGTTTAGTAGGCAGGTAAGAAACTTTCTTGTCATAACAATGGCATTTGCATGTTTATGAAATTTTGCCATGAAATGTATTCTTCTTAAAGTAAATTTTATCCTTTTCCTCATTTACGTTTGTAAACCTCTCTGTGTATTTGTACGTGAAGTCGGTACATTGCTGGAAACCGTGAAAGCAATATTTGTACTTGTGAAATTCGCCATGAGCCGGTAATGTTTATCAGGTAGATGGAAAGGAATGAGGGGGGGGTATCAATATTCTAGTACTGTCGGAGTCGGAGTCGGGAGTCGGAGTCGGAGTCGGAGCCGGGAGTCGGAGTCGGAGTCGGGAGTCGGAGTCGGGAGTCGGAGTCGGATTCAAACTACTAAAATATCAGGAGTCGGAGTCGGATTTTTTGTTACCGACTCCACAGCCCTGGTGATATGTCGATATGATGATTCCACTTGACAATACTGGTATGATAAGTTTTTTTATATATTTTAACATTTAATTTACATAAATGATAATTTTTCTACGGAGCGAATACTTTTGTAACATCCTCATTGGTTACAACGCATTCCAATTGTTTGCTACCATGCGGATGATGTGAATAGTGCTACAATTACAGATTGTAAATAACAGTAATAACATTTACATATAAGTTCCCCTGGTGAAACAACAGCATTTCCGTCACGAACTAAAGCCGTTAGACTACAGCTAGAATCTATTTTAACTTTTAGCAATGATATGCAAGTTCGTCCGATGATGTCGACATACCTGAAGCAGCACAATAACAAATGACAAGCATAAACCAAATTGAATAAAGTCAAGTTTTGAGAACAAAGATTCTTAGTTTCAATAAGGTTTGTTTGATTGTGAATGTTGTTAAATAACCTCATAAATAAAAGATTTGCTCATTTTATGAGGACCCACAAACCTTAGATAAAATATGTGCTCTAGATAATTGTATTCAATTAAATAACACATTCACGCAACATAAGGACAGATCAAGAAGCCATTAACCGGAAAAGAAAATTCTCAAGGAATTTTAAAACATTCATGAATTGAATTCTTCTTCTCTTCTCTTCTTTGGCAGCCTCTTTTCATCCACTCCTGGACATAGGCCTCCCCTTTTTCCTTCCAGTGTACTTTGTTCTGTGCCACTTGGTGCCAATTTCTTCCAATTTTCAATTTGATGTCGTCTATCCAACGAGTCTGTGGTCTTCCCACGCTCCTCTTATGTAATCTTGGCCTCCATTGCAGGACCTGTTTAGTCCATTTGTGAGTTGGTTAGTTTATTTTTTAGCCCGTTTTGGTATTTGTCGATGTTGTTCTGTATTTCCTCTAACGTGGGGAAACGTTGTTGTTGAATCAGCTTTTTCCTTTCTGCTCTGATGTTGAGCTCTATTTTAGCTCTCACTAATCTGTGGTCGCTGCCCGTGTCAAATCTATTTAATACCGTTACATCTTTCACTATATAGTTTTTATTAGATAATATATAGTCTATTTCATTTTTTGTTTTTGAATCTGGACTTTTCCAGGTCCACCTTCTCTGTGGTGGTTCTTTAAAAAAGGTATTCATATTGTAGAGTTTTTCTTTTAAGAGATAATTAATCAGCATTTCTCCTCTTTCATTCATATTTCCAAATCCGAAGGAGCCCCTGTTTGGAATGTTGTCTTCATTTGTGTCTCCTATTTTCGCGTTGAAATCGCCCATTACAATTACGTAGTGAGCGTTTTCTGTTTTCTTCGCTAGTGTAATGTCATCATATAATTGTTAAATTTCGAAATCCTTTGACATCCTTGTGGGTGCATATACTTGTATTATCTGGATGGTGTATTGTTTTGATAATTTCAGCGTGATGCATATGACTCTGCTTGATATTGAATGCATTTTTGTAACCATGTGTTTTAATTTTTTATTAACTAGGATAGCCACTCCTCCAAGGTGCGTATTTATCTCGCTATTATTCTGAAATAATAGTTGTCCTAATTTTAATGTAGTTAATGTAGTTTCACAAAGTCCCAAGACATCCCATTTAATGTGTGAGAGTTCTACTTGAATTAAGTCATGTTAAATAAAAATCACAATTTTATAAAAAGTAAAGCAGTGCCTTACTTAAATTAAATTGCCGTTTACGTAGAGACCAACTTGAATCATCACATTACAAAAAACACACAAAAACCTGCCAGAACGCAGGCTTCAAAAGCCAACTAAGATCAGTTACAAGTGAGGAGCTTAATAAACAGGAATACGTCCTAAGGGAAGTCTCCAACTCAGCGAACGGAATAGGAGCATCAACCCGATGATAGACTTACACACGGAAATTCTGCGTTAATGGCGATGCTGGAAGCTGTGTGCTGTGCTATTAAGCGAGTAAACGTGTATGTTTATTCGCCGAATCCTTGTAAAAACATTTCCTAATCATTTCGTTAGAGAGTCATATTTGGTCCAACTAATACCACAGCAATATTAAATTATGTTCCTTAGTGAGGGTAGCAAAGTGAGTGATTAAAATAGTCTAGTCAAAGGTAATGATTATATTTTACACTCTAATTATAAATTGTTATTACAGAACCATCTCACAAAGTTTTAAGCACTAAATTTGGTGTTTAAATTAAACAATTGAATGGATATGCATCACAGTTGTTATTTACGAGTACAATATAAATTTAAACTTCAACGTCCACTAAAATCCAATAGAGTAAGTACTACCATTACCCATACACAAAATAAAAATTAATGCATTTTTATGCAACTCACCAAAATCTGAGGAATATGACATAATTTAAAACTAACAAATATAAAGCAATGAAATTATTTGATACATACGAGTGCATTGCATTCTAAAACGTCTAAAATCATCAAATTTTAAAGAAATTACTATTTAAATGCACGAACAGAGTTCGCCGAAGATAACAGTGCACTAAGCGCGGTGGAAGATGGTCAACCCTCTCTTTGGCTACGAAACGAAGGTTGCCTATTCGAATCAAACCTGAGCGCAACCTACAGCCAGCAAAATTGGAAAAGTTTGACCAGATTCTGATCATAGATAATTTAAAGCGCAATTTTCCCATTTATTATTCCCTAACAAAGCAAATTCATAGAGTATACGGCAATAAATTCAATGTAATTTACATTAATATGAATCTTAATCTACTAATAAAAATACCAGAAAGCTATTATTGACATGACAAACTAAGTAGTTATTTCAAGACAAATCTAATGTTGCTTTTTGGTTGTAATTGAACAAACAAAATACTAATGTTCAAAAATCTTAAATAATTTGAAAAGTTATAGTTTTGTAACTGCAATTTTATATGCTTCACAATAATATCTAACTTACTAATCTAAGTCATCATATTTTCTACATCTCTACATTTTAAAAAATAAATATTTTATAAGGTAATGTTTAAATAGTAAAACTAATGCATGATAATTTTATTTCAATTGAAACAGAAAAGCTATGTGAACAATTTACGCTAACAGGTCAAGTAATTACAGTATGATCGAAAACTTTTAACCTCTAGAGCGCCGTAGCTTTTTTTTTTTGTTAAAAATTTATGTCGCCAATCGTGGTAGTAAAAGTCAGATTGACATATTATATCTGTCAATTTAAGGTCATATCCTTAATGTCATTTTAGCAACTACAAAAATTTTTATTAAATACATAAAAATGATAATAATAATAAAAACAACTACAGTCGTTCAAAGTGATTTCCTCCATTTTCCATACACAGCACCAAATTTTGTTCATTATTAAGCATTCTGCCAAAGTTAAGTGATTCTGCCAAAAGTGTACAGGTTACATTATTAGTACCTTTACTCATCACTGCCAACATAAATTAAATTTATAAAACCACAGCCGTCTAGAGGATAAAAGTTATCCATCATTCGATAATTCCAATGATAGATATCTATGATACAACGTTTGCAATAAAGATTGTGTACTACCTACTCACCATAAATTCTCTTTGCTATAAAAAGCAGCAATCGCCTTTGAAATTCAACTCAACAGTTCGCTTCCATATGGAAAAGAAAATTTTCTATTTTAGCTGAAAATCAACAGTTAATCTAAAAAAAATCTATTCCAAAAAAATGTTTTTGATTGTTAAGATATAACTCCTGTTCAGCTCAATTTAGATAGTCAGAGGCATTTATAATTTACTGCAACTGTGACAATTTGAAAAACGCTTGCCATTTCCAAATTTAAACTCTAATTTGGTTAACAATTAAGATTTTGCTCTACCTCCAAAATTTACTGCTTGTTCTGTTTGATAATAGAAATCGAAAGAAAAAATATGACTAATATGTAAAGGTAAATTACATCGACATTTCAGTGATCTATAAATAAAATATAATTGTATAATATACACGTAATATTCATAAGAAAATTTTAAAAACCTGCAAAAATAGAAATACTGATTTCGGAGGCTTTCACGACCACCTAAAGCTAAATTAAACACTATGTCATCTAAAGGTGTTTACAGAGTCCCTTGCTCTTGTAATGCTATATACATTGGCGAAACAGGACGTTCATTAAAAACTCCCATCTCTGAACACCAGCACTATCTCAAGTCGGGTGTCATTTTATAATCACTTATCAGCCATCGCCGACCACCAACGCGATACCGGCCATAAGATCCTTTTTAATGAAACTTCCATTATCTGCAAATTCCCATCCTTCTTTGACAGAAAGATTCGCGAAGTCATTAAGATTTACAAATACCCCAATAATCTTAATCGGTACGAAAGCTTTCCCCTTTCTTCTATGTGGAAAGTACTAATTTCTAAGCCCCGGCCACCGTGACTCAACCGCGACGGCACTTGCCTATAGATTCTCGCCTTTCTCCTCCCAATCGTTAGAAGAGTGTCGCCTTTGGCATGCTTTACACGTTGAGTTATCGTGCTCTTTTGCTTTTCCTCCTGATGAAGCCTCTTACGAAAGTGGACAAAACGTTGAGTTCTTCGACCTAAATAATAACACGGTCCAATCCCGGAAATCGTTTGTAACTTAATAGAAATACTGTAAATGGTTAGTCGAACTTAGACATTTAAAAGCACAGAAGCATTGCAATCACATTTTTAGAAATACTCGTAACATACAGGGTCCGGCAACGATGCAGGGGTAGAAGCTATTTTCAAAAGTAGGACAATTACATAAAATTTGCTTATGGCGCACATTACTAAAATACCTTTAATTACACATGGTAGCTTAAAAGTTTTTCGTTGAAATGTTAATCATTTTAATATAAAGTTATATGGGTTGAGAGTTAACAATTTGGAGATAAGTTAGTATTAACGATTCTATCCAGAAAAAGTTGAATTTCAGGGGCTGCTGTAACAGAAAAAAGTTAAATAAAAACAAATCTGTTTTTCTAATTGGTACAAGGTATATTAACCCAGGGAATGCTGGGCGTTTGTCTACAAAGACTACACGGTTTAAGCCGAAATGCTATGCTAACAAGAATAACTTATGTTTTATTGTCAAATAACATCGCACGCTCTAGTATAAAGCAGTACAGGTAACTCAACGGTAGAGTATCTGGTTCTAGACCAGAAAATGTGGGTTATATTCCCAGTGCGATTCCCAAATTATTCTTTGACATTTTTTTTTTACATTTACTATTTGTTCTTATGGCTCGATGCCTAGTATTCTAAATCGAGCCGGATTTTATTCAATTTTTCAAGACATGCTGCTTGTTGATTCTGACATGCTTTCTTATTTCTAATTATCTATTATTATTACATCTGTATGCTGATACTTCCATGCACAATCTGATTACTATATTCTCATCATTTCTTATTTTCTACTTACTAATTGATACCTATAATCCTATCATGCTACATGCTACATGCTAAAAAAACAAAATAAAATAAAATGTGTATCCTAAACCATTCCAAGGTACATGCACATAAGGAAAAAACATATTTACATGCACTACTTACTATTCGGTAGTTTCTTTTCTTCTTTGCATTTACAGTAATATTGCCCTATTCTTCTACCAGTTTTGTTCTTGTATCTTGTCCTTTTTCACATCTATTTTCTTAACTTGTTCCTTTTCTGGGAAACAGATTTCAGCAGACCCTTCATTCCCCAACTCAGAGCACTTAGTGTTGAGGACCTCAGGGAACTGCCTGCCTCTGCTGATCCCACTTCAGTTGACAGTGTGTTCTTACATTATTTTGCACTACCTTTCTAATCTGCAAATAATGCAAATAATCTGGATATGGTCCATGTCCGGTTAGTAGGTGAATCAGTCCTTGCGTGGGGTTTAGCTCCCTTTTCTGCATTCGCAAGTTTATGCTTGGTAAGAAGTTAAAGGTTCTTCTTCCCTTGGTTGATGATTCCCACTTCGCTTGCCAATCCGCAATTATTGCCTCCTTGATTTGTTTCTTGCTGTCTAGTGGTCTTCCCATTAAGCAGTTAACCTTCTCTAATTCACCTTTCCTTAACCAGTACATAGCTGCTCTTTTCGTTATCTCTAAATGCAATGGTAGAATTCCTACTACAACGTTGAGTGCCTCCGTAGATGTAGTACGGAAGGCTCCCGTCATTCGTAGCAGAACCCCCCTTTGAGCTCTGTCTATTCTTTCCTTCTGTTTTACATTCTTCAACCTGTGGGCCCATGCGCTTGCCCCGTATCCGACTATGGATGCTAGCACCACATTAAAATATACCCTGACACATTCTAGCGGTATTTTGTATTGTCTTTGCGCTATTCTTGCTATTTTGTTCATTAGAGTAGATCCTTTCTGACACACCATCTCGATGTGATCATGAAAGTTTCTCTTTTCATCCATTTTTATGCCAAGGTACGTGGTGCTTCTGGATCTAGCAATGCTTCTTTCTTCCACCTTTATTAGGGGGTCTCTTTGCAGATCTTTCATCTTTTTCAATTTCTATTAAGTTTTCTTTTAGAAATATCAAAATATAGAAAAGAAGCAGTAAACGTTCACATAATTTTCTAAACCTAAATCACTTTTCAAAATAACAAATTCACTTGGACGTAAATCAGTATACTATTTGAACATAATAGAAATTCTAAATTCATAACGTTCAAGATGAAATTTTACATCATTATCCTGTAAAACATCTCTAAACTAAATAAACTTCCGTAAACTGAAAATTCGTGCCCACAAAGCGCCGATTATATATCTTAATTTTACAATTTCATTGTGTCAACAGCTTCAGCTACCACAAAAGGTATACATCCTCAAAATAAACCCCTCTTCCCAAATCAGAGCTGGGAATTTCACCTGTCGCATTAATTACGCATTCGCAAGGGTCGAAATGGCGCTTGGAAGACGCACGGTCCGGATATTCGCGACCCTGATAAGCCGGGCACATGCGATAAGACCTTACGCAAGGTCTTCTTATCCCATTCACGGTTTGGAGCGTTTCCGAGGAGCTTCCGATTGGCAGCAGAAACAGGAAACGCCCTTGTAAATAATCACGAGAATAACTCGGCACTTGCAAACATCTGTTTGGGCGATAAGAACAAGCGGTTAAAATAGAACCAATTTCTCAATTTGCGCGTTGCAACGAGGATGTTTAGGTGGCATCGTCGGCTCGGAGTTCATTTCCATTCAGTTTACGCGGAATTTGGCGCGCCTCGCTGAAAGACGTGCAATAAAATTCGATGTGCAATCGGTTAGAAATTTCAGAGTATTATTGAAATGGGTTGTCGGTATCTCCAATAGCAGCATGCTAGAGTACTTTTCATATGAACTCCGAAATTTAATATATTTTCAGTGCGCATCTTATAGACTCAAATCTTGGTATAAATTGTATACTACAGGCTTTATATTTCTCGGGAAGATACAAATACGTTTTGAATTTATGTTGCTTTCTTGACAAATTCTTATGAATCAAATTTTTTTGGCTAGGTCTAGGTATGCGAGTGTCAGTTACCTTAGACACCGACTGCTATTGTCGAGACAAGGAGTTCCAACCCTAACAAGGGTTCTTTTACATGCTACACATCGTAGTAAACACGAGACACACGGCTTTACATCACTTTCGAATGATGGCATTCTGTAAAGCTTTCCATTAGCATTTTTATTTTCAAAAACCTCACCGAAACCGGGGATCGAACTCGCCACCCTGAGATCAGTAATCAGAATGCTTAACCACTGAGCTACCGAGCCCGGCTCTAGATTTTTGTATAATTTTTAATATAGAATACAAGTTTATTTTTTTTAAATTCAGTTATTATCAATAATAGCGTTTAAAGCGCCTTTGACATTATGAAGGCACCTTTTGCACAGATTTTGAATGTCAGCTGTGTCGAACGAAGGTGAAACGATAACATTTTCTACTTTGTAAAATTTACATGTCGATCGTAATAGCACTTAAGATGTTGAACATTTTGTCAAATTTAACCGAATATTTTACCGTTAGGAGATTCGCATGTTGAACCAGCTGCTCTGGACGTACAATATATTAACGAATAGAGTTTCAACTAGTGATGGGCTTATTCGAATGAAAAATAACCGGTTATCCGGTTATTGAAATAACCTCTGTAACTCGGTTTTCGTTCCAAGTATTCGAATGAAAAATAACCTCATCTTGATACGTACTACGTGCCGTATCTCAGTGACCTGCGAGTGATCGAAAATCGACCAGATTGTGGAGTGAATATTCAGTAGTAAAGGCTTTTAACAGCCAAAAAAGTCAACGGTGTTTACGAGAGAAGAGGTAAAACATTTTTTATTTCACGCCCCAGTAGACATTTACTTGTTTATGACGGTAAGCTATTAACATACTTAATGAATTATGAATTTAATATTTTAAAACAATTAGGCAATTGCGGTACAGCCTTTGCAGAAACATGTCGAACAGATAAACTTGTTAACATTTGAAACGAGGATATCGAATAAAAATCGAATGTTGTTCTCAGAATCATAAGTATTCGAAAAACTAAAAAGTAGTCTACAACTGCTACAGAATATTTATTCACGAATAATGACGTTAGGTATGATGTAGTGCAAGTAAATATTGAATAGCATCGGACCAAGGATGCTTCCTTGCGGGACACCTGTAGATAGAGTATTGCACATAAGTACTCTGGTAGGCTAATGTGTAACAGTTTGTATTTTAGCCCTTCCAATCAAATTTTATCAAACGCCTTAGTTATATCCAAAAAAGCAGTTGGTGTATATTGCATCATTTCGAATCTACGTCCAATTATTTCAGTCATGCGTTGTATAGTATGTATCGTGGAGTGGCCTGAAACCAAATTGCTTTGACGGTAATCACATTAGCATCTAAAAATATATTATCGATTACTAATAGCTTTTTCCAGCAGTTTTAAGAAAGTCGTTAGTAAACTTATTGGCTTGTAACTACTGAGTTTTTTTATTCCTTCGTAGCAAGAATATACCCCCATTAGCTTATGCGTGGTTCGTCGGTTATAGTTTAAATTTGTCTAAGGCCGCCAGGTTCAACGATATTTATAAATATTTCCTGCCTAAATAGCAGAGAACTCTCCAAATGTACCGTCTGAAAGCTAAAGTTCCGACTAAACGCTAAAGATTCATAAAATCAAGCAAGTAATCATAACATGTAATTAAACTGTAATGGCATGCATACACAGTACAAAATGATGTCGCAAGGCATCTCCGAAATGTCTGCGAAAGTCTCTCTTGTTTGCTATTAATTAAGGTGTAAATTCAAACCTATAGCCTACGTTGTTGTAAGCGCGTTAAATCGTGTAAGTATGTAACAATTAAACAGATGTAATAGTGTGGTGAATTCAAACCAAACTAACTTGCGTCATTTAAAATATCACCTGAAAAATACTACAAACAATCCAAATTTTTTAATTCAGAAAATGCGTGGTAGGAACGGAAACATTTTATCATATGTCCTCCAGCATTGCAAGATTTCTAAATCTAGCGAATCCGGAACTGTACGCGGTCATGCTTTTCGTCGAACATCTGCAAAATTATTAGCAAAAACAGAAGTGGATATTCTTAATTATCATATTACAAATATTCAGCAATATAAGAAAGTTATGTAATAAACGCGAATCACCAGAAACTCGAAACAGCAAACAAAATTTTGAATAAGTGTCAGCTTTTCTAATATTACTGAAATGTCTAGCGAATTGGTAAGCAATACTCGTGGCAGTAATCAATTTGTTAAAAATCGAACTTTTATAAATGTTTTACATTCTACTGGCTGCAGTTTTACAATTAATATAAATCAATTAACTGTAATCTCAAAACACTAATTTGTTTACTTCCCTGGTGTCATGGCAACCACAAATCACGTCGTAAAATCAACCTACATCTCGCACATGCCACATGGTAAATATAACTTACTTGATTTTGTTATAGTTACCTATGCATTTGCCCCTTTTCCTTCCAAGCTAGAATTCTGTGCACTACTTATTTTTCCAAACTTGGTCGTCGAAAAAATATTTTTTCTAATATCGATTCCGTTAAGTAAGAGCTATTACCTAAGCAACGCACATTTAATAAATGCTAAATTTCGAGGTCACTCGTTGCTAAGCACGTAAGTGCTACTTACGCGTCCACCTCAATTAAGTAATAGTACAAGATCAATTCAAAATTACAACTTGACATTGACAAGAGAATTCAAATAACTAAGTTATTGTTTATATGGTTGCATACTATTGAATATAAAAATATCTTTTACATCTGACTTTGGCTTGTGGCAAATATATGTATAAGTACAAAAATATAAAAAAGTTAAAATAGTTCGAGTTTAAATTTGACCATACCAGAGGAGACGTACACACTTAGTTGCAACCAACAGAAATAAACTTATTGTTTTCTTCATTTGTAATCTCATGTGGTCGTCTATTTTACTGTTATACTGACTTTGAGAAACGTTTAGTGCTGCTTACCATAAACGCCACTTACAAATTTCATGCCTATATATATACACAATTAATAATAAAATTGCATTATTGAAATGTATTTTCCACTCGTTTTACGAGCACCAACCATGACAATAGTATTAAATTCTTACACAATAGTTATCTGGAGAAAAAGTTTAATAATTATAGGTTGAGAGGTAATTGTAGAAGGAATAGCAAATTACAGTAAAACTTGCGATTTTGTGAATTGTTAATGTCACATAATGATGCAACATTTTATGGGATCAATCAGAAACTGAAAAGAAACTTTACAGAAAGAAATGTTACCTTCAACTTCTAGCTGGTGCCTTCTGCTCCAAATGCTGCGTTCAGGTGGTAACGGATGTTTAGCTAACCATCCCCCGCATGCCCAGCCCCATACGTCGTTGCAAGGTGAAATGGATGAATTCCAACTCTCTTGTACCTATTGGATAAATAAGGAAACATTTATTAACAATTTATTCAGCCACTTTTACAAGTATATGGATTAATTCATATATCGTTATAATATATCAAAACCTTTTCTTTAACAATTGTGTAGAGATAATTCAGCTAGCATGAGCGCCTAGATTTTTAACACGATATTCACGCATACGTCCTTCTCAATCACGATGCTACATTCCAACACCTATTAAAATGTAAATGAGATACATTATTCAGTATTCACACCTCTTGCTAATGGCTTGGCTTTAAAAATTAAGCCGGCAATTAAAGCACCAAAAGTAATTTCGGTATGATTGTGAGTAACCGTCAGGTTTATCCATATATATAATACACATATATTGCTAGTAGGGCTTCGGAACGCTAGAAAACATTACGGCGCCGACATAGTCTCACTTAGAGTATAACGCGTCTCGTGCGCATGCGTGGGAATTCGAACTCCGCCTTTAGAGGCGAATTTTAAACTTGATCACTTCGCCATTGGGCGGACGACGCCGCCGCCCTTGCGCACCGATCACCGTTATACATTGAAGAGTTGGTTGTCTGTCTCACTTCCTTGGCAAGTTTCCCACTCATAGCCGCTAGCAATATAGTAAGTATTAGATATATGGGTTTATCTGATTCTACGTAAACTTGCAGTACAACACATACGTAAATCATAGTTACTATATTATAATATTAGTGTTTATCCGCAAACGTCACAAAAGTGACAACTTATTTGTCTTTATTGACAAGGTAAAAGTGTCACTTTATCTGCCTAAGCACACAAAATGATTGCTCTCTTTCTTTCTTTCTATGTTTGTTCGCCATCTCCTCCGAAGATACTGGACCGATTAAATTGTATGATGGCTTAACATTTTGCTAATTTTTAGAATTAGTTCGTAGGCTGGTTTTTATTTTCAAAAAAGTACGAAAAAGTTTTAATTTAAATAAACCTTTAAGCAGCGGATCGGAGCATCTGTCGCCGTGGGTTATGGTGTGACAGCTGCTGTGGCCGTGTGCTATTAGCACGGATGATTCAGTATGTTCATATCATTACAGTTGCGCGTTATCTGAACAACAGAGGTTGGCGCAGGGGTACAGTGCTAGCCTGAAATTTACCTGAATACGTTTGCGGATAAAATAGTATATGTTATTCGGAGTAAAAGTGACTTTATGTGGCTTAGCTGAATTATTTGCCTCACTAACGTTCGGCTAAATAAACTTCAGCTTCGCCACATAAAGTATCACTTTTACTCCTAATAACATAATCTACTATTGTTTTATCTTGGCACAAATACGACCGGTGCTGGAGATCTGCGATTTGTCTATTTAAATAGCACAATTAATTTATGATGCAATATGAAAATAACTCACAATTAACAAAACAGCCTTCGTATAGGCACAAGAAGAGGACAATATTACTAACCATTACAATTGAGCAATTGTTGATATTTAATTTACTACAATTTTTGTTTTCAACCTTTTATGTCAAATTTTTAATATCTCAATCTCTTTTCATTTTCACCTTCACAGCTTGTGTACAGTAAGTCACAAGGGTTTTAGGTTTTAGGTCATATACTCATATAAACGTTTCTTCATAAAATCGCTTAAACTTCTTAAGCTAAACATACTACTTAGGCACTCTGTACTTGGTTTCATTAAAAACGACATGACTATTACTAAGATATCATATACACCAATGGGGCCATAATTATATATAACCGCAATGAATAATAAGCTTGAATAAGAAAGAGATTCACATAAAATAATACACGCTGACATTTGAAGCAATTTAGCACCCTTAAGTGGAGAAATTGCTCAATATTATTAACTGAATTTGGTAATTTCATTGCCTTATGCCAAGTGGTTAAGCAGTGGCCTAAACACAGAGTTTTTAGGTTCGATTCCCAGTACCTGTCGTGCCTACATAACATCTTTAACTTCAAAGTTGGGTGGTAGTAATAGGCGATACAAAGCATAATGCTAGGCACATTATATCCACTACTAAAGTTTCAAGCGGTTCTAGATTGGCGAACTAGACTAAGGCAAGTGAAAGCATCTGTTGTTGCGTGTAAAAAGCGTATCGCATAACGACCCATTAATTGTCTGTTTTATGCATTTCAGCTACCCCCGTCTGAACGCTCGGCGATTTACAATGTCAAAGTTTTGAACGGCCTGCAATCGGGCGAGGTGGATTGTCGATACGTTGTCATGCGTAAGTACCAAGTACCATGCAATTGTCTCGGCGCACCTGTGGCGATGCCTTTTGTTCCTCGTTCTCTTCTGCACGCGTTTCCGACTAAATCGCACGTATTTACTTTGTATTAACCTTTGCCTTAGTTTAGGTCTAATTTATAGTGACTTCATCATCATCATCATCAAACAGCCCATTCCGTCCACTGTTGGACATAGGCCTCCCTCATGTGTCTCCACTCCTCTCTGTCCTGACCAGTTGTTTGTAATCCTTTTCAGGTCGTCGGTCCAACGCGTCGGCGGTCTGCCTCTACTTCGTTTGTCGGGGCGTAGACTACATTCCAGTAGCTTTTTCGTCCACCTTTCGTCGTTCATTCGGGCTACGTAGCCAGCCCAGTTCCACTTGAGAATAGATATTCTTTCGATGACGTCCGCTACTCCAGTTCTTAGGCGTAAGTCCTCGTTTTTAATATGGTCTCGTAGGGATACGCCAACCATTGATCTCTCCATTTTTCTTTGTGCGACTTTGAGTTTTCGTGCAGATGTGTTCGTTAGCGTTAAGAGTTTCTGCACCGTATGTGAGGACGGGCAAAACGCACTGGTCGTATACTTTTCTTTTCAAACAAGTCGGAAGTTTACTCTTAAATATGTCACTTAGTTTTCCGTATGCTGCCCATGCTATGTTGATCCTCCTTTTCAGTTCGCAAGTCTGGTTATCTCTAGAGATCCTGATCTCGTGGCGCAGATATATATATTTGTCCACTAGTTCGACTTCTACTTTGAAGGTCGTATAACATTTGTTTTACTTCCCCTAGATTGTCAGTTATTAGGACTATGTCATCTCCAAAGCGTAGATGGTTGAGTTTTTAACCGTCTATAGTTATTCCTTTTGTGTCCCAATCAAGTTTTTTGAAGGCATATTCCAGAACCGTTATAAACAGTTTTGGAGACATGGTGTCCCCCTGTCTCACTCCTCTTCCAATTTTGATAAAGTTACTGTTTTCGTGTAATCTGACCTGCATTGTGGCATTCTCATATATATTATAGATCAATTTCGAGTATCTATAGTCGATTCGGCATTCTCTCAAGGATTTTACTATAGCGTTTAATTCGATTGTATCGAAAGCCTTATGGAAGCCGACAAACAGGAGGACTAATAGTCTATTGTCTTCTACATAGTGACTTACGAGGGCAAGAATAGTGTCCTAGCCCACTCGCGCTATCGCGGATTGGTATGGTTAATTAATCTAAAATATTTGGGTCTTAATACCCATCGCATTTGATTGCGGATTTTTGGCGTCGCGATTCAAGTTTTGGAGCTGTAAGCTGAAGGTATGTGTAGGCTCTCTCTTTCTCGTTCTCTATTCTAATTAGACGAATTTTTCGTTTGATACTGTGTTCCCCACTTCGCTTCTCTGTCAGTAATTGTTGGTGAAAATCTTTGGTGTGCTCCCACTTACACAGGTGGTTAATTATGCTGCCCGCTGCTTTTTGTTTTGTCAACACCGCCTCGCATTGCTGGACGTATTAAAACACGATCTTGTGTTGTGAAGGTAAAGCCGGATCTGCACAATGAGCACACCGAAAGATTGGAATCACCAACTACTGTTGCGTCACCTCCGAGTTTGTCAGTAATTACGGCGCATTTAGGAAACATTCTACTTGCTATGTACGTGGTGGCATACTATTATGGTTGCCCTCCTGCTACATTCGACCTGCGACATCATCGTAAATTTGTAATTTCTCGCTAATTTAATCTGCCCACAGGTCTGTTATCTATTTAAATATTGAACTTTGTTATGTGCCAGCTAAACTCCTATAATTAGAGACAACAGTGGAGTTGGCTGTATTTGTGGCTTACGCTTGTAGTATGTGTCGCGTTTGTGATATGTACAAGTGCTGGTAGTCAAAATAAACGTTAATACTACACTATATTCAATTAACAGTTACATAGAATCACTAATTACTGTTTAAGAGTTTTACAGGGTGTCTAGCAGATATGGCATTCAAAATTCCCGTATAATTCCCGTATTTTCCCGGTCATTTTATTAGGATTCCCGGATACTTACTAATCAATTTTTAACTGTATTTCTACAGAATATTAGCTGTATCAGGTTGTTACCTTTGAGTACTGCATGATAAAATTATAAATAATGTCATTAACGTGAATGAACATGAAATTCATAAGTTTTCGAACAAATTTCGGTCTGACTTTTTAGGTTTTTCATTAAAAAAAAAAAGAAAACCTGTTTTCGTACGTCCCGTACGTTTTTGCAATTATTCCGGATAATTAGAAAATTTTTACAGAAATTTCGCTTATTATTTCCGTAAAATGGCAAAAATTACTGCAAATTCCCTTTGATAGAAAAATTCCCGGTTGCCTAAGATATTCCCGCATATTTCCCGCATTTTCAAGGGCACTTTCAAATTCCCGTATAATTCCCGGTTTTCCAGGAATTCCCGGTCGCTAGACACCCTGTTTTAGTTTTATGTCATGTCCACCGTCTTGGACTTAAAAATAAATGACATTTTCGCAATCGACGTCCCAAAAAACCTCAGTAACGACACCCATATCGATTTTTAGGCTTATTTACCCCATTTCACCCTCTAAGGGGTTGATTTTCGGAAAATCACAAAATACGGGTTTGCTTATTTATATTGTCTTTATAATGTCTATTTAATATTATTTTTCCATGCAAAATTGGAACCTCCATTTTACCCCTTTAGGGGTTGAATTTCGAAATATCCTTCCTTATTCCTTGTATACATCATAGCTGTGACCTACGTAAACCTATGAGTGTATGTTTTGAAACATGACGTTTACATTGTTCTATTTCGGTTTTTCCATCCTGAAAAAAACGATTTTTTCCAATTTTCCGATTTTTCCGAGTTTTCTACTCCGATTTTCCAATTTTTCTCTTCGAAAAGCCATTCAGAAACGAAAACATACGAAACGCCATACAAAAATACCATACAAAATCATCTATGTGATTTTCCGAATTTTCCGGTTAATTTTCCCAAAATCTTCTTTCATAGAAACCCTGTCCTGACAATTACGAACACAACAAAAATAAATAAGCCAAATCGGTCGACCCGTTCTCCAGTGAGGATGTAACATACATGCGGCAATTGATTTTTATTTATATAAGATTGAATGTGTCAAGAAATTCACTGGAGATTCGTCATTTATCAATGACAGTGAAAAAATTTTCCTTGTTTATTAATTTATTGTTTTAATTTTGCAAGGTGGCGAAATATCCATAAAGTGACATGAATTATATCACGCCACAAAAATGTTTCAGAGATTATTTTAAGAAGTAACAACCTGCAACGATCCTAAAACACTATTTTCGATTCTCTCAAATTTACAGTACGATCATACACTTTTCCCCTGGCTATGTATTGCAATGATCCTTGTCTTTAATGTTTAATAAAATGTAAACAAATAATTCAAATACAAAAGATCACTACAAACCTTTTTGTTTACGTTGGTTCTTATTTAAAATCAATATTTGACTGACTAATAATATTTACATGATTCATTCTATTCAAGTGTTAATCGTCTTTTGCCCTTTTATTTCAAATTCACCAATCCGTAATTAGTAATTTGGCTAGCACCGGAATTAAGCATGAAAAACTCAAATATCTTTACGGGTCTGAGGTTCCTTCTTGTTAATAAAATTGTACGCCACTGAAATGCGTAGTTCAAATGCTCTACCATAACCTTGTAACTAACTCAGTCTAAATTGACGTTCTACAGAGACATTTAACTAAGTACAAGTCGCCTGAAAGTTTAATTGTTTGTTTACTGCAATTCGAATGAGCAAACGAACTCGGTAAGATTTGAAATATCGCGCTCAATCTACGCGTCGCTCTAGCAATTGTTTTGCAGATCGAAAATTAAGCTTTTGTTTCGGTAAATTAGGAAGAATCTCAAATTTTCTAACCCAACTTTCTGATGGCGGTTATAGCAGTTTTAAAACGTTCCGAAGTCCTGGATTCTGCTTATATCGGCTCCGCAGCGCAGCTTTTGAATTTTCCCCAGATGGTCTCCGTTGAGGTTCCGCAGGTGAAAATTGCTCACATCTTCTCTTGCGGTCGGTTGCCAGATGTGCGATGCTGGTATGGTCCTCGTAGGCCTCGGCTGCTAGTGCAGGAACTCCAATATTGCCCCTGGGTGTCCTCGAATGGCCCGAAATGACTTGTCGAAGCTCGGTCGTCAGGAACGGAACGATGGCCGAAGATGAATTTAACTTTAGGTGAAGGATTTTATTGCCTTTATTTGTGCACGAACACTGACACGTTATAAACACTTTGGTGCAATTTTGTGGCTGTAAATTAATGTAAAGGGTATGAAAATTGAAATTAAACACCAGCCACAATTTAAGCTGTCGACCAGCAATTTTTATTCATTTGTTAATCCTCGAGATCGTTATAAACAAAAAACAATCTACCAAAATTAAACAGGAAATTCGAACTGTCTCAAATCAGGATCTTTACAAATTAAATCTTAAATTTAATACATTTTTACAATTAAACTTAATTCTATAAAATTGTCTTTGTAAGTTTATGGTTATTGTCCTTTGATTTTCACTCGCGTTTCGCTAATTAACAGGCTCTTTTGTTCACTCATTTCACTGATCACTGCCTCCTTTCGTTCATTTCCTCTTTAGCTACTTTCGAGTTCAATGTAAATTCCGCTTTCACTTAGGCACTCCCAAACCAATACACATTTTATATCCAGCTATTTTCGAATTCTTGTTGATCCATTTTTAATTCATGATTCGCCTTCTAAATCTGCCTTTGGGTTCTTTTACCTCATTCTTTCATAAGCATTCTGCCTCTCTAACCTTTGTTTAATTTGCTCAAAGAAATTATTATTTTATTTACTCTAGTTCAAATTCATTTGCGACACACAGTTAATTATTGCTCTCTGGAAGAACTTGCTTTTTCTCTGCATATTTTAAATAATGCCATAAGTTTAACTAAATTACTTTAAGAACTGCACACCCTTGAGACAATCAAGCTTCATTTCCTTCTAGCTTATTTAATTTATTTCCAATAATAATGGCTCAATTTGTCCATGTAATTTCATATTGACAACTTATGTGAAAATTATACAGATGTCTGAATTCTATCAACTCTGTGCTTTTCTATTTTGATTTAATTTGTTCGCACTGCTACCAGAGCTGCTTTGAGGGCTAAAGACCATTGCAGTATATCACGCTGCCCATACAGCGCTTGGTAATTTCTGGATTCGCAATTGACATTCCTTTCCAACCTTTGAGTCTTAACTTTGGTTGCGATGCTGTAAGGCGCATTCTTTGGGACTCCTTTTGGTGATTTTTAATAAACCGATTTATCCCAAATCGTCAGCAATTTGGTGTAGATTGTTAAGGTTAACTCAGCACTTCATAGCATTTGAAAAACAAACCACTTCTGGACCAACCAAAATCTCAGGCATAGAACTGTTGTCGCCCTATCTTCACACGGTCTGACGTTTTGTCGAATTTCTTATTAGTATGTCTTCAAGCAACCCTGACGTTCTCTAAGCTATCGTCGAGAGACTCTTAATAATCTTCGAATGGTGAAGAAGTCGTGCATTGGTGTCCACCGTCCAGTGTGCTGCGCATCGCTCGGCGGAGAAATCTAACAGATGGTAACACCCTTGTGTTTCTCGATGCAATTGAAACGGCATGAATTGTGGAATCGCATTTGTTATGGAGGTCACTGATTGTATATTGTAATTTCATTATAATTTCAGAAGTAATAAACAATCATCGGTTGCTTATCAGTTTTATTTGCTTTGTGTACTTTGAAGATTTATGCCGCATTTTCTATTTGTTTGTACTATCCTGCGATTGTGCGCAGACCTTGCTTTGAGATAAGCGGTACCATATCTGTAAGCACATCTGTTCGGTGAGGCCTCGTCGTATTACGGAACCCGCGAATCATTTTAGTCGATAG
This sequence comes from Agriotes lineatus, assembly GCA_940337035.1. Taxonomy (NCBI): domain Eukaryota; kingdom Metazoa; phylum Arthropoda; class Insecta; order Coleoptera; family Elateridae; genus Agriotes; species Agriotes lineatus. The sequence continues at coordinate 134,573,113 of OW679199.1, forward strand.
GTTCTTTAGTGCTAGGTGATTGTTTTTCGATTAGGGCTTTTACTACTTCGCTGAATTGATTCCGAGCGCTCTTATTTAATAAAATCCTTTTGTTATTCCTATGGTACCGTATACTATTTGTATTATTTACATAATAATCATTTGGATGTAGAATATGTATCTGCATGCCGTTCAAATATATAATAACATCTTGGCGTTTATTTATTTTCATGAAAGCATTGGAACTTGAAGTTATACATGGTTTAATCTTATACTTGAACCCATTGATATCTTTTTTGTTAAATTTTAGAGAAACGCTCAAGGATAAGCTACTTTTGCCTAGGTTTTTGGTTAAATTGTGCCAATTAATTTGAATCCAATAGCTACCTCCAATAGTGCATCAGGTTTTTTAATTAGGTTCTTAGCGCCTTGAACTCGTCCATCCCATCTAAGGCTGGAGTGGATCGTAATCCACCCCACTCTGAGCTTGCTGTAATAAACCAGCATCTTACCAGCGAAGCAAGGTTTAACCGTTGGAAAGTATAAACCATAGACAATAATTTGGCATATCTCAAATATTCATTAATTATATATTTTTTGAATATCCTCTAGAAGAGAATTAAAAACTTCAAAACGAATTGCAAAAATTTGAAAATCAGGGTGCCATTTTGATCGAATTGATAACACAAATTCATCTGTGAGAGCGACAATACATAAAATGATATTGGTTGACATTGTGGTTAGTAAAAATATGTAAATTAAACAGCTATTATTACACTGTATTCATAATATAAAAATACCTCCAACTTTTTACAAGCAGTACAGTTTGTATTTCAAACAATATATGCTCTTCTGATAATTTAATCATTCACTATATTGAGTAATATATCGTGTGTTAAAAAAAACTCATTCACAGCATGCCACGATCAAAGGTTTGTCAAAACTTGATACACACCCATTGAAGCAAATGAACTACCATAAGTCAGAGAGAACTAAATTACATCTTGATCTTGAACTATTTTCCTAAAAATATACAAAACACTTAATAAAAAACAATTTTTATTGACTGTTGTGTAAATGCCATTTATTTTCCTTTCTGCTTGATACAAGTAAACTTAATGCAGTGTAAACTTTTACCTGTTACAGTGACAAATGTTTTCATAAACAAAATGCAATCTGACATTCACCTACAGACTTAAGTTAAGACATGACAGGATTTTTTAGCTTTCTTTCCAAGGCCTGCCCTAAATGAGTCTTTTATCACATACAATATAATGTCTATCATTTAAAATCACAACTCTATCATATTTTAATGTTTTTCATGGAAGTTCAAGTAGTTGGATAGCTTTCCCTTTTATATTTTAACTGTTTGCTCTAGAAGGAAGTTTCAGTATTCTGCTCAATAAATGTCGGTATGCTACAAAGCAATGTTCTTAAACCATTGCTTGTACACTGTTTACATTATATCTACCCACATGGAAAACACAATTGGAACTATTGCAACCGCCTCGCCATATGTAGAAGAATACCTACGTAACTGTTCTTCAAAATTGGCTTCAGAATGGGCGTATAAAATCCAAACATTTACCCTTCCCTACCCTACTGTATCCATAAACGAATCAGGTAAAGTACTTAGAATTGAATTTTGACAGCAAAATAAATTGGATAGCACACATAGTCAAGAAAATAAAAGTAGACCTTAAAATAAAAGAAATAAATTGAAAGACACTTCCACCTTTTCCTAGAAATAAGATATATACAGGGCCATAACTAGATTCATATGGACAAGTAAAGGAATCTAACTCTTCATACAGATTTGAAAACATCATTCGTTCAAGAAATCCTTCGGAAAAGAACCTCCAAACATGAGCAAAAATTTAAATCGCACACCAATTCATTCTTCTACGCAGGATATCTATAGAAGATTGAAGAAGATAAGGTAGTGGAGGAATATCGCTCGATGTACATGTCCTAATAGGGCCACTGTAAGTAATTGCATGCACTCATGGAATTACTGCACTCACCGCTACGCGGTTCGTGCGCAACTTTTCCAGTCATGCGTAATATGCCATTTACAACTCTTGTTACGTAATATACTATTATGTACTTTCCCGGTATTAAGAACCACTTGATAACTTTCATTTGAAATGAAAAGTTGCAATATATTTAAACACATTTTTCACCACAACAAAAAGAGCTCAAATAATAATATTTCTTATGAAGATAAAAATTCGAATAACTCTACACTTTCACTAACTATGAACGACACTCGCTCGCAAAATCTAAATGTAGTTACCCTCGCGCAAACACATTAGCGTTCGAAAACTTCCACAAAAAATCCGCAAAGTTATTAAATAATGCTCCAACTTTTTAGCAAAGCAACAAAAAGTCCAACAGTAAATGTAAATTGCGGCCGTCCCTCGAACTTAGCGGGACGTTGATACCCCTCCGGAGACTATTCAGTGCAGACTTGAGTTTTATTGGAATTCTACGAATACAGGGACAACCCCGGTCCATAAACGAATGGTCGAATTATGCCGGATAGAAATAAAAACTTTACGACACCTAAACGCTTTTGTTAAAATATTCAAAGAGCTCGGTCGAAATTCAGGGAATCCAATTAAGTTCGAGTATTAGAAATTCAAATTTAATTTTTAGCCGTTTCATGGAAAGATCTTTTTTACACAGCTCAAGTTTCTAAAGTTTTTGATGAAATAATTAAACTTTTAAATTCCAATGTCAAGGGGCAAGGATCACGGGATTATTTTTTTTAATCTTTTTCGTTTATCTTATGTCATGCAAAGATGGATTGCAATGTTAAGGATCCGATATAAAAAACCACCACAATATTGTCGTTCTCACCCTCACGACTCCATATCGGCATACTCAGAAGATTTTAAGTGATTATTACTTGCCTATATAAATTTTTCTTCACCTATGATGCTATGTCAATAAAACCTTCATATAGATAGATTCGCTACGGCTGCTGATAGATCGTATCTCACGCACTACTTACTGGATCGTGGCCGTCATGGAAATTTCCCATTGCAGATCTCAAATTTTTGTTAGCAGTAAATATCATCGGCCATTTGTTGATTTAACTTATTTTGTAAGTTTCCCTATCTATTGTTAACATAATTTCATTCATTGACTTTGTATGTCTCCTCATTTTATATTGTACTCTTCGTTTGTTAGGAATTTTAAAGGGTTAAACCTGATTAATTGCAGTCAGATGCGTTATTCGACGATTAGGCGAACGATTTGTGAATGCGTTACGTTCGAGAAGCGAGTCACCTTAATCTATAGTTTAAGTACTAACTGCTACTTTTTCATTTACGGCATTTTTAGTACTTCGCTCAATCGATTCCATGCGCTCTTATCAAATCACAGCTTTTTTGCACGAACCCCAAATATTATTTATACTTCGAATATGTCGTAATAATTGGTAAGTTAGCAATTTGAATTCTAGGTTCATCTTGCATTCATGAATCCGGTGTAATCACTGCCTTTCACTGTATTAATGTCACATTGGTGTTTAACACTAACCATTCTTGTTTTTCTTGAGTATTTATCATCTCATTATAGCCCGTCTTCCGTCGCAGCTGGACTATTCCGTATGGTTCAGAGGAGTGTCTCACGGTAAGTTCTTAAACCTGGCCACCTAATCTACTCGATTGCTGCTGCTTATAAGAAATTAATGACTTTATTCTGCATTCTTTATGCCCACGACCCCTCGCCGGTATTTTGTTCGAGGTAATTGTTTCAAATATTAACAAGTCATGACGCTGACATTAGGTACTTTCGTTTATTGCTGCATTATACACATAATACATAGTAGAGAATACCTCCAGATCATTTTTGAAATTCGATTCTAAAAATCCAGCAGTCATTTAATGAACGTATCTGATCAATCCTTGCAGGAAGTTTAACAGACTAGATTTACTGTGTAAAATATTGCGTCCATGCGACACACTTACAGCTTTTACAATTTCATGGATCTGAATATGACGGTCTATCAATGTATTCAAGTTTTTTCACATTTTACCTTGGTCTTCGATACTGTTTCTACCACTTCTAAATCTATATTTCCATTTCTTCGCCGTGGTTCATAGAATACTTGGTTTTATGACACTGACTTCTCTTTTCTTTAAGTCTTATATCCAAAACTACCGAGTGTGTATCCCCTTCTCGAACTTTTTCCTATTATGTGCTAATTTTTTAACTTCTTCTATACTTTTCATTTCCTTCTTCGCCATATTTTTGATATCATCTATCCAATTAACCTTGGTTTTCTGGGTCCTCTTTGCTCTTCTCTACATGCTTTATTACCTTTCACGATATCCTCTCGTCTCCCATTCGTACCACACGTTCATACCACGTGAGCTGCTTCCTTTGTATGTATTCTATCAGAGTTTCTAGTTAGAACTATTAGCTAATTATTGCATTTATAACACTATCTATTTTCCTTCTCCCTACTATTTTCCTTAAATATTTAATTTCTGCAGCTACGACTATGCTTCAAAGTTTGTTTCGAAGCGACCAATTTTCTGTTCCACATGTTATGGTGATTGTAAAAACTGATTTATACAAGTGAAGTCTCTTTCCACAATTCTTTTTTATTCATTAATACACCATTCATCTGGTAGAAAATGCTGCTGTTTTAAAAATTTTAAAATTGAAGACTTGACAACGCCCAAGTATTTACAACTTCCCCTCGTATCTTACAGTTGGTAGAAGCAAACGTGAGTTGAAGAGGCGCAGGCGTGGCGAGCTGAAATGTTACCTATGAACGTACCGACCGAGCATTGTTGAGCGTGATTGATTGAATATATTACCGATAGAAATATTACGAAATAAAATCAAGTAGTGCGCAAATTTTGCGACCTTCACGTTTGCTTCGATGTGCTGTATATTTGTATTTCTTGCCTTACTCATTCATTCGCCAGATACTATACACACATAAAATTCAGAGAATGCGTCGATAGGACCATAATTCAAAGCCCTCCAACATTTTTGAAGATGCTTCGGTCAATTTACAGCCGTATAAAGACACAGAGATTATAATACCTCAGTAATTTTAACTCTGTGTTCATTTGGTTGGCCTCTATCTTAAATAAATAAGTTATTTCGATTAAACTAACTCTAGCTTCTCCCATGCGACACTTAAACATTCACCTGCTAAACAGTTCGAATTTGGTTGAATACAACTATTATTTTGACGGTTTCAGAAGTGTTTACACTAACGAGAAAATTGGGTAGCTTTTATTATTAGTTATTAATTCCTCCCTCATGCTTCCAATTTTCTGCTAACCATAATTGTTTGTATTTGAATGTTTTCCATTGTTAATTACGCTTAATCCTTGTAATCTAGCATAAAAAGTTCACGAGTACGGTCCTTGTCAGTGAAAATTTCTGTTTCGTATGTACAGCGATAAAAGCAGCTTTAACGACGTTCGCGGGAAACTCAAGTAGTCGCGGGCCCGCTAAGGTTGGTACAAATTAGAAACGGCTGGAATACATGCAGTAAATAAAGGGTGGTCATTAGAATTTGTGGTCTAGTCGGCTTTGGGACTGATGAAGTCATGTCGTGCATTAAATCATATGGCTGATAACTAACACTGGTGACACTGTAAATCTATGTCAAGTTCGATGTTAGCAGGTTAGGTTTTGCGTCAGTTTTGACACAGACTAACGCAAAACCTAACCTGCTAACATCGAATTTGACATAGATTTACAGTGCCACCAGTGTCAGTTATCAGCCATATGATTTAATGTACGACATGACTTCATCAGTTCCAAAGCCGAGTAGACCACAAATTCTAATGAACTCCCGTTAGTTTGCTGCTTATAAATGTCTGCAGGCCACAAGCCAGTGTTGACACTTCAAGTAAGCGTCATTTTAATCGTATACAGTGTAAGTACACTACTGCAAAGCCGTAAGGGGTTTTCTGGCGTTTCTTGACGTCAGACGCCATAAGCCAGGGACTTCCCCGCAGTGTTCGTGATAAATGTCCCCGCTTCGCACCGTTCAAGATGGGTAATGCAATCCATTACGTTACCATTCTCAGGCTTCGAGCAGCATAAGGTAACATGACACAGGAAATAATTGCAGTTCAAGCTTACATAAGTAAATTACGCTGGATTTTATACACCAAATCGCGACCCTGGACTTAATGCAGTTTAACGTTCAAGTATAAAAAGCAGTGTTGCCAATAAAGTTATGCTCCTATTGTTTTCTTTGTTTATGCTTATAGCCACAGGCTATTGCGCGTTGTTGATACAATTCTATTTAAACTGGTTGTGTTTAGTAAATGACCACTTATTTGAGACTTTAATCCCGACATTCTTTATTGTTTTATGTATGTGGCTTTTCTTGTACATGTTGTTTGAAGCCAGTTTCAGCCCGAGAACACTACAAGTGCAGGCCAACTTCCTGTTTTAGCAAATATTGACCTTTCCATGAGCTGTGATAAAGTAAACGTTTCATGTACACTGAACTAGCTAGATAGATACACAGAGCAAATAATTTATAATCATACTAAGGCGTACGGCACGTCTCATTTTAACGTAACGTCCCGACGAAGGGGCTGCCTGTAAGAGATTGCTTTAATTTTTTAAATTGTCACGTCCCGCCTACATAGGACTGGAAAAAGTATCTACAGTGGGCGTATGTTCTGACTTAGTAATTATTATAATATTCTAAAGTCTGACTATTTTTGTGGATCATATATAGTCAAATTTTAAATATCTGTCCGACGACGATGTTTAATTAAAATCAATTAAGAAGTCGTAAATTTCAATTGAATTATGTCACAGTTACTCTGCAAAATTATGGAGCCCTTAATGGTTTCTAAACAACGAAGCGTGAATTTCAGCACACGTAATCGAATTATTTTCAGTTATATTGAATGTAATTGGTTTTGCAGGCGTTAACTAAGTTTAGTAGTTAACGTATTTTCCAGATAGGTTTGATAAGGCCTTTGTGTTAATGAAGTGAAGTGAATTCAGTTTGGAATTACTTAGTTCAACAATTTTCGGCAGTGTACACCGTCTTCTCTTTAGCTCCGGATATTAGATTAAGGCGGTACGTTATTTTCTACTTTGATGCCATGTTTTATGTAAACATAATGTGGGATAAAAATACCAGAGATTTTCCTTTTGCTCATGCAAAAATATTATTTCCATGTCTTAAGATTAAAAAACTGGCTGTGCTCAATAAGACTATACAATTAATAATAATCTAACTAACCTTCCAGTAGCGTCTTTTCGCGTAAAAGTTCTAATAGTTTCCTGTAAAATTACCCAACACACTACTTCGTTACTAAAGACAGTTACCAATACTAGAACTTCAGCTACTGCGATCTTGAATACTTATTCGCGATTGAATCAACTGACACATTTCAATGCACAATATTAAATAGTGACAAGTGTTTCGTATTTAATTTTCTGTAATGTTTCGTAGACAAAAATGAGTTTGGGGAAACTGGGCATCAAAGGATGATCAATTGTTTGTGAAAGAATGCAATCATCTGAAAACACTATCAATGATTGCGGTGCATAGAAACGATGCTCCCCCATATTGTGACAATCGCAATTCAATTACTCAGCTACCGGCACGGCCGTTCTACATCATAGTCTTCGGAAGATTATTGACGCACGTTGAGCGATTCATCACATGACTGACAAATCACATATAGGAACGCCGTTGTAGCCGGTAAACATTACATATAGAGATAAATACGCATACAGGCTTTCATAATTTAACATACCTTGAACACAAGCTTAGCGTTAGACTGTACTACTAGTCTATCGCGCGTTTAGCTCCAGAACTTGATTATTTTATCTAGCGATAATTTGCCTACACTTAAAAACGTGCAATAACATAACACTGATTTGCAATACTCTAAATGAAGGGTATTGTTTCCAATTTTATCAACAGGAGAGCTCAGTTTTAACTAATTAACATTCCTGCGACATTTTAAATACTTCTTTGCTTGGCAACAGAGTGCATCATTAAAATTACTACGATAAGAGGTGACTAATTTCCCACGCCTCTGATAGTATCTCAAAGCAACCCACCTACGCACCCGTTATGCATTCGCTGCAACGCTATAAAAATATCTGGAATTGCAGAAGTTTAAAGTACTACAACCTAGAAGCAAGATAAGGAGATGCAAACCAAAGCCAGCTTGGGCTGACATTATAAAGATAAATGAACAGCACGACGGCGTTGACAGATGACATTAATAAGCTTGGCAATGGACACATTCGCTCATCTGCTTTCATACTATATGACATTTTTCCAATTTGTGCTTTTTACCTGTATTTTAAGGATTTTTCACATTTTAGGCTTTTAGAGGAACGAATGGGGATAGGACCTTAAAGGTTTAGAAAATACGTGTTGAGTTTTCTCTTCGTCGCCAGGCACTTGAATTAGAGAATAATTTTAGGAAATCTGCAAATCGCTTTATTTCAAGTCTGTCGACGACATATTGGAAAAAAAGCCGAAATGAGATTGTTCGCAAATATCTACTTAACCAAAAAGTAATGCACACTCTAAACTAGATACGTTTTGCAGAATTGCTACTACTCAATTACTTGGCTTAGCCGTAAGAATAGTCCAAATGCCAAAGTCCGATTTTCTTAAATAAGAATAACATACCTATTACGTAACTCGTTCTGGACAATGCTGTACCCCACGATGCTTTGTATAGTCTTGATAGCCCGTGTTGCGGACGCCGCCGAAGATTCATCTGACTCTGCGCTCCGTAAAATATGACCGCAGCTAATAGAGGCGTTGTTTATATTTAGTGTCAAAATAATATTCCTAAATTTCAATTGAAAACTCTGGTTTAGGTGCTCCTCAAGGATGAATCAGGTAGTACTAGTGCTAGGCGATCTCTGGGACCACTTTTTACGGGTCCCAGAACATCGCAACATGCTCAGCTTTTACCTTGTAAAAGCCCGAGCAAAACAAGCCAGCTAGCCAGGACTTGAGGCGAATCTGCAGATCGAAGCTTAGGGGTCGGAGCGGAAGCTGTGATTTCTTTTGGTGTTGCCTCATTTCTCGCCGTGAGACATGCAAGTCTTTGTTAAGATAGGTCGTGACCTTAATTAATTATGACGGTAAATCAACCTAGTGAGCCTTTATACCTACCGCAAAAGTCTGCATGTTTGCAACGGTCTCTATGGAAGGATATTATTGTCGTTTCTGTGTCCACTGTTGGAGTCTTGACCCATACGGATCTAAATCTCAGGTGCTGGATCCACTATGCCACGAGGTTCAGTTTGAGGATTGTTATTGGGGTTCTGATCAAGTGCTGAACCCAAGAAGCAATAAACACGATCTGGAGCGCCGTTTTAAGGCAATATTTGTAACTGCTGGACCTCAGAAAGGTATACAAATATGCTAAGAGGTTTGGTTGGAGTTCGGGGTCGTGTACTCTTAAAAGGTTTTCTAGGTGGGTCTAGGGACTTAAGTGCCTTGCGGTTCTGAACGGCTACTTCGGGAAGGTCTAGACAAGCGGTTTCCGCTTCCGCCGAGAACCTAGCAGCTGGCAGCTCTTCTAGTTTGTGCTGACTAGACGAGGGTCGCTAGATTGAAGTGCCTTTCGCAGCTTGGATGTCCTTATTTTATACCTTTCTAAGCATCCTTATCTGGACTACTTTATAAGGGAATTTGATGATTGCACGATACGCTACTGTTCACGTAGTTGCAAATCGCTGGGTCGATTTGGTTTATCTTCAAGTGCTGATTGTGGCGTATTAGCGACTACAGATGCGAACGCACTCTTATGCGGAGAATTACTAACTTGGGCTGGCGCTAACGTCCCAACCGTTAATTTTACGGAAAAGGGAGTCAACATAAATATTATTCACGATAAAATTATGTTTCAAAAAGCTTTGGTTTCGAAGTTGAGGGCTGATATACGTCTTCTATTCAATCAATTTCCCGTTGTTCGTCTCCTGTCGTAGCTGCGTCGCTATCTTCAACAATAAAGTTATCAAATTGTTCAAATTCTTCGTGTTCAGTGTAATTTGCGATTAGTGGCACTATTAACAATTAGGGAGTCAGCATCCTCAACAGCTTGTTTTGTAAGTATTTTTTCTTTCTCAGTTTATCATGCAGTATAGAGGGACCATCCTCCCTCTTTTTTTTTAGTATAGAGACGAGAAGTTGTTTATTCTTAACATTCTATAAGAATTTCTCCTAAGACATACGAGCAGTTGCTAACATCGACTCATCAAGTGCTACACTTGCCAGTATATTTCCAGTGTTGTACATCTGGGCGCTCAACAACTCGGCGCCAGGGCAACTCGGCACGTATGCAGACTGGTTTGCAGTAAAAATTGGTAGTGCAGTTGTATAATTTTCATCACAAGAAAAGTTTTCAAAAACTATTTTCATATTTTGAAGTCGCATAGTATTAAAATATGCTTTTTATATATTGATATACCTTCACGTATACTGATATTGATCTGTCTATGAATTATATTTTTATTTTATCCATTTAAAATTGCCCTATTTATTATTTGTGCTAGCCCCTGAAAAATCAGGGGTGGATTCCTTTTATCTAGATTGCTTATTTCTGAAATCTGCTGTTCTGATTTTTTTATTGTATTTTATAAGTCAAAATAACCTCTGCCAAACGAAATGTCAAACAGATTTGAAAATTAAATGACAAATACCAGATCGTTTCACAAATACACAACAATATCAAAACAGTAAGTCATTCTTTAATAACTAATTCACCTTTATAGTCTTTATTACTTCCTTTTACTATAAAGGAAGTATTGGATTCACCCCAAAAATTCGAAATTGAGTTTTCAACGGATCTTCACGTTTTAGAGTCCCCTGATCCCAAAAAACATATTTTTTTCATTGGTCTGTCTGTGTGTCTGTGTGTGTGTCTGTCTGTCTGTGTGTCTGTGAACAGAATATCTCAAAAACGAAAAGAGGTATGGCGTTGAAACTTCATATATAAGTTTTGTGTACTATGTAGATGAGACAGCAAGCTTTTGAAGAAAATCGCATAACCGGAAGTAGCTGTTTACTCTTGTGATTTTTCGGTTTTTTTCGATTTTTTCAAAAACGGCTCTAACGATTTTTTTTAAACTTTATATTTTTATTACATTTTTAATGTGTATTGATGTGAGATAGGTGATTTTCCAGTTGAATACTTCTAAAGTGGGTTTCTTTTGTTTTTTTTTCTATTTTTTTTATTAACTCCTATTTTAAATAAAACACCCGGTATATTATTACATTTTCGAATTCACCTTAAAATTCTAGAGAAAATTTGTCTCTTCAACTAACACTCTATTTTGTACCGTTTTTGTAGAATTTGTAATTTTTGAAAATTTTTGACAAATTTTTAAAAATTAAAAATGAAATTTTTGACTAATTATAAGATCACTGTAAAAGGAAGTTGTGTGAGTGTATCACACCAGATTTTTTTTTTTAGTAATTACCTTTCTACTCAATATCACCCACCTTTCACTCGAACAATGTTCTGGATGTCGACCAACCTGCTTCCCGCTGCCTATGAATCCAACCTCTTAAAAACCTTTTCCATCTGTTTCTCAATTAGCCATATTCCATTCAATTATAAATTCTATTTTCCTTTCTAATTGCATAATAGTTATTCACATTTTCAATTCATATTTAAATAGATCTTGATTATATTCAACTATTGTACTCCCTTAATCATTTCTAAAATTGCTATACCCCTGTGTATATCATTACAATATGTATATAAGCACACGGTCAGGGATTTGGCGGCGAGATGGCCGGCGCCGAGATGTCTCAGCGCCGAAATGGCCCGGCGCAAAAATGGCGGCTCCGAATTGTCCCATTTCGGTATTATTCTTTGTTCGGCGAGGACGCTGCGCCGATTTCGTAACTAAGTCATTCGAATACCCGTCCAAAATGATGATGCATCCTTCCTTGTAATATTTTTTTGCTAGTCCACGTATTTCGATAATATCGAATTAAACCTTAATTTTGCTTGCCAGACAACTCTGTAAAAGAGAAATCCATCATCCACAACGTGCACAGCATTATAGAAATTTGATCGGTTGCAAAGTAACTCATAAAAAAACTGCTTTTTTCGTTTTGCGCGTCCCTAATTGATCATACAGCGAGAGTGGATAAGGTGTCAACTCAAATTCGAAAATACTTCTTCAACTCTTCACCAGATATCTAGCAGAAAGAAATCCTGCAGAAAAGTAAATTAGGGTCGATAGTAATATTTTCATTATATATTTTGATTGTGAAAGAAAATGCTTGGATCTGACTTGAAGAACAAGAGCATAATAAGTGCAAAAATTAAAATAATGATACAAGCTAGGATTAGAAAATATTGCAGACACAGACATTTGTTCTTATCATAAGTACTACGCAAAGGAGCTATAGAAGCTATATAGAAGCATAATAAGACCGGCGCGGCGGTAAAGTATGGATACGAAACATGGACGATAAGCACACAAGATGAGAACGCATTAATGGAATTTGAATGAAGGATATTTATAAACGGAATTTGAACGAAGGATATTTATAAACAGTTTCGAAACTATCGGGTAGCTTCAGACAAAAAATGAATCACGATATAGCAGAATTCGTCAATTATGCAAAAGGTGAGATTTATAAAACCGCAAAGAATTATATTGAATGAATATCTAAGGAGAATAGAAGTAGCGACAAGCACCAGAATAATAACAGATTGGATAGCTGATGGAAGAAGATTAAGAGGAAAGCCGAGTAAAACATAGGTCAACGATGTAGAGGAAGACCTGAAGAAAATATGAATAAGAAATGAGAAGACAGAAGAAAACGGGGGAAGATTTCGAGCAGGCCAAAACCACAGATGATTATAGCACCCTGGTGTGAGTAAGTAATAGATATTGTTAGAATCTATTTTGTAAGATTACTGTCCGTAATACCTGGTCCATGGACCAGAAGGGTCTCTTCTATTGTCACATCCGTCCATATAGCAGACCACATTTTTGCAGAGCATCTGTAATCGTGAAAAAGTCGTTTGTTACAAACCGGTCATATTTCATAGTGGTTCGTCTGGACTTAACTGTTAAAATAAGGCAACATCTTTTTCACACATTCTAGATGCTAGTTCCAATCTCCACTTCTTTCGGTTTGTATGAATTGTTTTACTAAGATCGCCATACGAAAACATTGGTTCCATAATTTTGCTCTTGCTCCGTTTTTCTCGAGTTCAATTAATTTCTCAGAAAATTTCCGTACAGGACTCTTGATAAAGGATGGGGCTGTTCTTGTGCTCTTGTGTTCATCATTTGTCGTAGTTTAGATAACGTCTTATCTTCGCTAAAGCCAGATGAACCAAAATAACGTTTTGTCAGTAGATGCAGCAGCATACAAGACATTGAGCAAATCTTGCAAACCACTTTCCAAACACATCCCATATGTGTTGAAATCCTAGGTTTAATCTATAGCTCGGAAACACTTTATTTTATGAAAAATATGCTTAGAACCTTTTTTGTAGATAATTTTGTCGTGAATAATATTTATAAAAACTCACTTTTCGGCGTCTTCTTTCCAATATGGCGTTGATCACACCCTCGCAGGAGGGGTAAAACTTAGTATGTCGACTACAGACTAGTAATAAAGTGAATAAAACGATTTAGAGATTTCCTGGAACTATTACCGAATTGAGGATTAAAATTGCCCTTGATTTTTTTATCATCAGACAAGTGAGAAATTTCAGAAAAAGTGAATAACGAAATATCACATTGTGACAGTGACAAGTTCACTCGTTACGTAAATTTAAAGTGCGAATTGGTGTTATATTAAATTATGGAAACTTGTGGTTGCCAAGAAAAACGTGAAGCTGTGAAAAACTACAGCTTGTGGACTATAGGAACCCTATCGCCTTTGAAGGAGAGATTACCAGGTAAGAGTTGTAGATTTTTTTGCAACGTTTACATATATACAAGAAAGTGCAACAAAAGGTTAGACAAAGAATGGACAAATGCAAATAGGACACATGCTTTCAGACTCAAAAATGGTTTATTAGTTTTTCAAGCGTTGAATTGGGAATTTCTCTATTTAGTATTACATCATTTATGCTAGTCTGGTTGAAAAAAAGAATTTTGCATTGTAAACTATTAAAACTTATCTACAAGAACGGTCTGAAAGTTTTTTCATACGAGCAAACGTTTTTGTGAAACCGAGCTTTGAAAGTTATGCAAATTCTACAGTTTGCCCAATTCTGTATCCAAGTTAGTGCCTTTAGTATACTTTAGCATGTTATGGGAAACAAATTTGTCATTTAATGCTGATACATTTAGACAGGGTGATTCATAAATACTATATTCATTAAATTGAACAAGTAAATAATGTCCCCAATATTAAGTTAATTCCACCAAAAATTTAAAAAATCGCATTAGCTTCTGGTACAAACATTTGGGAACTGGCTCACACCAAAACCTTTATTAGGTAAACCAGATAAGAGTACATTAATCGCTTTCCAAACGTGATTGAAATACCCAAACAATTGTTTTTTGCTTCAGCATTTTATCCAAATTTGGTCTTATCGCATTCCAGTGCCGTAAATCAGTTTTCAAGCACTTAATTTTTTTAAATTTTTTGTGGAATTGTTATTAATTTTTGACATAGAATTAGTGATGTCCTCTAACTACCCTTAAATTTAATGACCATACTGATGAAGAACACTGTTTAATTAAGTATTGTAATTATTTCTCATCTAATATGTTTATCTCTTGCTGACAATTTAATCAATTATCAATATACCATCCACTATTGTTTTTTAGTCTGATATTGTATTTTTCAGCGGTTTGTACCGAAATTTGAATCAATCATCTACGGCATTTTTAATTACATTATAATTGCAAACTTCATTTCCTGCTTTAAATGTGCGTTATTCACCTAATCCCATATAATTTAGAAAATAAGTGCATATACTCGTATAATAGTTTGAATGTGCATGTATATTCCCCTCTTTTAATCATGTTCTTCTTCTTCAATTGTAGGTGTCCATCTAGCGATTAAAGATAGTTGGGAGTTTTTGGAATTCAAATTCGATATTCTGCTTAGTGATCGGGATTCATTATGCACGTTTTAGCAATAAATCTGATCTCACTGTCAACGTCAATTTCTTGCTTTACCTTGCTTGATCTGCTTGAACGTTCTGCTAGTTTACATCTGCTGGGTTTCCTCATCTCTCGCTTTTATTCGTGTTAAAAACTGTATTACGCTCCTCTAAAGTTGGTTGAAATAATTTTCTGATGCTATTGCTGATTGCTCATTTCAGGTTAGTTCAGGATTTTACGAAATTTCAAAGGCAACTTATCTTTTCGCCACATGAAATCTTAGGTACGTAATCGTCTATGGCTCCACTTTTAGGTGAATTCACATTTTACTGGATTTATTTTAGGCCATCATGTAATATTTGGGTAACCTTCTTCGATAATCTTCAAATAATATCCAGAGCTGATTGAGCCTCCTTCGGCACCTACTTTCACCTTTCCGATTGCGCATCGTACTCTGGGAAGACACTTTTCGTAGCACATCTATCCTCGCCCAACCGCAGCCCTCTACTAGTACGAACTTGAGAGGCTCCTCGAAGTTTTTGGCACCCGTACGCAACGAGTATATGCAGGTAAAAGATATTTTATCTACCACTGTCAAATAAATACAGCTCTAAATACAAAAAGCGGCTGATATTACACTAGTGGAATAGATTTTTTAATAGATTAAGACGTTATGCAATATACCTAACTACCGTTTACTAACCCATTTCATATTTTTATGTACAGTCAGACCTCGCCGTTCGCGAGGGTTACGTTCCAGAAGAATGCCGCGAACCGCAAAACCGCGATGCGCAAGTAAACACATAAATGATAAAAACGGGGTTAGGTTCCATAAACTAGATTTATTTATACTATGCAACTTCAAAAAATTCAAAAATACATAAACGTGTGTATACAATCATGCAAATATGTACATTTTCAAAACATATGCAAATACGTACATTTTAAAAACATAAAATATAAAGCAAAAAACACAAAAACAAAAAACATTAAAACAGCATAAAACATACTGACTGTAACAAATTCGATAGTTCAGGATTTTAAAGTAAAGTTTGAACTAAAATTCCATACGTAACATAAGTCTGCCACTTGAATCTAGAGTTCGAATGTCCATTTGTTTATTCAAGTTATAATTTTACAATAATTTATTTCAGGTCCAATTTGGTAATAAAAGATTCAAAGGAATATGCTCGATAAGTGTGTTTACGAGTTTGCGATAAATAATGTTATTTAGGTGTTCATGACATAAACCGCATACGTCTGCTTTATTTACTTACGGCCGGTCTTATAAAAGTCACTAACCTGACGTTAACTTTAAATCGCTGTTAAAATAAACAAAAGCTCATCAAAACATTGGCGCTTATGACATATTATTCATTAGTAAACAAATTTTTATGCACTTTTGTTTATTTTAACAGCAAATTAAAGTTAACGCCAGATGAGTGGCCTTCATAAGACCGGCCGTTAAGTGTGTGAAAGTTGAAACAGTTAAAGTTAGCAATTCAATCCGCGAACGGCAAAGCAAATATCCGCGAACGGCAAAGAAAATGGAGCACAAAGGTGCCCCACGTAAAATCAAATCAGCGAACGGCGAGGTCTGACTGTATCTTTATATACCGATGGGGCCACAATTATACCGATGGGGCCACAATTATATATAACAGCAATGAGATAACATGAACAAGAAAATAACCCGCATTGCTTGAGTAAGAAAGAGATAAACATAGTAGCAAATATGCGAGTAGGTTTGACGTCATTTTAATTATGACAGATGTCAACCAAGCATGCCTACTAAAATAATTTTTTCGTATGGCCATTTCTTTCTTACTCAAGCATTCTATTTTGTTGTTCATGTTATCTCATTGTTGTTATATATAATTATGGCCCCATCGGTATATAACAGCAATGAGATAATATGAACAAGAAAATAACTCGTATTGCTTGAGTAAGAAAGAGATAAATATAGTAGCAAATATACGAGTAGGCTTGAAGCTCATTTTAATTATGACATTTGTCAACTAAACATGCCCACTAAAATATTTTTTTCGTATGGCCATCTCTTTCTTATTCAAGCATTCTATTTTGTTATTCATGTTATCTGATTGCTGTTATATATAATTATGGCCCCATCCGTATATTCAAATATTTTGCTAATACATTTCATGTCTATTTAACTGCGGTTTCCTTTGTTATTGTGCATGCAATTTGTGTATTGTATTTTACAGTTGTTAAGAGGAGTTCGGCCAGCTGATCAAGTAAGTTTTCGAAAGGTAGGTCTGTTGGTGCTGTACCGGACCGCTGACCATAATACTGCCAAGCTTATAGTTGAAAGGTCAATTCATTTATGCTTCCACTTTTCCTCAGTTGGTTCACCTGAGCATATTTTTCCCTAGTATGGAATTGTGGTGGCGCCTTATCATGCAAGTGCTGCTTACCGTTAATTAGGCCGTTGCCCTTGTGTTATCTCGTTTTGAACCCCCTCTTGCTCCGCTGAAATTATTAGGCAAACTCTTTTGTAGTGGGCACAGGCAGCTGTCCTACGAGTTACATTCCCGATTGTGAGTTAGCTAACGCGGTAATCATTTAGCATTATTTTGGTTTATCGTAAATACCGTTTCGTACCGTTACAAACTGGAGCGTGATCACAGTTATCGTTTTAGTCTGTTATCAACTGGCAGTCCATCGGGGTGCCAGGTTTGATATGTCATAATTGTGGGTTTACCCCTTTACAAAGTGTTAGAAGACGTCGCACCTCTTGGCTACGAAACTTACAGGAATTGTTCAACAGTTCTACAAAACTACTCAAAGCAGCGCTATCTAAAGTCAAAATAGCCATTGTGATGTCAAACCTCCGGTGACAGAGACGGAACAAGAAGAAGAAGATACTTTAATTTATTGTAATTTGTAACTAAACAATGATCTGTTATTCAGAAATTTCACTCTTCCAATTTTCTCTCATCTGGTGATATTGGCTGTCACTGGCAGTTTTTTAAACGTATGCTGTATTCACTGTTTGATAAAATAATAAACCGGTTTACATCATTGGCGGGCGCAATATTCGATGGTTGGAAGGAAACGTCTTGTCGTGTTTGTTTACTTTTGGGTGTGATAAATTGTACGTTTTTAAACTTACAATTATTCGATAACACTTTTCGTATAACCAAAATCCTCGGTTCATCGGGATCTATTTAATAGCTTTGGAATATGAAGATATGCTAATTTCAACTAAAGCTGTATGCGTCACCTTGGATACTCAAGCGGTTTAATTAAATAAATTATTTTGTGCTTGTAGTAAATCCTCATATACTACTCGTTCACTCAACGTATTATATTTATTTATACAATAATAATTTGGAATTAAACTGTTTATATGAATCTTGACTGCCTTTGAATTCTTAGATCGAACCGCTTATTTTGAATTTTGATGAATGTGTTATAATCAAACTGAGTTTCAATAGTACGTAATCCATATACTTTTCGATTTGGTATTTAATCAGACTTTTGTGCAGGGACCGTCCTATACTGCGGTATATTTAAATAAATACATTATTTACGTTAGGCGCTAGCTATCGTTTTGCACTTATGTCGCCGTGTATCCCTTTTCATCCTATATTTCGTTGTATCTCGACTGCTTCGGATGGTTCTGCGGATTGTATTATGGCGCCCTATCCATCCTTTCATTTCACTCAAAATAGAAGTTTGGAAAATAAACATTAAGTTATTTTGGGCAAATGCATCTACGGAAGCGCGTACTTACGTCTGTGGATAAAGGTTTTTTCGTCCAAAAGGGCAAAAAACCTCGAACGAAAAATGTACTCTTCTCGAAGTTTGCACGAGCACGGAAGTGGCAGAGATTATATTTATGCATTTTTCAGGTGTAACACTACCTCTGACATTGTTAACAAAATCAAAACAGCAGCTTTGAAACTATTGAAAAACGACGAGGCTTATAAATTTCAGCTGAAAAATTCAAACATGACGATGGAAAAGAATTTTTCATGACCATGTATTATACGCCAGTTGAAGAAGTTTTCATGAATGATCATCCTTGTTTGTGCTTTGCTAAATCTATAGGCAAAAGCAAACTAGCAAAGTTGTGCTTTTTATCACGTACAGCTAGTGCAGTTGAACAGCGCTCATTGCCAGTATATTATTTATCAAGTGCAGACGTGGTTAGCACAGTACAGCCTTGATAATCCGAACATACGCTAATCCGAATTTGCGGTAATCCGAACAGTGGTCGACCTGAATTCCTCTGTCCGTAATATTGTAGATTTTTTAAATTTAATTTTGCGTTTCCGTCGAATTTATGTTTTTGCTTACATATTTGTGTTTTACATAACTTATGTGTACAGATTAAAAAACTAAGAAAAAAATTGTTTCCTATATAAAGTGACCAGCATACACTTTGACACACAAGAACTGTTTTAGTGTCCATTTATCAGCAATTTTTATTTTCAGTAAAAGTCCCCTCATTTCCTCGAGTTCAAAATAAACTTGCAAAAATGTAAACATTTCCTTTCGGATATGGGGGAGATTCGTAAATATGCAAGTAGCCCGAAAATAGCCCATGTATTTCAAAATATAAAAAAAAAACTTGTAAATGGTCTTTAGAACTGAAATATGGTGTCAAATAAGAAGTCGCAGCCACTTTTCTTATTTTTTTAACACCCTGGGTATTACGGAAAGTGAATAATGCCCTTCATATTTCACACTTTCTTTCAATTCCAAACAACTTCTCCCAGTAGGATTTTTGTGTATTTTGATAAATAAAGGTAATTTATCTTTGAGCCGTATGCATATTCTCGAAAAAATCTATTTAAACTTTGGTAAGAATTTTTCGCCAGACTAGACGATTCATCAATAAAGCAAGACAGTAGACACGAAGATATTAATAACATATTACTATAGTTTATATCCCTAAGCAACACATCTCTCGTAAACAAAATTAAGGAAAAAGACAAGAACTAGAAAAACGAAATAAAGTCGAAGACGGAGAAAAAGAAAAAGAAAGAGGAGGAGCAAAAGGAGCCGAGCTGAGCTGTGGGGCGGCGTGCCGAGCCGAGCCCAGCTGAAACAACTGTTTTTGCTTCCGCATTTTATCCAAATTCGGTCTTTTCGCAACCATCTGAGAAATTATGTTGATAGAAATTAACTCAAGAGACCGTCAATTAGTTTTAGCAATTGAACGTTTTACTTCTTTTTGGAATTATTATTAATTTGTTATGTATAGTTTATTATGCCAAGCTATTCTGTTTGGAGTCCTCTAACTACCCTTAAATTTAACGTCCATACTTATGAATCACCCTGTATACCAATTCGTATTCATAGAAAAGTTGTCTACACTTGTCTCGTGCTTAAATCCGAACGTGGTATAAAATAAAAGTACTTTAATTCCCCGAACTACTTTGTCTTGGAGATTCAATGCTTGATTACGTAAAAAGGGTTGCTCGCATAAAAAAACTCTTTCATTTAGAGAATTTTCCAAAGTTTACGTTGCTATAAATACGTATTTTTGTCGTAAAGCCGATAAGAACAGAGATATTCGCGAAAATCGATTTTTAACCATTTCGGGTATTGAGAAACTTTGTTCACACAACTTATAGATGTGGACTTTTAACATCTTATTTAGAAGAGTATAAGTTGTATGCCAATTCTCAGTTTTTCCAGAAAAAATTCTAATGTCCACTGACACTAAGGAATCAAAACGGTGGCAAAAGTGCAGTGCAAGAGTTATACAAATTTTGATAAATAAACATAATCAAAGAAGCACTTCGTTCGTCGATGAAATATATTTAAATATTTAGGTTACATGTTTATGTGGGACTAAATTTTGACGAGACTGCTTTTACGGTGCTGATGATATAAATATTGGAATTGCGTAAACAAACTATTCTTGAGACTAAAGTTGAAGTGAAGTAAGCCTGTGCTACAGCGCAAGCTTTTGGTTGTTGACATCTAACTTAATTTTAATTATTTATTTATTCGTTCCCAACTCATCTATATTGCAATTATTTATATAGCACAGAAACCAAAAATTCTTTTATTTATTTTGAAATTACGTTTTAATTGAAACAAACATTATTAAAAGCTGAAGCTCGTGTTAATATTATTAATCTGATTGAATCACAGTATCTGCTGCAGCAAGGAAACTGCATGATTTATTGCCTCGTGCTCCTAATGGTGTAATAACAGTAATTAATTTAATAAGGATATTATGACTAAGTGGCGCTTCCCCTTGCACTTGCATTACATGCTATTGAGTAGCAAATTAATTAGGTAGATCCGTTTTCCATTATGTTCACTTCCTCGCGTTTAGAATTAATTGAGCTTAATTAAAACCAATTTAGGAATGCGAAAATTATTTTTTCACCTTTTAAGGCCAAATCTATTAGAAACAGTAAGTGAGTGAATACTATTATTAGATCAATGATCATCGTTGAAAAGTTGAAAAAGTTAGAAATAGTGTCACAGTGACACAGAGCACCATCGTGGTAGTACATACCAGTAAGAGTCAAAAAAATTCGAAATCTCATTTCTTAATAAGCTTTAATATATCGAATAGTTAAAATTGCCATGGAGAGAAAAGTACAATTATTTGTTTGTATTTATAATGACAGTCCATACATTTCTCTTACTGGTTTGGGTGCTGCTAGTCCACGGGTGTTGATGATAACACGCGGAGTAGTTCGAAATAACAATACTTTATGGAAAACAACAACCGATTATTTATCTCAGCAAAATGCTGACGCTTTCCGTACCCGTCTTTATATAGCTTCCGCAGTTGCATAAGTCGACGGTGGTTTATTGGTTGTCGGTGGCCTAGTGGACCCTGCGTTTTTTCAAAAGTGTGCTCCGCTTCTGGTGCCGGAGATTTGGAATTACTGTAGGACCCTTCTGCTGCAACCGGCTGTGTCTCGACCAAAGTGATACGTCACTTTTGCCCGAACGCTTGCGTCACTCGAGGGTTTTATTACCCGACAGTCTTATCTGCGGGGGTTAATAGGTTTGCCGCGTCTTACACACCCGATCTGTTTTACCCAAAAGAGTTGAGCGTCTACCTGCTGTTTGGTTCCGGATCCCATTCAGTTTACAGATGACGTAATGTTACCAAGATCTAAGTTTTAAATTGCTTTAGTTTTACGAATTGCGGATGTAATCTGTCTCGCAACACTAATTACTTAGTTTACGACGTTAGCTACTCAGTTGCACCTAGCGCAACAACCAAAATTAGTTCCCCACCGATTAAAACTGCACAGCTTGATGTTATGAAATTTTCCCTTTTGTAATCGCCTGCGCTGCTTCGTAGGTATTTTGTGAGGTGATTTATGGTCGCTACACGTGGCCATGTCAACGTTACACTGGCCTGGATGATCGATTACAGCTATGAGAACTTCAGCAGAGTGAATTTGAAGGAAATTTGAACATCTTTTTCCTAGCAGAAAACTCTCATCTTGCATTCTTCTCTGAAATGACACCAAGCACAGAAACTGAGCCAAAAAATCAGAACCCCACCATTCGACATAGTGAAAATTTTGTGTACTATATTGACCACACTTGTTTGCTTTCAACAACATGACGCTTTTCTCAATATCACTAGATAATATTTCTATTATTTTCTTTAATAACAACTCTAGGTATTTGCGTTACTTACCACTAATGGAATAGTGATATCTGGTTTACCATTTTTCAATAGATCTTGAACCTCTCAATGTTCTAATCTTCTAATGAAGTTTGCTGTATATAAAGCAACATTTTCCAGGCTCCTCTCATTAATTACATTGGCTCTTGCTATGGATTCCCTGAAAGTATCTTTCAATCAACGTTAACTTTATTAAATTTATATACTCAATTTCCCTGGAATGTTTCCAACTATGATTCCTTAGCTCTAAGATCAAGTAAATCGTTTTGTTAGGAATATATTTTCTGTGAAAATAAAAAGAGAAAACATTTATTTATTAAGAACTTTCATACGTTTATATAATAAAAATTCAGCCAAATTTTCTAATAAAAACGCAATTTCGCCAAGAGACAGACTACTCAGAACAATAACGTTAATTTAAATCTGATAGCTACAACGTTTCAACCTTGAAAGCAAAATTAGAAAACCCAACTCTCGCTAACAAAGCCTTTTGTGTCCAACTACTCGGCTGTCATTTAAAACAACCACAAAAGCTATTATTATTCGCCCTCTTGTAGCGTATTCTAGTCGGGAAAGATCGCAGCTTGGAAAGTACACAACCATATAATAGTATAGTCATTTAATAATGAAATCAACAAAAAAACGTAATCCACTTTTACACGTCATAAAGCACAAGATAAAAATAGTATTTCCTATATGGAATCGTTTTTTAAAATAAATGGAACACAGAATATGTTAATAAAACTTCAAAGTTGGGAACCTCGTACACAGTTGCAGATTATGACGTGGTCTGGAAAGCATATTATTATGTCCCATATACAGTACCTAAGGAACAAACTTTGTCCAAGTATGGTTGATATCACAAGCTAATAAAAGTTTCTGGGACTATTTTATCAAATCGTAGAAACGGTACACGTTTTCAATATATGAATGTTGTAGATAAATCCCCAGTACCTGTCCCATTTTAATATGCTGAAATTTTCAGATTTTCCGACTACTAGTGACTAGTGGTGAACCTTCACTTTCCCTTCTTCCAAATCATGTTCCCACCGCATAATTTAAACAGGCATGTGTTCTGTACAAAAGCTCGTAATGTGCTTTTATGAGTAAGCACAGCGTCGTTAACATCTTGTTAGCAGTAAAATGAGGCATTAAAATTAAGGGTTCTGCCGCACTCATTGGCAATAACTCGTCTGCATTAGTTCCAGAGGAAGGCAGGCTGGCCTGGAAGAGGAGCAAAACGTCGCACAAAGAGCCCCGGTTCTTCAGGCCCCGCGTGCTCACGACCATTCCGAGATCCATATGCATCCAGGTGCCCAGAAAGATCGAAAAGCAACTTCCCAACAAGTGGATCCCGGTTCTCCCAGGCCTCATTTCACAAAAGTAAGAATTGATGGGGTATAGTTTGTTAAAATTTTATTTTAGATCAATGTTTAGAATGAAAACGCTCATATCGAGTTAAGATTCACATTCTTCGACTAGGAGAGATCTGTAGGTTACTGCATGAAAAGCAAGAAATGAAATGAACTGTTTTGTACAGGGTGAGGTCGTATACTATAAAAAAAAAGTTCATTACAAAACTTTAATGGGACCCGCTGCTCTACATTTCTGTGCGGTAATTATTTTTATCTACTCCTACTGCACAATGGCCATGAATTATGATTCATAATTCACGGTTTGCAGCCAATCAGAAAATTCTATTTTCATTATTCAATAGTTTGCAAATTGCAACCAATCAGAAAATTCTATTTTCATTATTCAATAGGTTGTAGCCAATCACAAAATTCATTCTTATTATTAAATGACTTTTGAAGTTAACAGCTGTCACAAATGTCATAATTTTGAAATATGAACACAAGGCTCCTATTGCATAGGAGTAGATAAAATATCGTATTATATTCGCGATTATGGCCATTATTCACTCAGATGACTTGCGCCACGCGCCTTCGGCTTGTGGCGCAAATGTCATCTTCGTGAATAATGGCTGTCATAATCGCTCATATAATAATATACTATTATCTACTCCTACTGTACAATGGCCATTAATTATGATTCATAAGTCACAGTTTGCAGCCAATCATAAAATTCTATTTTCACTATTCAATAGTTTGCAAGTTGCAACCAATCATAAAATTCTATTTTCATTACTCAATAGGTTGTAGCCAATCACAAAATTCATTCTTATTATTAAATGACTTTTGAAGTTAACAGCTGTCACAAATGTCATAATTGGGAAATATGAACACACAACTCCTATTGCACAGGAGTAGATAAAATATCGTATTATATTCGCGATTATGGCCATTATCGCTCATATAATGATATACTATTATGGCATTTCATTTGGTAATGTACTACATTTCTTCATTCAAAATCGTTTGCTTACCTGGTATATGGTTCAATTTCCAGTGCGTAAATATTTGCTAAAAATCTTTACCTGTTCTACTGCTCTAACCTTCACAACTTTCCTCCAAAAATTATTTTAATCTAGAATGGCTATGGAATATTTCCTAATTTATGAATCCAACTATAAATCACTTAAAAATCAAATGTCAAGTTCCATATTAAGCGTAAATGTAGTTGCATTCATAAATTAGGAAATATTCTATAGCCATACTAGATGACAATACATTTTTATCATACTTTAGTATTTTATTGCCAAAAAGATTTTAAATATTCACATCTGACCTAACATTAAGTGTGATTTTTTTCTAATTCTTAATTTAGTGGAGTGGTAGACACAGAAGACACATGAGCTAATACGATAGTAGTTCAAAATAATAGCAATTACTTCGACACGAAGTGTACGAAGTATTGAAATTCCCTCATATCGAAAACCACTCTGAGTCAAATATCTCTAAAATTCGTGCCAACCGACTAATGAACCCACTATACCAAATCTCCGTCTCGGCTGTGTGGATCTTTTGGTGAAGACCCCAGCCCACTAGATCCCTCCCCCGTATTGGGGGGTGCCTAAACGTGCTGTGCGGGGTATGTATGTTGGTATGTGTACAAGATTCCGGTCGCCAGGAACCTTCCTGAAGTCTTGGATCGTTTTCATACGATAGGTCCTCCGAAAATGAAGGCAACATCAACTTTTGAGGTATGGTCGTCGGCAAAAAAAATTTTTTAGGTTTTTTTTTGATAAATAACTGGTTCATAACATTTCATTGTATTAGCGAAACGGAATGCTGTTGAGTGTCGAAGTATTCTTGGAAAGCACGGAAGGGCGCTTTTCTTGGGTGGGGGGTACCGTATATTTTTTCGTTAAAATTGATTAATGGCTACTTTAAACGTCTTTAGCAAATTACTATTCTCTGCATCTTACTATTAGCTTTGTTAGATAAATGCGAATCCGGTTTTTGTTTGATTCTTGATTTTTTCCTCTGAGATGTGGGGCTCACCTTCTTAATTAACAAATTTCAAAAATCACACGTTAGATTTAATTATTTCTTATAGATATCGCATCACATTTTGATATAATCAGCAAAAAACTATTTCCTATTTTCGTATCAGTAACGCCTTCTTTTTCTTCTTCTAAGTCACCAATCTTTTCATTTTTGCTTTATAGTTCTTACTCTTGAAATCGTGTACTAAATATTAGTCCATTTATATTAGACCTATAATGGTCGAATAGGAAAAAGAAATTATAAAGTTTTGCCGTTTGGAGGTTATACGCACCAATGGAAGAGCTTTCAAAAACAAAAGAGTTCCCAACTCCCAAGTGGTAGCTTCACCCCCCAAAAACCAGCCCTAACACGCACTGCGGTGATTTTTAGCGTTTTTCTCAGAAACCATTGGTTACACAGAAAATTTTACTTACTAAAAATGTTCCTTGCAAAGTTCTCTACAAAAAATATTTATTTCCATTTCCTTTTGCTCCAATGGATTTCGAGCAATATGCGTTTTTCTTGTCATACCATTGTTGTCAAATGAAGACATAGGTACAGAAGGAAGTTGATGCTTAAAGCAAGAGCGCAAATCCGCTGGAGAATAGATAGTGCATATTATGCGTTGGAAAAGTTCGGTAGAATCGACTTGAATAATGTCATTGCCAACTGTAATTTTTCCAGCTGACGAAGTCGTTCCTATGTTTGCATGCTTCAATTTAAGTATTCCAAATTCACTGCCTTCGGTGCCATGCAAAATGTTCTCTCCAACCGTTTTCGCTTCATAACAATTGGTTTTCTCCTCGGCAACAAAGTCAGTAGACAGTGAAACAAGATTCTTGTAATACTGAATGGTGAGTGTTTCCGGAACCACTGTTCAAATTTCCGACAATCTTGTTCATCTGTATTCTTGAGTCCCTCATTTCCACAGCTTTGCATACGTGATGAGTAGATGGCATTCCGAAAATCCATTTATCCAGAACACTTTTTAAAAAACCCTCTTCCACGAGCCAGACCGCCAAGACTTTTCATGCATCTCATGAGCGTTTGCTCAATAGTCATATCTGACCAAATTCCGGATCAATGTTTTTCTGAACGACGAATTGTAAAAAAACCCTGCTGTTAATATTTTTTCATTACTCATATTCTGATTAAGACAATCCATTTCCTGAAGATGAAGCTGACATGACTTTGCATACAGAAAATGACCAGTTGCATGAAAAAATTGAAGCATTGCTCTAACGCAATGCTAATGAAGTTCCCAATTCCCTTTGCATTCCGCTTGAATAAAATGGATTACAATGGTCACTAATTCTAAATACTGCAACCATAATGTTGCAGTTTTTCCAATTTCGCATTTGTTGCTTCTGAAAACTTTAATCAAATTTTTGTAAGGGTGTCGTCATTTACTAAGCGGTCAGAAGTGAAAGTATTATTTTTTTAATGCCAGTGAACAAAGCTTAGATATAGTCTTTGTGTTCCTTTGAAACTTCACTTTCATCAAATATTCATGGAAACAGATGCAGAAGCGTATACAGTTGACCATAATTCTGCAAGTTCATAATAAATCCGATTGATTCCAAGAACGACATTAACAATCTGACAACGACATTCGTAAATTTTCTGTGTTCAGCGTTGTTTAGTAGTACGATGCCCTTTGCTTTTATATATTATACAATGGTTAGTCAAAGGTCATGATGCACGTAGATTGCCCACTTTTTTTGCTTTCCTCTACTGCGTAAGTCAAAACGGTCAGTATAGTACTTAACTGGGTCGGAGGTAGTGCGAGAACTCTTGACTTCACATAAATGGCAGAGTTGAAGTAATTTCTGTCATAAATCCTTGCCATGCAGGAAAAGAAGGTTAATGCAAAAAATGTAAGATCGGGTGAAGTATTGTGACCAAAAACTCGCGTCACTAATCTGCGCTGAAAGCAACCCCCCACCTTGATCGTTTGTTACTCGAAATCCATTGGAAAAAATGGAATTGGTAAGAGAAACCTTTTTATCGAGAATTAGATAGGGACTATTTTTGATGAGTATAATATTTTCTGTACGATCAATGGCTTCTGAGAAAAACACTAAAAACCACCGCAGTGCGTGTTAGGGGTGATTTTTGGAGGTGAAGCTACCACTTGGGAGTTGGGAACTCTTTTGTTTTTGAAAGCTCTTCCATTGGTGTGTATATTTGTATAACCTCCAAACGGCAAAACTTATAATTTATTATTTCTAAATATGCTAATATGAATGGACTATATATACTATGCCGTGCTCGGTAGCTCAGTGGTTAACTATTCTGTCTACTGATCTAAGGGTAGCGAGTTCGATTACCAGTCCCGAAGATTTTTTTTTAATTAAAGGCAGATGAAAACCTCTACAGAATGCCATCATTGGGAAGTGATGTAAAGCCGTGGGTCCCATGTTACTACGATGTGTAGCATCTAAAAGATCCCTTGCTAGGGTTGGAACTCCTTAGTCTCGGCAAAATTTTAAATAGAACTTTGACTATATGACCACAGCAGTTGGTGTCTAAGGTACCTGGTACTCCGCATGTCTAGACCTCGTCCATAAACAAACCATTAATTAGCACTATTTTCATTCCAGTTATACGATTTGATCATAAATATGTTATGTTCGCTTTGAAACATTATGAATTACAATCTGCTCACTTTTTAAAGATGTCAAGTAAATATCAATGACAAATATAATAGAAGTAAAAAATTTCATAGATGACTTTTAAATTTCACAGCAACCGGGATCTAAAGATTTTTTATCACAGTATACGATGTGTTTCACCAGGGCGATCTATATTGTTCCAGGCCGTGACACTAAGCCTATAAAGTGACCTTTGGAATGGCCTACCACAATCTGGTAACATGGCATGGACAACTAATAACAAAAATTACTAGTTTTGGTCACTAAATGGACAATCTGTCAGTGTACTGTCCATCTTAGTCTGATACATGCCAGTTGAAAAAAATCGTTTTCCAATATCTATTTGTAAAGTTATGTTTTATCTATTAAAATCTCCATGAAAAAGTATCATTTTAAAGATGAGGGAGGATAAAATGTTACTTTATTCACTAGTGAATAAAACAGTCCATAATCCATAGCTAACAAAATGCATACATGTTACCGCGGTAACCAGTACACAGCTAGGTTATATGATTACTGATTTAAAATTATTTATTCAATTTTTAAACTTATTTATATAATTAATTGTAATTATTAGAAAAAAAATTATATGCTACACGAGAATAATAGTCATTTATTGTACAAACGTGTTATAATCTACGAGAGAAAAGTTGATCCTCCGAGGCCGCCAGTCCGAGTGGGTCTTTTCTCTAGTGAATTATTTGTAATAAGTAATAACACACGCGTGCCATAGAAAATTTTATCCAACAACTCAATAAATATATAAAAAACATAAATTTTGAATTGACAGGTAAAAAGTCATCATGGCGGATTGAAAAGTACCTAGAGCTCAAATAAATGAATAACCAGAACCGCCTGTGATTCGTTTTATACGTTTGACAGTACCGAAGTGTATTGTCAGTCTATGTCAAATTGGAGGTTAGTAGGTTAGGTTTTGTTTATTATTTTTTCTACGATCGTGTCAAAATGACAATTTTTTGCACCGTTTCTAGTGTCAAAAGCGATGTTTGTAGCACTCTTAATATTAGCGCCCAAAATACGTTTAAGTAATGACTCGAACTTTTTTATTTTCTATTTTCGTATAACTAAACTTGTGATCATTTTCCAATTTACCAGTACAAGTGACTTAACTTGGAAGCTAGATTGTTGTCTTTTGGAATTAATTCACATCAAAATATCAACTGCTTAATTCAAACTAAAATATTTCACTATAGATTCTAGCTTCCAGCTTGGAATTTATTTAATTATTTAGAAATAATTTTGAAGAACTCTGTTACGGTCATTTTGACGTTAGTCTCTATTTTTCGATTATTTCTTCACGTTAGTTCTAATGTCCTGCCTCATCTTAGTTTCCCTAAACGGTACTTATTGGCTATCCAAAGAATATAGGTGATTTTTCTGCCACGAGGTATCGTTGAAAATTACAGGTATACGTTTCAGTTGGACTCCTGCATTTTCTCTCCTAGTGGTATGTGACATTTCCTGGTTTTATTAGGACCCCGCTCAAAGAACCCTAGAATTTCGATGTTTACCTGATACATTAAGCGTCCATTTTGACGTTTCGGATGTTACATGTATCTTAATATGCCCTCAGAAATTTTATGTCAAGTTATCCAACCTGTATAACTATAATAAGATGTGTCTCGTGTTCCCAGGGGCGTAGCTTTATTTGACAGTTCATTTCCGCTGATACATTGTTGGCCGTATCTAGTCTAATTTGCATGTAACATCTCGTATTGTCTTAGCTGACCAGACGTATTCTGTTGGGATTCGGAGTATTGTCCAGTCTATTTCGCAAAGCTATGAGTTTTTTCGCCTTGAAATCTGACACGGTCATTGAGTGACTTCCGTCGGCGATCCGAAGTTCTAGTGTCATTTCGGCCCACTCCCGAATTTCGACTTATCGGTTGTATTTTGTGTGTTTTCTTCTTGAACTGAATAACTTCCTGCCGAATTACTAACAACAAATTATCGAAATTTGCGAGACTTCGCGTCTCGCCCTTTAGGGGGGATTTGCGATTCGGTGATAGCTGTGTCTTCGTTATTTTTACAAATTCTTATTATTGGACTAAATAAATGGAATCTGGGAAAAACACCATATAGGTGAATTTATATATGGATATTTGTTGGCAATTTTGCTTTGTGCATTTTAATTCCATGCTAGACGGGTTTTCGACAAATTAGTGCCACCTGTGGAGATTAGAACAGTAAATTTTGGTAAATTATTTCACGAATGCTAACTTTTGCCAGTCCATGTGCGAAATGCCGTTTTACACCTGAAGTGAGTAGTTTTTCCCAAAGGCACGCTTATGGCGTCTTTTCTAGATTTTCGAATTGTAGTATGGAAGGCTTTTATTTTATTTTTGAATGAATTATGGATCTCATTATGGACTTGGCTATCTAGATTTTCCAGTTTATGGAATTAGAGACTATTCCGGCTCAGCTTTGACTTCACTTTTATAGTTTGCACGATTTATCTACATTGGTACCATTCTATCCAGCTGCAAGGCGAGGTTTGAGTCACATCAGTTTCCTTGATCGACGCCGGATACGACATTTCGACATATAAGCTACGTCCTTATAGTATAACTACATACTTCGAACGCTCTTAACCTCCTTTAGTTCCGCCAGTAGGTGGCGCCGTGTTCGGTTTTGATCATTTTAGTGTTAACCCACTCCCTCCTCCGTAGTAGCTTGTTGAACGCTATTGGTAACGGGACTGTTTTGGGTATTTGCCATCCTGATTATATAAAGTGATTATCATTAGCTTATTCTAGTGCTGATGTGTGATAGAGCGTTAAGCAGTCACAACTCGTCCAAAATCCGCTTTATAAATCTATGGCACTTTATGAAATAGTTTGAAAATAACTTTTAAAAGAAACAACCCTCTAAAAATTCATCATTATGTGTAGCAGATACCTCAACAAGTTGGCTTTTTCCAAAACTGGCTTTGATGGCTCTTTCCACTGCCTTTAGAAATATAAAGCTCCACTCAGACTTCACAAATGCAAATTCCAATTTCAAAGTTTCTTTTAACTCACAACTCTGATTAAAACTTTAAAGTGATTTTAATGATGAACTCGGCTTTCGCAAAAGTGTAAAACGCAAGGCACTCACTTTGATTTATAATTTCAGGTTGGTGAACGAATCCAAAGGGCTGACGGACCGTCCATTCTAGCACGAAAGGAGTTGGAGTCAAGTAGTTAGCTAATTATTACGACGTGCCATGTTAATTAGAAGGCCTTGTTGGTCGATCAGATAAGCCTTTTATATGCTATTATCATCTACGCCTACTAGCCAACAATAAACATGTTCCTGTATGCAACTTCATTAGTTGCTCTTGTGTTGATTTACGGTTAAATTAGAGAAATAAGTTCTGGCTCCTAGAATTTCTACCAAATTTGTTTCCAAGTACCAACTTGGAACAAATTTTCGCAGATGGGCTCGTTTGCCACAACAGCAGAAGCAAATTCAATAAAATGTCAACATGTGATGAGGTAGCAAGCGTCGCTGTATTGAATATATTTTCAATAGCCTTTGTTATACGTCATAATACCTTTCCCAGTTTCTAGGATATTTACAGCAAGCGAAATATTTAATGTTTTGTCAATGTGGAGAATACCGTTCCGCCGGAGTAGAACAAATAAAAGGCAATATCGCTCAGCTACCTCGGTAATAATTAATGTTCCAATAAACAGTCTGATAGTTGGCATAGTGAAGGCTTGATATAATAAATTGCAATATAGACAAGGGCTTTTGCTTTAACTGAATTCTATATGCCAGTTCCTTTTAAAAATTCCTTGATTTAGAATTATGATAACCCGAAGTATTTGAAAAAATTATTGGTTATCCTAAAACATCAAAAACTTTCTGGATGGTTGCCAATACTTTTTTCTGCATACAACGTTAAGAGCGCGATCAATCAAACTTTGATTGAATTTCCCCTTTTATTGAATATGTATGTAGAAACTTGCAGTTCAATTTCAATAGAAATAAGAACAAAAGTGTTAAAACGATCAATCATTTCATTTTACAAATCTGTTTAAAACTTTCCGGAACCAACCTGAAATTTAGGGTGATTTAACGTGTTAATTATATTTTGCTTGAAAGCTAAAGCTCTTCTTAATTTTAGACTATTCAGTTTATATTTAGCTATGTATTGAATTGCCGTGCTAGTTCTTTTAGGACAGCTCAGATGTTTTCAAATAAAAAGTAAAGTGTTGGATCAACAATGAGAAGTTAGTCAAACAATGTAGTCGAGCTTCAAGATTTTTATTTACAAAATCAGAAATATTATAAGGCAAATTCAATATGAACTAAGACTTTTTGCTTTACAAAAGATTGGGAACATCTGCTATGTTTAGTTTGCATGACGTGCATTAAATTTGTTACTCAAATGAAATATAAATGCCTGTGGTTGCGTATTATAGCAACTATATTATGTTTATTTTTGTTTCTCTTGCACTGCTTGTTAATGAAGCAGCTTTTAAGTTAAAAACGGCGGATTTCTGTTTTTTAAATAAAAATAATGAATAATTTAATTAGTTGGCTAATTTTTAACTGCATTAATTTTGCAATAACGAGTGTACCCGTTAGTGAGAAGACAGGTAAAAAATAGTTATTCGCAAATTTCTCTAATTCTTCAAATCATACGATTGTTGACATAATACAAATTTCATTTGGATATATTTATTAGGAAAAGTTATCTACACGTTGAAAGTTAATCATATGACTGTACTTTTAATTTGACTATTTTTAATGCCATCGTAAACGCTCTGTTTTTACGGGTAAACAGCCTTATACGGGCAAGATCGGTAAAAATGTATAACGGGCTCTGACCAGCCTGTACAATTTTTACGGGCTTGTCAAAGTCCGTTATAATATTTACCGATCTTGCCCCTACATTTTTACCGATCTTGCCCGTAAAGATATGTTTTATCTATGAAAACGATGTTTGTAAAAAGGGTGTTTACGAGTTAAAATACCATTAAACATTGTACAATACGTGACCGTTACTAGAACTTTACTGGCTCTCACGGAAAACACTCGCTCGCTATTACATTGGCCACTTAAAGAACTTTTAAAATGTACAAAAACAATAATATTAAATTACTGAACTTGTAAATATCAGAAAAAGAGGGTGATTAGCAGTGGCATAAGCTAATTAATTTTCCCAGATGGTTGAACATTTTCCACCTTTGCATTTTTTGTGCACCTATTTGGTTTTGGATTTACGTTTCGTTTCGTTTATTACTTCCTTTTACTATAAAGGAAGTATTGGATTCACCCCAAAAATTCGAAATTGAGTTTTCAACAGATCTTCACGTTTTAGAGTCCCCTGATCCCAAAAAACATATTTTTTTCATTGGTCTGTCTGTCTGTCTGTGTGTCTGTGAACAGAATATCTCAAAAATGAAAAGAGGTATGGCGTTGAAACTTCATATATAAGTTTTGTGTAGTATGTAGATGAGACAGCAAGCTTTTGAAGAAAATCGCATAACCGGACGTAGGTGTTTACTCTTGTGATTTTTCAGTTTTTTCGATTTTTTGAAAAACGGCTCTAACGATTTTTTTCAAACTTTACATTTTTATTACATTTTTAATGTGAGCTAGGTCATTTTCCAGTTGAATACTTCTAAAGTGGGCTTCTCTTGTTTTTTTTTCTATTTTTTTTATTAACTCCTATTTTAAATAGAACACCCGGTATATTATTACATTTTTGAATTCAGCTTAAAATTTTAGAGAAAATTTGTCTCTTCAACTAACGCCCTATTTTGTACCGTTTTTATAGAATTTTTAATTTTTGAAAATTTTTGACAAATGCTTAGAAATTAAAAATGAAATTTTTGACTAATTATAAGATCACTGTAAAAGGAAGTTGTGTGAGTGTATCACACCAGATTTTAAAAAAAAATGTAAACAGTTGATACTCTGATTGTGTTTTCGTTTTTTAATAAAAAAAACTATTAAAGAAAGCTATTTTTTAAATAAATATGTTTGCAGGTCAAAATTATAACTTTTCATTTTATACCATTTGACATTGCAAAATTTATTATTTTCGGCTGCAGCGCAGTTGAAAAACTGGGGATCAGTCACAAATCTTGATGCAGCCCACCTATCAATAAATTGCCATATACGCCACAGGTGATTGCAGAAACCAACCCCCTCACACTCCATTTTAATAGCAATGGTACAGAGTAAGCTACTATGCCATAATAAACAATGAAAAACTTAATCATCTGACAAATTCCGGAAATATGGACCGGAGATTCGGATTACACAATGTGTTATCAAACAAATGTAATTATAAAAAATGTAGAGCTTATCACACTAAAAAGGTGCATACATGAAAGACAGGTCGCATCGCTCCAAGCACCAAATACTGCACATATCGATGAAATAAACTCGATTACTATCTCGAAAAATAGAGACTACATCATAATTTTCGTAAAATTAGACAAGTGAAATGTGTAAATAACATGTGATTGTTTACTAGATACAAATTACGATAAAATAAATGATAAATAATAAAATAAATAATCATCAAAACGTAATTCAACACGCAGTTCCACTTCAAGCAACAAACGTAAGGACGGTAGCCGGTTCTCCGAGAAGGCACAACGTAAAATATCTCTGACCTGCACACACTCGCTGACCACGTGCCTTAAAGACGGAAGAATCCTCTCATAATATACATACTATGTTACGGTTCGAGGGCTCTTTGGCGCTGCGGATTCGAATTTCGTACGTCGCATTCTCGGCTCGGCCGGGGCTTTTCGTCCTGTTCTAAAAGTTTTACATTCAGGCGACGGGTTATTTTATCTTTTCCGTGCTGCTGTGAATCTAGCATGACTTGTCGAGTTCGTCGCTTCCCATAACCTAGTTTGGGCGTTTCGTTTCGATCACATTGTGCTAGAACGGAAGATGATTTTTGGCAGCTCTCGCCTTTACGGTGGCTTTTTCCTCCAACAGCAATATGTAGGATTAATTTCTCCTTCGTCAAGATGACGGATGGGGCGGGAGAGTTTACTGGAGTTTGCTTTTGAATGGCCCGGATTTGGGTTAAATTGAATTGTAATCTTTTTGCTTACTTCGTGGTTTGAACGGCCTCTTTCTGATTTGCGCTGCATTTTTAGCCCTTACGGTTAGCCACTATACCGCAGTTACTTTCATGCTTCGCTGATCCCGCAAGGTAATATTACTGTTTAGTTTTTCGTGTGTTATGTTTGGCTATTTCCTGTCACCACCAGCTAAGATACTTAAGGAGCAATCTCGCTAAGAGAACAACAGTTTAAGTTTTTCCCTTTATTTATTGGCTCCTGCACTTGCAAATTGTGGGGACGAGTGCTACCACGGCTTGGACTACGTCCTTCAGATTCCCCATGCAGTTTAAATTGTCATGATACTGAGATTAACTGATATGACGATTTTCCGGCAGCTTTAACAGGATTCCTTTAGAATTCCTCGAATTTTACCTTGTTATTGTGCGATAATCTTGGGCTTGGTTCTCGTTACGTTTCATCGTGCGTTGTGTGATAGCGGTAGTACCTCTCATGAGTTTCATATAAGGCATTATCGAAGCTTAAGTTGCTTTACATAATGGTATATAATCCTTAACTTTTAGCCACTGAATTTCCCTATTTAACGTAAGGTCACTTTGTTACTACTTCCCTTATATATACTGCTCCATAAATGAACTGAGCCACCCATAAAAATTGTATTTGTTACATTACGTCACAAAAAATATATATAATAGTCTTTGTTTTATAGTATACTCATATTAAGCATAATTAATTTCACTATTCTCAAATATTAATTGACGCATTAACAAAATCATATAAAATAAAAAATAAAAGAATTATAAAAAACTATATTTAACACAAATAAGAGGAAGAACAAAAAAAGGAAATCAATAGTTTTTTGAGTCTTCTCGAAACGTTTAAAAAGTTTGGCAATGATTTGACATACTTTGTATACAAGGTGCTATCAACATTTGGGTAAAATTAAAAATTTTCAAATGACAATATTTTATTAATGGATTTAGTTTTATTTAAATCAAATTATGGAAAGAAATGCTTTTTATAGTGACACAATCCTGAAACGTTGCCAAAAATGCCATGACTGCCCTTTCCGAAAATATTTTTAAAAGTGGCACCAATATATGCAAATGGTTCAGTTCATTTCTTGAGCAGTATACATATTTTTTAATATTACTTTTTTTTGTTACTGCGACCCTCTGACTAGCCCTATATGACTCTTTATTTAGATTATCTTCCGGCATACTTGTAATTAAAAACTAGTTGGCGCCCTGAGCAATTATAATTGACATATCTCGTGTCAGCACTGCCGTTAGCCGGCCAACGAATATGCCCACGTAGTCTCGTGATAATTAGAAAATTATTTGTGTAGTCAAAAATTTTATCAACTTGCCAAGAGAAATAGATTCCGTGCTAATAAGCAGCAGGGTTTTCGCCATCGTGCGATGTGCGGCCCAACAGATGAAAGGTGCCAAGAACGGCTTAATCAGCACTTAAAGATATTCGACGATTAGGTGAAGAGTATTAGGATTACTTGAATGCTTGGAATAAAGCCATTACAAAGTCAGGCCAAGTGAAAGATTTCATGCAGCCAAAAGGTAAGTTGTTTCTGAAATACCATAAAATCCTTACACAAATTTGCTCTTTTAAGACGTGTGCTAAAAGAACCCCTAACGCTGTAACTTACGGTATCAAGAGTACACTGAAAAGTAAACATATTCAAAATGTAAGAAAAAAATTGCTCTACCCTGAAGCTATATACTTTAAACTATCAAATTGAAAAAAAAACAAATTATAGTAATTTATTATACAAGACGATAAAGTTAAATTTTATCCACGAGTGAATCGTTTAACGTCGAGACGAAGTCGAGACGTTAATGATTCAAGAGTGGATAGAAATAACTTTATCGTCGTGTATAATACAATATTTTTTTCTATAGCAAGAACTTTAACAATTTCAAAAGAAAATAATGACAGTCAATCACATTTCAAAATGTCAGTAGCTAGATTGGGTTGCTACGATAATACGAAGCTGTCATATTTAATTTAAACAAAAGTTAGAAAATTAAATTACTTTATCTATCCTTGATGTTAAAGTGCTACTTTATCTACCCTTGCTGTTAAAGTAAAACTTGACCTTTTGTTTTGAGTTGATAAAAGCACACTTTAACATGTGCTATAGAAAAAAAAATATAGTGAAGTGCTAACAAATCTTCCATATTTCACAAGCAGCAACCTTCGGCGTTTAGATTAGTAACTTAAGTACAGCACAACCGCTAATAGGTATAAAAGATATTTAAAACGACTGTATAGTTATTATAGATATCACAGAAGCAAATTAGAAGTATTTAATTATTAATTTTGTTACATATTTGAAAACTCTTTACGTTAGTATTTTATTTGCTATACGTCCTTGTTTCATAAAACGGAATTCAAGAATTACATAATTACTATAGTCACTTTATGTGACCATGGAAAAGAAGAAATAAAGCTAGTGCTCTTGCTCTTTCAATGACATTTTAAAGATATAATAGTGGTTATACCTACTATGTGCCGAAACATACAAATTATTAAATTATATTACAAAGGTTATATGAAAGTGTTCTGCAAGAAAATAATAATATAAAAACAGGGTGGGCCACGAAACTTGGAGCATCTTGCTATTTGGAACTGCAACCAAACGTACACATTTCGTGGCAAAAAGATATCCAACACTAACCTAAAACACACACTGATCAGAGTTGCAGCGCTCTTATGAAGCTTATGACATTTAAAAAAAATTACAGTTAATGTTAACAACTGAAGTTTAAAGACAAGTAATATGACCTAAAATTTAAGGTAATAAGTACAGAAACGCCTACATTATATTAGTATAGGTGAATGTCGCAGTGATGCAACTGCAGCTGTGTCCACTGTACAGAGCACCTGAAATCACGTTCAGCCAGTTTTATTAAAAATTATATGAATTTATTACGTCCGTTTCCATGCAACGCCGATGCAAACCATTAGGGATAGCTTCACGCTGTCAACATTTACGCTGAACATAGAATTAATACAAATGTTAAACTCTCCCCTCCTCGAGAACAGATACAGCTCTGTTTACATACTGTGCCCCTTTTTTATAACTTACCTTGGATGGCTCACACGTCTCCGACTAGCTCAATGTACGGTTTTTATTAGGGTTTAACCAATGTGGGCTTTTTAGTTCGCTTCACTTTCACATAAAGATAATAGTTCATTAATCAACAGAAATGGGCGCCATAACTTTATTATAAAGTGTTAATTTTAAGATGTTTACAATAATTGGGCATTCTTTCTTACAATTCACTGATTATATGTTATTTGTTAAGGTTTATGCCTTTTTAATTTTGACAAATGTTATGCAATTCCTTACTAATCCTAATTTACCCTGACAAGTTAGAATTTGTTCTAATTAAACGTCTGCATTAATTAATCTATAAGTATCCAGGAGATTTCTTATACATATTTAACTAATAACCTCTGAGTAGTAAGATGAAAATATAAAGAGCTCTCTATACCCTCGTATTTCTCATTCGAATTCCTTAATCACAATTAATAATCGGTGTTTAGTTTAGCTGATATCATTCCAGGGAGTATAAGAAAAATCCCGTATGATCAAAAGCTTGTTATTTGACAAGTGATTGAAATACTAACTTGACAGCTGCAAACCAATTCAAGTCCCATTCAGGATCAACACTAGGTAAGTAACAATTCTTTTACTTTGAAACTAATCTGTTATCGATTATCATTAAGGCTTATGCCCTTATTTAACTATATTCAAGCTATGACGTTGGTCTAATTCTAATTAACAATATCTAATTCTTTCAGGATTAACATACGGTTAATGCAGAGAACCATTGAATTCGGACCTCTTCATCTTCCAATATCAACAGAGAAGAACCCCTCATCTAACCAAAGAAATGGTATTTGACTGGTGAGTGATTTCCTAACTTGTTAGCAGTTTCTAACTAAGTTCTCCTTTCTCTCCTTATCAACTTGGAGCACATCAATACCCTCTTCCATGGTGAAGATATAATCAACCAGGAGATGCGAACTAGTAAAAAAGCCTAAGAGCTGGTAGCTATCGAGGAGTCTCTAAGAGCTGAATAAAGGAAAACCCTCTATTATGATTTGTATGTATTAGCTTGTTAGTTACCTACCAGTTAAGTAATAACTGCCCTTTTCAGAAAGAAAATGTTTCTGTGATTTACCCTATCTGCCTGAAAAATTATTATGTTTTAATAATATGCTGGATTGAGTAAATAAAGCCTTACTATTGTCTGCGTGTATCCTTTTTAAGCTAGGACTTTTAATTTGCTTCGCTTCTACACAGAGAAGCGTCCTTTTGCTTTTTCCACCAAAAAGGAAGTAGCAAATTTTGTTATTTATTGTTTTTAATCATTTAACCATGAGCCTTCTATTACGTCTGCTTTAGATTTATAAAAAGGGTAGGCAACCCCTTATACTGTTAATGCACTTTAAGTTGCCTATCTATTAAGTTTAACTAATACCGAACGGTATCATTGTAGAAGCTAAGATATGTACTGCTACAATACGAAGCCGGCTAACGGTGCCTACGCTGCCTATAACTAACCAACGGCTAAATTCGAAGGAAATTTACAAACTTTATCTAGTTTGGAGTCAAAATGCGCGGACTAAGGTCAGGTGCAACATGAAGCAGATCAAATAATTCTAACCGACTCGTAAACGTATAGCAAAATTTAATAAAACATAGCAACTTCACCACCACTGCGACGACGAACGTTAAAAATAGCGGCCACAAGTTGTTTAAATACTTCAAGAATCAGCATCACAATTCATTGAAGTTCACTGACCACACAATTCCTGCTTGCCTAAGAGCTTTGACGTCCAGCTTTAAGGCCGAACTACCTTTGTTCGCTTAAAGCCTTGACATTCTCTCTGTGGACAACCCTCCAAAAGTTTACCCAAAGTACGCTACCATCTTTAATAGACGAGCACCTGGCGGTCACCCTGGCGCTGCTTCTTCGCCAAGAAGCCGAACCAAGCTTCTCCTCCGCAACAGCCCTGTCTAGGCAGAACATCTCAACGGCCGGTGCTACGCTCTTGCAGCATCCTCCTTGTTGGCCACGAGATCGCAGCCACGCCCAGGTCGAACTTCTCGCTCGCCCGGCACTGCGCGTCCTCCAGGAGGCCTCCCCATTGTTCACCAACTCCACAACCTCGTCCACATTGAACTTCCCAACGCCCTCCGTTACGCACCTTCCAGGGGGACGAACCATGGGCCTACCCATGTCTATATTCTATACACTTTTTTTTTATCGAAGAAGGTGTTCATAACGAAGAGTGTTTCTTTCTCTAAAAAGTTCAGTAGTCTTTCTCCTTACTCGCTGCGCTGCCCATGTCCAAAATTTTCTAACTTATATTCCACTCTTTCTCGTTTTACCCCTAACTTGACGCTAAAGTCTTCCAGGACTATCGTGGGTTTTATGGAATTTCTTCTATTGCTTCTTCCTGTGTCGACGCTGGAAAATAGACTTAGACTATGTTAATGCAATAGTTCTTTGAAATGTTTAAAGCTATATAAGGAACTCTATTGGAGATACCTTTACATTTTTACCATCGATATTTTCCCTTTCCTACAATTCAGATACATATTATCAATAATAACGCAAAGCAGCTTGAATAGTGTTACGGCTCTTTTAACAGAATGAAATCTAAACTCAGAGTTTATAAAGCCCTTCAATACATTTATATTAACTTGCTTTTTAAAATTGACGTCAGAGACGGCTATGCCATCTGCAGATGTAACTATTTCTCGTTTCTTTAACGATGTAAAGTTTAATGGATTTATTTCTATAAATATTGTAACCGTCCTTTTTGATTGTGACTTTTGCGGCCTAGATTCTATTTGTGAATGCATGCCTACTTCCCCTTTTTATTACTAGCTCAATGGATTTTTCGAGGAAGGAGCCAACTTCACTCGGTGATTTTCGACAGCGACACCGGCGGAATTTTGAATCTGCAAGCTAAATCATTTAGGTGTTGGCCGTGAGGTCCGCTTTTGAGGACTTGTTTTTCATGTACGGGTATTTTTAAAGTCATCCAATGCTTTTAAGTGTTTCGGCCTTTCTGAAGAGATGGCGCAGTTATTTCCCGTTCAGTTATACTTCGCTAGAAAACGCCTCGTTACGATAGGAAACGCTGAGCGGGTTCTGCTACTTTCACTGGGCACATGCATACAGATTTTCTTTGCACCGGAATATCTCATTCGTCATCTGGACAGCTACAGCTCGTTACGGCTGGACTTTGTTTTGCAGTTGAACGAATCCAGTATTCAAAGTTCCTGTGAACTGTTCCCATTTCCCGATGCATCTTGGTGATGCGAAGAGTTACTGCCTGGAAATCAAGGCGGCCATGGGTGTGCTTGGGCATGAACTCTATTTTGCAAGTTTCTGTATTAATTATGAATTGTAAGTAAAAATTGAAGGAAGGACATTTTTCTTCGAATTTAAAGCGGGTAGCAAAAATTGTAGTTATTATTTGATGATTGATATAAAATTATAAATCACTAGTATTCATTTGTTTTCATTCTCTTTTATTGCATACCTTTGCATAGCCTACTATGAAAAACTTTTTTTCAGTTCTAACTCTCCTATTTGTGACAGTAAATTCATTGAACAGTACTTATCATTTAAAAAACAATAATTGGACCAACGAAAAAGCTAACAATCTTCCTTTTAGCTACTATTTTAATAGCAGAGTGCTTTAAATTGCGGGAATTGTTATTATGAAAATAAATCCATCTACTCACAAGAAGGAAATAATTCAGCCAAATAATCATATCTTTAAATAAGCTCTAAACGTTCCATCTAGCTTTTATCTAATCGAAAGAAGAGTACTTTAAATTGCAACGTTTTTTACCGAAGCTTTAGCTTTCCTCTTACAGTGCAAATTATTTTGGCAATACATTAAAACATCGACAGGTAGAACTGCAAGATTTGATCCTTCTATTTTCCTTAATTTCATTCCCACCATCAAAAAGTTGTAAATATTAATTTTTTTAAGAAAGTAAATTCCAGTGTCCCAGGAGTTTTATATAAAATTTTATTCAGCGCCTCAAAGTGCAAAACATTTTAATGTAAATGGAATTTTTAATCCAAGTTTCTTTTATAATTTATGCGTTGCTATGGTATTTTGCTGTTATATTTAGTTTTTTACAGTTTGTAAACATTCTAATATTACATTTAGATTTAAACTAACACCTTCAGTAGGTATTTGGAAGAATTGTCCACTCGTTGTCCTTAGCAACGTGAGTATTTTATTATATATAAACAACCACTTTCCTTGTTTAATACCACAATAGTAAATTCGAAATTAGTAGATGTTGGATAAAATATGTTATTACCAATAAAATACAATTAAAAGAGAAGGTTTGCAATGGAAAACCATCGAAATGGGGTCGCATTTACAGATCACAACTACAATGCATCTGCAAGAACCAAAAGTTCATCGTCCAAGCGCTTTGTGTAGGCAATTTCAAACAGCCATAAAACCGCGGCCAGAGAGAACAACTCATTAAAAGTTGCGCTGCGCATAAATAATTAACGGTGCACCAAATGCAAATACGAGTGGATCGAGTCCATTTGGCCCCCGAAATAATCGTTAAATATTTACGACTCGCACAAGCGACGCTCGAAAGGTGCAAGTTTTCAAACAAACCATTACGGACGATATTTTTAAACAACGAAATAGAGTTTATTGACTTTTTACGCTTTGTTCTGCAGAACAAAAGGATGTGAGTGGATTGCATAGCAACTCCAAGAACGCCGAACCGGTACCGGGCTCGGACAACTTTCGGCCTCTTTTCGGCGTACCTGAAGGCCGAGTACTGCTGAACATTTCATAGTTGTAATGTGTGTTGCATAAATGAGCAGGTGAAGCTTTACCTGTGCCATGGAATTAAATTGGACAGTTTCCTGTTGAAATGTTAAATCAACATTATACCATGACACATAAACTGCAGCTGTGTGATTACTTTCAATAGTTCTTATAATCAAACAACATCGTGACTAATTATATTTACTATTAAAACAGAGCACTTGAAAATCCATCCTCAGACATCACACTTATACATCTAAGCATGGGAAGGTTTATTCTTAAAGCTCCGTCGGAGGTAATGCATTACATGCTGAAGCACCATTGTGTTGAAACCGTAGTGTCTATATCTAATGCATCATACAACGCAACGCTAAAATGGCTCTAGCAACTTTTAAATTTACATAAGTAGCTGTGATTTAGACACTGGAATTTATGATAAAATAAGCTCATAGTCTATTTATCAAATTGCACTTTCTAGTACCAACCAACCAGGGGCGGACTGGCAAGCAAAAGGGCCGAAGGGACTTCAGCCCTAAAAGGCCCGTGTTCGTATATATCGTGTATTCAAAAAAATATATATATTGTTGTGATACACTAAGAGTAGTTGAAAGATAAAAATATAAAACTAATAAATTTGGAAGATTACTACAATCAAATCATAAGGTGTTGAGATAAAATTGGGTGTTAATTTTAAAATGAATAATGAAAGTTAATTGAGACAATGGGTGAAGTAATTTGATAATGAAATAGTAATTGAGTATACAAATTTGATGGTTGAGTTTAATTTTAATAAAGTTCAAGCCAAGGTTACAACTGACAAATGTATTTGTTAGAATGATAAGAATTAATAGCATGTAATAATAGGATATTTAAAATAAATACGTGTGCAATAAGAATTATATCTAACAGGAATGAAAATTTTGTTTAATTAGTTACTGAAACAACTCATGAAAAATGTACATGTGTTTTTGAAATAACGAATTTTGGTAAATAAAAAAATGGGAAATGAATGCCTTAATTTGTATCATTGTCTGGTAAATGCAAATTAAAAGGGGCTATAAACAAATCTACGTGG
This sequence comes from Agriotes lineatus, assembly GCA_940337035.1. Classification (NCBI taxonomy): domain Eukaryota; kingdom Metazoa; phylum Arthropoda; class Insecta; order Coleoptera; family Elateridae; genus Agriotes; species Agriotes lineatus. Next base: position 134,617,851 of record OW679199.1, read on the forward strand.
TGAGAATATAACTTGGATTTAATAAAGATATACAATCGGTGAAGACATTGTACCATATAGTGAACCGGAAATAAATAACACAGAAGATTATATTATTTGAATGGGATTTGGATTTATTGATACATACAAGACATAATATGGATTCATTGGTGACATTGGTGGTTGCATGGAAGACAAGTCAAGCATTTGAAAGGAGGTTGTCATAATTAGCTGATTGATTTGGATAATTTTGTGGGTATTGCTGACATCGGACTATCTGCAGAATAAACAAGGTTAGATTTGGATCATCATAATACTGAAACTTACCGGGAATCGATTGGTGTGACGGTGACGTTTGTAAGGGAGCAGAACTGGATTCTGGGAATAGTAGGAGTTATTGACAGGATAGATGCAGTTTGAGGGTTGACAGACCATCATAGTTGTCACTATTTGGAGAGTATGGGGAGTAGGCGGTAGGTGTTCCAGACTATCGACATTGGAGGCTGTTGTTGGTAGGATTCTTGCAGTGAAAGCTAGAGAAGTTTTAAGGTTTGTGTAAAGAATTTATAAAAGCATTTTGAATAACAATCAGTAAAAGAAAGTGTGAAAATAAACTTAATACAGTACTTACGTAGGTGAATTGATTGATATATGTGTTAATGTAAGATATAATTGTCAATACCTGGTTTGAAAAGATGTAGAAGTCAAGTTGACATTAAATGTCATTTAGTAGTCAAAGATTTTTAAAATTCAATTGAAAATTCAATTAACAGATCACTAGATTGGCGAACCACCCACCCTGATAAGAGTACTCAGTTAAAATAATTATTCAAAATACATAATTGATTTGAAAATTAAATAAGGGCTATCTAAAAGTAAAGCTATTACATAAATATTAGCTGTTTAATGTGGTGCTTGTTGTCACTACAATATATATTTAGGGCAGGCCTTGGAAAGAGAGATAAAAAATCTAGTCATGTCTTGACTTAAGTCTGTAAGTGAATGTAAGATTGCAAGATTGCATTTTGTTTATGAAAACATTTTTTACTGTGACAGGCAAAAGTTTACACTGCATTAAGTTTACTTGCATCAAGCAACAAAGAAAATAAGATGACATTTACACAACAACATTGGGTGTATTAATCATAACATCCAATAAAAATTGTTTTCATGAAGTGTTTTGTATATTTTTAGGAAAATAGTTTAAGATCAAGATGTAATTTAGTTCTCCCCGAATTATGGTAGTTCATTTTCTTCAAGTTATGGCAAACTTCAATTTGATCATGGGATGCTGCGAATGAGTTTTTTTTTAACACACGATAGAAACCTGGATACTTACCTAACAATGGGAAAATATAGAAAGTGGGACCAAAACACAGTAGCATAAAATAGTTGTTTAACAAACAAGTATGTTAATGAGAGCGATTAATAATTGAGACATTGTAGAGGTTATTAATCGCCGATTGACATACTATTTAGTTACAATATTTTTCAGTTGGTCATATATTATTAATTTGAAGAAAATCTAATTTTATTCCATGAAAAGAATTTGACACTTAAAGTTTTGACATTAATGCTACTAGGTGACCATAAATGGTTGTGCTTTTTTTCTTAGGTTAGCGCTGTTTTGACACAAACTGACGCAAAACCTAACCTGCTAACTTCGAATTTGACATAGACTTACAGTGCCACCAACATAAACAGAGTTTTTTAAATCGTTCATTAATAAAAAATCATTCATTAATAAGGGATATTAATGAACGATTTTGTATGCATTAACAAAACCCATAAGTACACGATCAACAGAAATAGTTATTTATGTATCAAGGGCTTAAAACAGGCATTTTGGCCCGCAGTGTGAAAGTTATAGCACGAAGTGCGGAGCATCGAGGGCTATAACACGACAAGGGCCAAAGACGCTGATGTACGATCGAAATGTGAAAAAATCAGATTCAGATTATATAAAACGTTGTGAAATGAAAACAGGGCAATCCTTACAATTATTTTAGCTGAATAATGGGCGGTAATAGTTATTTATGTCCCATATGTACATTTATGTACTATAAAGATGTTTATAGTACCAAGGGTAGTATAAAGATGTTTATGCCCGTTCGAGGGTGACAAGTTAAGAAAGCTGAGGGCTCTGGCCCCAGGATTTATAAGTCTCCCGCCGACTATGAACATTAAGTAATGTGGAAAATAGCTTAAAAAACTTTTATGTCCTACCAGTACATTAATTGAAAGTAATGACTCTATTTTAAGGTATCTTAGATACAAAATAACGCTCCAGGGCAATTATTTTCTTCATAAGAACACTAGGGTTATTATGAAAAATTAACAGTATTTGTTTCCATAGATACAACTTTTATTTCAAAAATTATGCACCACTGTCACAATGAAAATTAATGACAGCTCATCTAATGTCACAAATCTAACTTAGATCAGCTAACTAGATCAATCTTAAATACTATATCATAGTAATTATATGAATTGAATATGAATATGAATTAGGTAAGAAAATTGGTAGGACATAAAATCTTGAAGGCACCACGGGCATTATGAGCTAAGAGCCCGCGATTGTTGTACACACCTCGGGCCGAAGCCCTCGGTTAGTACACTAACAATCTTGGGCTCTTATTTTACTCATAATGCCCCTTGGTACCTTAATAACTAGTAAAGCAGTCCATAACGCCCTAGGGCGTCATTATGACATTTTGAAATTTCATACTATTGTTACTAATATGCTAGTAAATAAAATATTGTATGCACCACGGGAGATATTCTTGTTTTTTACCCAGAGCCCTTGGTCTGTAACACATGTCAACCTCAGGGAAAAAAACATATTCATATCTACTGTTTGAGGCTTTCGCAGTTACTCGAATTGTTCTTCTTAACATAGAATTTCGGCTTAGACCGCGTCGTATTTGTAGATGAACACCCACGCGATGATCATGCTCTTTGGTGGCTCGTGTTGTTTGAGTATCGTGAGAACGAGGATACTTAGGCAGATTTGGCCGTTTTGCTGTTTGTGCATCCATTTTCACTAACGTTTCGCAAGACCTTGCAGCTTGCATAATCAGAGTGAAAGTCGCACTAAGAACCGAAGGTCGGAGTGGAGCTATTTATAGTCTTCCGTGCCAGGCGCGCGGAGTGGCGTAACGCTGGTTGGTCATCCGAGTGCAACGTAATCCGTGGGGCGTGGCCGTATGACGCACAGTGGTTGTAATGCTTTAGATCAGGGGTCGGCAACCTTTTTCGGACGGCGGGCTATTTTCAAAATAAATTTTTTTATGCGGGCCGCACATTCAAATGTAACTTAAATAGTGCTTTTATATCATATATTGTAGTGAAACGTCATCCGGCTGTCAACATGAACGCACATATGAACATACAGTAGCAAACTGGCGAGATGAGTGATGGGCCTATCCGGAATGAATAATCGGAAAGTTTCCGATTGTTCAAAAAATCGGAAGGTTCCTATTACTTTTCGGAATTCGATTATTTTACTGTTCGGTGCACAAAATTCGGAACTTTCGGAATTCGATTATTTTACTATTCGGTACACAAAATGAGAAAACGAAATGCCAATTTGAACTGAACGGAATACGGAATGTTGTATTGACTCACTTGACTGCTATATGCTGGTTGGCGAATGTCGACGGGTCGCGCCGTGTGCGCACGTGTATGATACGTGAATGGCACTAATGGCAGTGGTATTTCGTAGATTAATTATTAGATAGTACACCTACAGACTTCAAATTCAAGTATTGTTTTATACTATCTATTATGTACTTTATGTGCTATTAAATTTTAAAACATCACTACCATTTTCCGAAAGTCTATTAACGTAACTACTGTAATAATTTGAAAAAATATTTTATTTCCACATATCCCACTGTGCCACTCAAACTCATAAATTGTTTTTTAGGATACTGCTTGTTGTTATTTCGCTCGTTTTCCCTTGCTTGCATTTACGGAATGTAAAATAATCGGATGATATTCCGATTTTATAAACATTCCGAAATGGAACATTCCGATTATTGAAATCATCCGATTATGCCCATCACTAGAAAGAATGCTACACTTGCTAAGCGAGACGTCGTATTCGCTGGGGAGTGGGGATTAAACTTGCGCAGTAAAATAGGTTTCTCACTATGCTCCTGTTTGTCACGCATTTTTGTCACCGGCCACATTTCGGCACGCTTACGCTCTAAGTTTGTTGATTTTTCCTAAAGTTATATTGGTGCTTTGGCGGGCCGCGCAAAAAGTTCTAAAGGGCCGCAGGTTGCCGACCCCTGCTTTAGATCGTGTATCACAGGGGTCCACGTTTTACTAAGCTTAAAGCCATCTTCCCTGTTGATATTATTTGGATGTTTTTCTATTTCTATGGCTTCACGTATCAGGCAAGTACTCTGGAGGGATTTTGCTGACTAGAATTTGTCCAGTCAGAAGTTGAAGTAGAGCGTTCAGGTACAGAAAATAAATAACAGTAAGGTCAGTGACAGTTTCTTATAAAATAATAAGAAATAAAAGTTGAAAATGAGTTTGGGGTGACAAATCTTTAAACTATTGTAATAATATTTAGAACTCGTAATTTTATTCTGTAATGTCAGATCAAACTGCTATTTACTACTAACAAACTGAATATACACATTAAGTTTATGAAGTACCTGAAGTGTGATTTTAATTCATTTATTGTTCATTGAAATGTTAAACAGTGTTTAACATGATCGCGTCCTCGAATGTTAAGATATATTTAACATGCATCCACTCATTTAACATGCATGCATTATAACAACATCATACACATTCATGATAGTCCGATTTCGATTTAGCAGTTTTTAGTAATTATTATTGATTCAAAATTATTGCCTCAATGAACAATAAACTAATGAACGCATTTCGAGTGGTAACCGTCTTAACATTTCTCACTGCACTCGCTCGAGTGGTAAAAATACGCTCGAAGACTGAGTTACCCCTCTTAATACGTTAATTACTAAAAATCAACTTATTAATCTATTTAAAAAGGGATTCATTCATTAAAAATATATAGGGCATTCAGTAAACACAAAAACATTTAAATTGTTTTGAAGTTGGCATGTGCATATAATTTTTCTACTAGGGATTCTGTATTTTGTTTTGCAAAGGTTTGCACGCCTGTATACTGGTAGATTAGAATTTAAAAATGACATTTAATATTTCTCATTGTCAGTGTCAAAGTAGATATTTTCCTAGAAATTCTAACCTGAAGTTTCATAAAATGTAATAAAGATACCCATTAGTAAACGCTACGTCAATAGTATCCAACACAGTATTTGTATAATATCCTTAAAAGTAGTTAATTACAACATTTATGACAGATAGGTAGTAAATGTCACACCCTTAACCTATTTGTTTTAGTAACTTTTTGTAAGTACATTCCTAGACAAAGGTGAATTTTGCAAGTATACTCATGAAATTTTGGATGTCAAAGGCCACTTTGTGTTTTTGTGTTTACTGAACAGACTATATAAAGTGAACTTGTTTGTTGAAGACTAAACCATTCATCTGAGAGTTTGGAGTCTTATTGTTCAAAAAACTGACTAGTCGAGGTAGAAACAATAATAAAAACACGACATAATTTTAAATGTAAAATTAATTTGTGAAATACGTCAAGTTTCACTCATCTTATTAAGAAATAAGGTAAGTATATAAATGACCTTATGAAAGTAATTATATTTCTTTACAGTAAGTAGTCAAAACGTATATTACATTTGGTGCTATAAGTGTAGCTTGAGATATATTATATTTTGACGTATAAACATGGAACATTATTGCAAATAACACCGTAAATAAGGCGATATATTAGAATTGACAGCGCAAGTGGGGCTCGAGAAAGAAAGAGATATAAATATTATAATTTGGTTCGCAACGTGGAGCTTAGATATATAAAATATTGTAATTAAATAAAATCGTCTTTTTGTACTACCTTCTTAAGACTGTAGCTCCCTTAATACGCAATTTGGGATCCACGCTTAGTGAAACATTTTGCTTGTGTACTTTACATATATTTTGGGGCACACCGTATACTCGTACGTAAAAAATATACAGACCGTATATCAAAGAAGCATTTAAAAATGCGGCAATAGGTCAGGCAGTTATTACATTTCTTTTGCTCCTTGTATTTTCTGGATTTATCTTTTTTCTTCATAATTTTTCCTTAGGTTGCTTTACCTCCTCTGATTCTGATTCGGGTTCATTTTCTGAGATATAGATTTCTTTACGATTGCCCTCATTAAGAGAGTGAATAGGGGCATAAGTTCTTGCTAGTCACATTGTTTGACAAGGTTGTAATAGTACGGTACGGTACGCTAAAAAATCGGCAAGTGCATTTTGCCAGAACGAAAAAAAGTTGGAAAAACGAGACTCGAAAGGTCGAGTTTTTTTTATTTTCTAGACCTGTTACAAGCACTTTGCGATTAAGTATCCTATAATATTTTTCGCACGATCGCAAAAAAAATGATATTCCCTAAGTTTTGAATTACTTTTTTATGAAAAATACCACACGCTTTATATTAAAGAAAAATCACAGTTATTTGCATGCGGTTGCGCTACGTGACTTCTGCTAGTAAACAAGGCGCATTGACAGTATAATTTCTTTATCATGGTGGCTTCTAAGCCAATTAGTGATAGTGAAGATTATTTTGACGGAATGTCTGACATGTGTCCAGTCAATACTGAAATTGAAAAATAGTGGAAAATCGGCTGCGAGTCACTGGTACATGCGAAATCCAAAGCAAGATACGAAAACGCATATAGTATGTTTAAAAATTGCTATAAGAGAAGAAAATGGCGGAAAACGAAAAAACCGTAGTCGCTTATATCGTCCGAGGAAGCAATTTATTGAAGCCTGCAGGAAGTTTGTGGGCAGGAAATTGAACGATGGTATTGATATTTCAGAATTTAGCAAGGTAGTAACCCTATATGAAGAATTACAAATGTAGGATATCGTCCTCAGAACTCCAAAGTTTTTACTGGGGTACAAATGAATAAATTTTGTATTGAGGCCCCCGTTGAAAGTTATTTACTCACATACAATATTTAATAAATACAAAATAATCAAATTTAACGTTTCTTGAGGTAGCTATGATAATGGTAGTCGTCAGCCGAAAAAATGAGCTCATAAATATGACAATTGATGATCATTTATGATTGTTAATGATTTAAGACAAAGACAAACATTCAACGTTTACAATAGTTAATAGAACCCGCGAAGCAAAAAAAAAAAATGACGACAGAATATGGAATGAGAGGGGAAGAAAGGTGGCATTCCAAAAATCAATACTGAAGAAAAGAGGCAACTAAACTGATATGGATATGTATTAAGCATGGATTAAGGAGGGTTAAAGAAAAAAAGAAGAGGAAGACCTAGGGAAATCTATATGGAAGAAATTGTAACTAAGAAGGGTACGAAGAAAGACACCAGATGAAGTGGAAATACTAGCAGAAAACAAGAGCAGAATAAAATAAATGGGTTCAAAAGGACTCGAACAGCTGAAATGACTTAACAGAAGAAGAATTCGTAAACTTGAAAAAACTTGGTTTCCTTTTCCTTGGTTCACATTGTCAAACGTGCACTATAGAAATCTCTTCTATTTATTTCTATATATGAATAACTTTTAAACGATCGTGACGAAAGACTAGTGAAGTGGTTTATCTTTAGTCTGCACTTTTCAAACATGAATTGCTTGAACAGAGATCCTGAAAAAGGTTAAATACCACGTGATCACGTACTGTAGGCAACCCAATTGTTAACACTTGTTACGTTTATATAGCGTAACGCTTTTTAGCCTTGTTAGCACCCCCTTCCTTCATGCATTTTGGACACCCTCTTCCTTCATGCATTTTGGACACCCCCGTCTGAACGCCGTAATTCTGAAATCATATACTGCTTTTGGTCGTCGACTTTGTAATATCGATTCGTTGTCGTGCATTTCTGAGCCAATTATTCGAGTCGTCGCTACACATGCAGCGATATGTTTTTGTTTTTGTCTTGTCGTGCACCAGCCCTCCTTAGAGATTACAATCGCCCACTGCATTTTGTTTCGCCAACGCCGCCTTGCGGTTGTGGGAGTATTAATGCACGATCTCATGTAGAGTAAGGTAAAACTAATTTGTATAATTGTTCTCGCTCTGTAAACTCGAAGCTAGCGACTGCTTTGACATCACCTTAGAGTCAGCCAGAAATCACTGGTACCGTTACTGAAACACTTTGAATTAGTATGTATGTGGTGGCATGCTATAAGTTGCTTGCCTGCAACATCACCATAAAGGTGTAATTAACATACTTTGTTTGCGTTCTTGCGTCAATATTGTAATTTGGCATGCTATGATCTGCTTGCAGGCGGCATCACCGCGAAATGGTATATTAGTATTATATTGCGCTTGTTTTCTACTTCCTTGTAATTAGCACACCTTATTCTACCTGTTTGCTATCCTTTTGAAATTTGGCGTTACTTAAAATAGAACCTATGTAACTTGTGGTAGCGCGCTGTGTTTGTATCTTTCGACCCATCATATAAAGTCGCCCCTGGAAGCTATACGAGTGATGATCCTAAAATTATGTAACATCCTGTATTGTGTGTATTGTATTGCCTGTAAGTAATATAAACGTTGTTCACGCTTATTGATATTTTGTGCACGGTTAAAGCAAGCTATTGAGTTATTGTTTCCTTTTGAAGTCTGTTTCAGGTCCTAGATAGTCGGATACGCATGGTACCTTAGTAAGTTTAAGAGTTCTGTCAAGCTTATGAATTTTACTATTAATAAAAAAAATAAGAACCGCGCGCCATCTTCACTCTAGCTAGTCGGCCTTCCGATATCTCCATGTAGCCTGAACGATCGTTTGGTGAGATTTGAAGCTGGTAACAGTCATTAAGACACTAAAGTAAATCTGACAGTAGCAGCGGCGGATCACATATTAAACAATAAATATATTATACGAAGCTACTTACCCAAAACAGTTCTAAAGTAAGTAGTTTAGCTCCGAATACAATTGTTGTTGACGCAGAGGAAATGAGGCGTCGTAAGTTAAGAAATTAACACACAACGTGAGAATTAAAAACTTAATCAGAAATGTCAAATCGGTGTTTCAATGTAATTCGTTAAATCTCTAAATATCGCTGATCACGTAGTCTTTAGTCATTTATGATGTCTCTGCATTTAATAAGATCTTGTTGTTGTTAAAAACTGTAACACAAATTTTATTAATATTATTATTGCTACTGTTGCATGTCGTATATCAAAAATTGCTCATTTTGCAACAACCATCGGGCATATATAAGATATAGAAATAAAATTAAAAGAAAAATGCCAATTTATATTTAGACTAGAACGCGTTGGCCAGCCTACGTCTGGCCCTGCCAGCGTAAAGAAACGGTTAACAATAAAAATGCTTGCTTAAGGTGGTAGCCAGCCTACGTCCGGCCCTGCCAGCGTTAGCAATACAAATGCTTGCTGTTGACGGTCTCGCTACTTGTGCTTACGATCGGCATGTGCGCGCGCCAGTGCTTACGGTCGGACGGCGCCCGGCGGCATAAGCTCTTATAATATAAGATTGTCGAAAATGTTGACATTTTCATTTTGTCGTCAGCGAGCAAAGTGATCCGTTTTTGTAAACAAGACACGAAGTACTTTTTTGTGCAGCCGTGCTTATAAATGTATTTCTGTGGACGTAATTACAGACAAGTCGAGTCTACCAAATTATTCCGGAGAAGCCACACCTTTCGCGTAAACGGCATACATAACATTTTTGTAATAATCACAATGCACATTATAATCAAAAACACATTATCAATTTTTATATGCATTGCGATGCACAAAAATGTTGTGTATGCCACGTTCGCGAAATGTTTGGCTTTGGGAATAATTTGGGGGAACATTCCTCGGTACGACAGTCATTTCGCGGCCTAGGTATATAAATAACTATTACGTTGTAGAATGTAATAGTATCTTAGGATTACAGGTGGCACTTTGCTTCACCAGCAGTTATGTTTGCATTTGAGAGGTGAAGCGTAGAATAGCCGGGCGAACTCAAAATTGCGAGTAAAACAGAGTCACTTTTAATCCGACAAAGTTTTCTGCATTTTCCTTCTTAAACATTTTGAACTAATTGAGGTGGGTTGTTAATTTCGTCAATTCTGAGTTTCAGTTCGTTTATATCATTACCAAAAGTCTTAACAAGTGTGTTTTTCAAATAGGGCCTCAGAAGAAAGTGCAACATAGTCATAGCACAAGAACAATGGGCCAGGGTGTTACAGTATTCCTACTAATAATCCTGTCATCAAAATGTTCGCATATAAAATTAACTGTATCTGCAGCTGCATGAGCTGTTGAGCCATCTTGTTGCACAAAAGCATCCCGTAGTTCATCGACCTGAAGTTCTTTTTAAAAATGTTATAATAATGCCTTCCTGTACCTTGCTGCAGCTAGCGTCCCTTCGAAAAATATTGGCCCAAGTAATTAACCTACAACGGAAAATTAACATCTTGTCTCAATATCCCGTGTCGTGTGCCCTAACTTAATTCTTCTGACAATAATGTCTAATTGGTGTTTCTGGACTTCGTCAATTCGTTGTTTAACAGTTACAATTAAAGCAGTTACTCTCTTCTTTGTCCTCTCCGACCCTCCTTTTCTTCCAACACTTTCAGTTTCTCGCAAATTTTTGACTAAATTCTCCTCCCTTAAAAGATGATTAGGAGGCTTTCACGGCTATTGTCATTAAGTAACAAACGACTTCCGGGATTGGGCCGTGTCATGATTGAGGTCGAAGAACTCAACGTTTCGCCCACTTTCGTAAGGGGCTTCAACAGGAGCGATACCGGCCATAAGATCCTTTTTGATTAAACTTCCATTATCTGCAAATCCCCATTCTTCTTTAGCAGAAAGATTTGCGAAGCCATTGAGATTTGCAAACACCCTAATAATCTCAATCGAGACGAAGGCTTTCCCTTTTCTTCTATGTAGAAAGTGCTAATTCCTAAGCCCCGCCCACCGCCACTGTACCGCGACGGCACTTGATGAACCGCGACAGCATTCACCTATAAATTCTCGCCTTTCTCCTTCAGACCGTTAGAAGAGTTTCGCCTATGGCGTGGTTAACACGTTGAGTTATCGTGCTCTTTTGCTTTTCCTCCTGATGCAGCCCCTTACGAAAGTGGGCGAAACGTTGAATTCTTCGACCTCAGTCATGACACGGTTCAATCCCGGAAATCGTTTGTTACTTAACCTCCCTTAAAATTTCAGAAAACACGACGGAATCGAATAGATCCGTTTTCCGTCAACTTAGATTAAAAATCATTTTCACAATCTGAATCTCGTAATAAGGTGACATTTTTTTATTTGGATCTCATGATATAGTTTATATAATACTCTTCGCTCATTTTCAAAAACCTTAAGTAAATTGTCAGAACAAATTTGGCTCATTCCAAATTGAGAAAATAACGTCTAGTAAACATGATTATATTCCATTAACCAACATTATTCTTAAACTATAACCACTACCGTTTTCATTATTGTGATTTTGGTTTTGTCTTGTAAACATTGTATTCTGCATTTTCTCAGTTAAATGTACTCAAACTGAAATTATGAAAATTGTACAAAAAACTTATAGCAATTATTTTACATTTGTCATGTAGCTATCTGAAAAACATTTCAGGTGTGTTAAGAAAGGCTGCTTAAGAAACCTAAAGTAAATTTCATAAAAAATTAAATATTTAAAACCTATTTAACGGACAGTCAACAACCCGAGATATCTGAGCCAAACACCAAGTACTACTCCACAGAACCCAGATGCACTTGAAACAAGTAGGAACTCCAAACTGACAGATTTACTGTTCTATTTCAGTTTAGGCAGCGGCAACTAATTAAACATGTGCCCATTGCCGAAATCTAAATATCGCGGATTCAATTCAGATATCTTTCCTCCTGCTCGCAGAGCCTGGAAAACAAGGGGACGAAAAACAGCCCAGGCTCCAGGGTATCGTACTCTGGGATGCGTCACCCAACAGATGGGAATGTTTTCGAGCCGATTCTAATACGAAATTCTACTGTTCCAAATCCGAGGCTACAAACAAAAGCTATGAGGAAGCAAAGATTTGCATTCACTTTCCGTTAGTTTTAAAAATAGACAACGCGTTGTTATCGGGAATTTGCAAGTACTTTTGTTCTTTGTAAAAGCAACGCGAACTGTTCGGAAGTTTTTAGTTTCTATTATCCAATGACTCACCTCCAAAGTTATCGCGTAACACTAGCGGTTTACCTCACGATGTAGTGTAAACAGTAAATTGTTCACTTCCATGATAAAAAAACATGGATAAAAATGCTGAATACATGTTTGTGTATAACGGTAACAAAGGCAGTGTGGCTATTTTTAGGTTATCGATAAAATAAACCCCAGGGGTAAGGCAACATAAAAACTGTTGCAAAGGAAACACTTATTCAAAATAGTGTTTCCTATCGCATTCTTAGACTTGTTCTAAATGGAAAGTGACGTTTTATGGTTTTGCAATACGCTTCGGTTTCGTACCATTCCATAATTCTCAGATGAGAACTTTAAAACTAATTTTAGTCTAAATGTGCGCAAGTTTGAAAATTGATATATCAGTAAACGAATAGAATTTAGTATAGGGGAAAAGCACTACTGGGTAACGCATATACAGTAATGTATGAATAAACATATTTTGGAAGAAAAACTTAGGTACAGTTTTCAGGCAGGTCTTACTGCCAGCTAAACAATCGTTCAGAATGTTATCCAAGTTTCACCCTTATGGTAAATATTTAAGACATTTAAGTTAACTAAACGCATGCGTACAGAAGCAAAGACATTAAATTTCGGTCATTTATCGGAGGCGCGCTCCAACTTTGTATCTTGAAACACGGGCCAAGTTGAGCACTGCACCACCAAAAGCTAAAGAGTACAAAAGCACCGGGCTCTACACCACTAAATAAATGGGGTTACCAATAATACATACGTGGATAATTTATTATTAAAAATAGGAATAGGAGTAGGAAATATCCTTCCTTCCACAAGCGCCAAAAGAATCGTCTTATTTCCACTGATCTTTGAATTCTTTTTCCTCGAATTAGTTTTAGTAGGTCTGTAGAGGGAAATAATTGTTTAGAGTACAAGTGTGTTATATTACAAATAATCCACGCGAGTAAAGTTAACACACGCGTGCCATACAAAAAAGCATACATTTTGTATTGACAACTTGTGAAAAGTCAAAGTGTTGGCAAACATGTATTTCGTTGTAAAAGTGCACTTTCTGCGATTGCGCAAATTCGCCAGCTTTAGTGGTAATGTGAAACTAATTATGTTGTCAAGTTTGTTCCTTGCAAATGAAAATAGCAAAAATGTTATATGTAACAACATACGAGTAATAAACAAAATGGAAAAGACTAATTCCTTTGACATTGTAACAGTGGGTCGTTTCAACAGATTAGGAATTTAATGAGAGGCTGGTAGTTATGTAAATAATTTATTTCACTAGTATAATATACGCCGAGCCAAGCGTAAGCTTTCCCAAAATAATCTACAAAGACAGTTATTAAGGCGATGCACAAAATAACCGAACAAACACTCACCTACAGCAGGTATTAATACGCAAAAAGCCTTTTGCGGCACTAGAATTACCAGGAAGCGGTAGATAATTAATTGGTAAGCTAACACACTGACCTGCCAGCCAGCGCAACTCGAGCACCACCAAATTCCCCAAAATTCTAGCAAGGTAAGTACTACACGGCAGAGCTGGACATGCGCGTGCAACACCCAAAACGCAATACTTTGCTACAACTTGCCCCCGTCTTGTCTCGTCGTAAAGGGACAAGAAATAGGAAATCTAGGATAGGTACTTTTTAAGGTGAATGATATGGAAAATTCCCCTTTCTAGATTTAGGTCTCTAGGGTCAGCCAGAACATACGTTTTTGGACTTAATTTTTTTTTTATTCTATAAGGACCTTCGAACAATAATAGGAATTTTTTCGTTTCTTGCAAAGTGGCTGAGGATATAGGATTTGCTCGAAGCAGAACTAGGTCGCCTTCCGAAAACGCCCCCACCGTATTACCGTGATTTTTGGCGGATCGACGAACAGCTCTCTTATCTAAATTCTCGCGCGCGAAGAATAATCGAATATGACTGTCTAGCCTTTGGGTCTCGGGAAGACCACACGATTTACGGATTAGGGAGTATTGAGTCTTTCCGAATTGTAATTCAGCAGGAATACAGTTAGTAGACTCATGGGTGACTCCATTCAAAAATTCTGCGAATCTTGGAACTTCCACAGCCCATCGCGTATGTTGCTGATTGCAAAAAGTGCGAAAAAGACGCCCCAGCTCCCTCATTATTCGTTCCGAGGGGTTGCTTTGCGGATGTCTAATTGAACTAAATAATACTTGCACACCCATTTCGCGGAGCGTATTACTCCACAAAGACGCGGTAAATTGAGTACCTCTATCACTCAATATACGCTGAGGAGTACCTATCTTAGGAAAATAATGGTTTGTTAAATGCTTGAGTATGGCCTTAGTTGTCGCGCGCTTTAGTGCGTATAAAGCAACATATTTGGTGAACACATCCACCACAACCAACAAAAAACACACACCACCGCGGGACTTCGGTAACGGACCGTAAAGATCCAGCGCGACCAAATCACGGGGCCTCTCTGATACAATCGCTTCCAAATCAGGTTTTGGCATCCTACTACACTTAGCCCTTTGACAAATGTCGCAAGACTTAATGATATTTTTAACAAGCTTATGCAGACCTGTATACCACACATCAGCCCTAAGAGCGCACCACGTCTTATACACCCCGAAATGCCCATAGGCTTCGTGGTAAGCCATGATAAAATCTTTGATTAATGAAGTAGGGACGCACAACAGGCTCGTATAAGCATCCTTTCTAAACAATAACAAATCCTTCATTAAGTAAAATCTCTCTGAGCTTAATCCAGATCTAGCTTTTTCAATTTTGTTCCCTAATTTAGCATCTGCTTGCTGAGCTTCTGCCAGGTGCTTTAATTTTTCCTTAAATTTTGCAGAAAATTTAACTGCGCTGAGAACCCTAAAAATACCGTTACACGGGGAGGGTAACCGATTCGTGGGATGACGTGACAAAATGTCGGCAACGTAATTATTTTTTCCCGGTAAATATTGAATTTTGAACGAATACTCCTGAAGGGCGAGTACCCACCTAGTAATTCTAGGAGAGAGCAGTCTGCATGTATTGAGGTACGAGAGAGCTCGGTGATCGGTCATTATGGTAAATTCGCGACCGATTAAAAAAATTCTCCATTTTTGAAGGGCAAACACGATCGCCAGAAGTTCCTTCTCGGGTACTGAATAACGACGTTCGCGTTCAAGTAAGAGACGACTAGCGTAGGCTACTACACGTCGTTGACCATCGTCTAGCTGGTAAAGCACCGCACCTACACCTACATCACTAGCATCTGATTGGACAAGAAACGGTTGATCATCGAGTGGATGATAGAGAAGCGTTTCTTTGCAAATTTGCTCCTTCAGTTTTCTAAAAGCAACATCCTGTACATCTGTCCAAATCCATCGCGACTTTAGGCGAAGGAGAGCTGTCAGAGGTTCTGAGAGGGTAGCAAAATGTTCACAAAAGGATCGATCAAAGTTACATAACCCTAAAAATGCTTGAACTTCGCGTACATTTTTTGGAGTGGGATATTCCCGAATCGCTTGAATTCTGTCTGGGTCCGGTTGCAACCCTTGCACACTGAGAGAATAACCCAAAAATTTTATTTCCTCTCTAAAGAAAACGCATTTTTTCAGTCTTAGGGTAAAACCAGCTTCTTTTAAACGGGACAACACCAGGTCTAAGTGCTTAAGGTGTTCTTGAAAAGAACTGGAAATTATAAGGACGTCATCTACGTACGCGTGTACAAATGAACCCAAAAAAGGACGCAAAACGGTGTCCATGCACCTGGTAAAACTAGACACCGCTGTCTTAATTCCAAAAGGTAAGACCTTAAATTGATAACATTTAGTTCCTACTCTAAACCCAGTAAATTTCCGGTGTGCCTTTTTAATAGGTATTTGCCAGTATGATGACGTAAGATCTAGGCAAGACATGAATTTAATATTAGGAAGATTTCGAAGAATATCATCTATCGTCCGAGGCAGTTCGTTATCGGCTTGCATTACCGAGTTTAATCTACGCGCATCAAGGCACAGACGAACTGTTCCATCCTTCTTTACTGCGGTCATGAGAGGGCTACAAAAAGATGAATCGGCACGCTCAATTATGCCAAATTCTTCCATTTTTTCGATTTCTAATTGAACAGCCGGCCTATGAGCTACTGGAATGGGATACGGTTTAACCGTAAACGGAGTATCATTCGTTAAGTAGATCGAGTGTTCATATTCGTGAGTAAGCCCGGGAATTTCCGAAAATATTTCACGGTGTTTATTTAATAACTGGGAAAATTTAGTTTTTTCTTCAGCGATTAATTCGGTTTTGTTTACTATCTCTTCAAAATCCGTAACAGAATTTGGCTCAGCCTTAGGAGGCGTCGGATGAGAATGATGTATAGCGCAAAGCCTAACTGATCCTACCGGAAGAGCAGCAAATTCATGTTCAAAATGGACCTCAGGAATTGGAAAAATATTTCCGTCATGTTTTAGTGTAACTTGTTCGTTTTCTAAATCAATAACTGTTTTATACAAACGCATAAAATCGATCCCAATAATTACTGGATAAACTAACTGCTGTACAACTAAGAACTCGTGTGCGCACTCAAAATCTCCCAATACCATTGGCAACAAGACTTGCTTTACTACTCTAGCTTGGTTGGCCTTAAATGCCCCCGTGATTCGTATACCACTTACGTTAAAGTAAGGAATATCTTCGATATTATTAACAATTTGTTCGAAAACTTCGGAAGCAATACAACATATCTGGCTTCCCGAATCAACTAATGCCGGAAATTCGATATGACCTATTAAGATTTTTATTATAGGTGACCTATAATTATTTTTTGAGTGTTCATAATCGCATTTTTCCGCTAACAAATCTTCGCGGGGATTACTGTTTGTGGAGTTATATGTGTTGGCCCTAACAATATTTACCACCAACGGACCGTTTTGGTGGCTCGTACCTAGTTTTCCGCCCCGTAATTACCGTCCTCCTCCTCAATGGAGATCGTTGATACTTTCCGCATCGCACCGTTCGCACGTATATCTAAATTTACTTTGTTTTGACGCATATCTTTCCGAATTTCGCCTCGCTCAGGTTCTGCTCTCGGACGAAGTACGAAGTCGGCTTGACGCAACCTGCCTACCGCTTCGCTCACCGTTTGAGCTCCTATCAACGCGGCTGCTACTTGGGGGTTAAAATGGCGCGCTATTACCGCCACGAGCAAATATTCAGGATAGGGAGGATCAAGATATTTTCCCTTTGAAACAAGGCTAAGGAAATAGGTTACGTAGGAACCGTCTCCGTATCTGTAACGACCCGTTTCCAGTTGCAGGCGCACCTCCAACTGCTTTATAGGGCCCCAAAATTGTTCTAAAAAAGCAAATTTAAGGGCTTCAAAACTATTAAATGTGTCCAAAACGGCTTCCGCCCAAATCTTGGCGTCTTTTTGAAATAAAGAGGCAGACCAGTGTGGTACGTACATAAACGGAATCCCCATATTTTTGAAATAAAGAGGCAGACCAGTGTGG
Organism: Agriotes lineatus; assembly: GCA_940337035.1. NCBI lineage: Eukaryota > Metazoa > Arthropoda > Insecta > Coleoptera > Elateridae > Agriotes > Agriotes lineatus. The sequence goes on from OW679199.1 coordinate 134,635,556, forward strand.
TACGTACATAAACGGAATCCCCATAGCATTAATAGTATTTTCTAATTTAGTTATAAAAGACACCGGGTGAATCCCTTCCCCATCGAAAATCGGAAGAAATTTACTAGCTTCTACTAAAGAAGATGGCAAAAAACAACCTACATTATTAACGCGATTAGGCAAGCAACAATTCGATGCACAGACTTGCGGTTGGCTCGGAACATCATTAACATAATCAACACAAACATTTTTAACATTACAAACGTTAGGAATATCACTACTACATGTAATTGGATTACTATTTGATGTTTTAAGCAGATTACCTAAATAATTCGAATTGGAAACATCATCTCGTTTTCTTTGATGAAAATCATGACAGTATTCATGTTTACGTAATTTAGAACAAACATTATCTGCTACATTTTTATTTAAAAAACCTGTGGTCACGGGGATACCAGCAGCGCTGATTTTTTCTCTTGGTTTCGTTCCTCGGAACGGTAAATCGAAGTTTAACTGCATACCTGCTGCAATGTTTTCGTCGCCTTGACCGATAGCAAACAAATCCACGTTATCGCGCTGGCCCATTCTCGCTCGCGTACCTGAAGGATGCGTGGTGGCCTCGTACATGATAGAAGCGGCAGGAAATGCTGCGGCTTCGTCCTGCAGGTCTACCTCTTCATCTGCGATGTTATTTACCCCTGGAGTGGACTGAGGGTTGCCTTCGGGACTCGCCGGAGATGATAGCGGCCGTCCTCGACCAGCGGAACGTAGTTTGTTTCTATAGTTCGCAGGTGTTCGTAGAACCATGTTTTCCATCTGTTAGCCCTCGTTGGTCGCCAAGTTGTAACAGTGGGTCGTTTCAACAGATTAGGAATTTAATGAGAGGCTGGTAGTTATGTAAATAATTTATTTCACTAGTATAATATACGCCGAGCCAAGCGTAAGCTTTCCCAAAATAATCTACAAAGACAGTTATTAAGGCGATGCACAAAATAACCGAACAAACACTCACCTACAGCAGGTATTAATACGCAAAAAGCCTTTTGCGGCACTAGAATTACCAGGAAGCGGTAGATAATTAATTGGTAAGCTAACACACTGACCTGCCAGCCAGCGCAACTCGAGCACCACCAAATTCCCCAAAATTCTAGCAAGGTAAGTACTACACGGCAGAGCTGGACATGCGCGTGCAACACCCAAAACGCAATACTTTGCTACAACATGCAATTCGTGCTTTAAAACTTAACCAACTAAAGTTGTTCAGAATACAAAATTATACATCTGTGCCATATAGTGGTGGAGCCTTTGGTTCTATACCAGGAATTGTGTATTTAATTCCCAACCACCTCACCGCTAATGTCCAGACTTCGTTACAATTTCCTAATCCGGTGTTGACCATCGTGAAGACTTAAGTATAATTATTTTTTTATTATTAGAAAATGTTATCAGCAGAGGATATATCCTATAGATACCATTATTACAAAATGAAAGAAAATTATAAAGCGGTAACATTAGAAATAAAATAAATTTACAATTTTCTGTGTTACTGCCTACACACTCACACCAAAGATAATATCTGTTCTTAAAACAATTTAAAGAAGGTACACTAATAATATCCGTTGATAAGCTTGATACTGGCAAAAGCTACTTGTTTCGGGTTACAGTTACAATACGCATTTTTTTTAATTTTCTTCGCCGTAATTCTCGTCTTGGCCGTTCCGTCGCAGTAGGCGCTCTTACGTTCCGCTGGTCGTTGTTGCTGAATTTCCGTGCCTTGTCGGTTCTAATATCTGAATACGTTAATGTGTCTTTCTTCAGCTCTCATTCAACCTATGGACTGTTCTGTTTCCGCCGTAGCCGTTTCGGAGTTTTGTAACCTTACTTCTCGGGTTCACGTTCTCTTTTATCTCTGGCGCTCGGCTGCATCTAAGAATTGGCGAGTTCTACGTTTCATTGCAGTTGACAGCTCATCCGTAGCTATTCTGCATCGACCCACTGTTGGTGCTTTGCGTGCCAGTGCCCCATAGAGATTCGAAGGAAGTTGTGGGGAAGTTTCCGTTTTGTTTATGTAACTATTCTGGGATTCTTCTGTAACGCTAGCTCGTGTATAAATTTTATTAAACATTAAAAATGTATTGAAATGTATACATCGCCTAATCGAGCGTTGCACCTATCCGGCGCCTGGTTTTCCGATAACGATAAGGTTCCCGCTATGCGCAAAGGCACGCTGAATAAATCCCCGCGTCGCCTCCCACTCAAGGATACCTGAAGCGGCTGTTCCGATAAAGCCGCCCGGATAGTATATAAGAAGGCTCCGCGACCAGTTTACTTCACTTGAGATCATCCCACTTGAGTCCATGGTTTTCCCTTATCCCAAACTCCTCTCCTGAAGTTACATTGAGGTGGTGAAGGCCCGTCTCCTAGCTTATCCACCTTAAAACCTGACCTGCAAGTTATAATGAGGCGGTAAATGCCCGACTCCTAACCTGCCTTCATATAATTTCAAAACCTGACCTGCACGTTAGACTGAGGCGGTGAATGCCCGACTCCTAGCGTATCAGCTTAAACCCGACCCTGCAGGTTAGATTGAGGCGGTGAATGCCCGGCTCCTGACCTGTTTCCCTATAACTTCAAAACCGCATTACAATCCGCCGCTATAATACTCCAAAACTATTTAGTAACAATACCTATAGGAATCAAATTGCATGTTTGAGGTGCTGGAATTATATGAATAAATCACGGAGATCTAAGCGATACCTGCGCCTCAGGGGTAACATAGGGGTTCGTACGGGTCTTGCGGGTGTCCAAGGATGGCCTGGCGTAACCTCTGGAGTGACGGTGTTGTGAAGTTCGGCCTGGAGTAGTTCACCAAGGAACAAAGAAACACCACCCCCCAGAAGAATTTGTTATTTTCATAATGTACAATTCAGTTAATTTAAAACTACGGTTTAATGTGTACTTATACTTATCCACAATATATTTATAGTAATTGTAATTATCCTGTGTTTTCCTTACTGTATATATTTGAGTTTGAGTGAACCCTGCCTCCTATTGAGCTAACCCGAGATATAAATTTATAACACCCTAGTGAAGGGGTGAAACGTTACACTTCCAATCAGCCTATGTAAACTTTAATTCTTGCTGTCGCCCGTTACGTTATTGATTCGTTGTACTAAGGGCCAACGCATTCGTTTTAGATTCGTCAAATCTCCACGAGTTTTACTTGCTTATGTAAACCTTGTAATTTGCATATGTGTTACTAATGTTTTGTGTTCTGCTGACGAACAGTACTGTTAATTTAGATACACTATCATTATCTCGGGTGTTCCATATTATTTTTTCGTAAAATACACGTCAAATATTATATAATTCTGCAATATACTAAAGCAGAATGTAACTTGAAGGCACTGAAGAGATGGATATTATAGATAATTAAATCTAGCTAAATGTATATCTATGCGGTGTCTTGGACACCCCATCTCGCCACTTAAGCTATAAATGTATTTGTTCTTAATATTATATTGTTGATCATTGTATTTCTTATGCATATATGTGTCTCAATTACTGCACACCTATTTTAGATCTGGCCGGTTTGTAAGTTCATTGCAAATTATTGTGATTTTGGACTAAGCCTTTGAGTTTCTGAGCCTATTTGTTATATCGAAGACCTACTTGTGCCCCTTTGTAATGATTATTATATTTAAGATTTTATAAGAACCCATGCTGTCTTCAAATTAATGTCTAGCTCGTTGAACAATGTACATAGCACTTTCATAACTTGTAGTGTAATATACTATTAAAACTCTCTCTAAACATTACTAACGTGTAAACCATCTTTTATATTTTTAATATATAATTTAGTAGTAGCATCTTTATTTATTTACATTATCCGCCGAAGGCGAATGTTCTGTTGGCAAATTTTCCGAGGGCGAATCGGCGACGACCAATCAGCGACGACGAATTGTCTTAAACCCTCTGAAGCTATGGAGGCCTAACGAAAACAACAAGTCAATAAAACAGCAGGCATACCTCGATATCTAGAAAAACTATGGAAGAATAACAACATAGCAGAAAACTGCAAGACCAGAATACACAAAACATGTATACAACCGCTTATGTACACAGAAGAGACAACAGCAGATACATCAACAACTAAAAAACTCTTAAGAGCAACCCGGATAAAAACATTAAGGAATGATAATAGACTACACGGCAGTGCAAAATAGACGACGTAGTATGATGACTCAAAGGGCGATAAAGACAATGGAAGGACCGAGGGGTTAACCACTTCCCGCAATCTTGTCACAAATTCATTCGCAATCCCCGAAATCACAACGGAAATCCTTCGCAATCTCACCGCAATCCCGCAATCTACGCAATCTCTCTGCAATCCACGCAATCGCTTCGCAATCGCTCCGAAATCCACAAAATCCCACCGCGTGCTTTAGCCTAAAAACGTATTATAGGTGGTGGAAATGGCCGGTGTGCGCATGGTGACTGGGTAGTCACCCTGAAACCTGATCGCCGGCACCTGCCAACCGCGTAATGATCAGTTTACAGACGGAACGTTTTGGTGTGCTGTCAAAATTATGTTCAACAGACAACAATAAAACAGTGCATACGCATACAAACAAATAGCAGGTAAGGGTAGGTGCTATTTCATTTCATCTTTAATTCTTCAATATATTCAAAAACACACCTAACACGGGCACAGAACATTGCATGTTTGAAGCTGTTTGACATTCAGTAAAGCTGGTTGGATGTATAGCTATGACAGGTTTGCAGTAGTTCACTAGTTTGTATTTAGACATTTTTGCAATTTACACTGCATATACAATAGTCCAGTTACATTAGACGGAAAACCGCAGCATCTGCCAAAAAAATCCAAGTGAGCTGAAATTTTGCATACACCTTTATTTTGACTTCCTTTATCTAATAGACTTGTCGGTCCGGGAAGCTGTTTTGTCTGTCCGGGACGCTGTTTCAGCAGCCAAACCGTAAGAGATAGAGAAAAAAGTTATATGTTTGGAATGGTCATGTCAGGTGAGGAACCGAATTTCAGTCACGTGACACTTCCGGTTTTCGAGAAATCGCGTGATTTCTCGAAAACCGGAAGTGTCAGTACGCTGTTTCAGCAGCCAAACGGAGCTGCGACCCTCTGCGCCTTAAAACCTCGATCGGTTAGGGTTAGGCAACCACTTTGACAGCTTCCAGAATGTCCGATGCGGCGTACCACTTTGACACCTTCCAGGTCTGGGTACAGTTTTTATTTAATACGCGTTCTATTTGAAAAACGGTCTTTTTTGTTTTTTTAAATGAGACATTTGTCTCACTGGGTTGCTAGTTACAAATAATGTCTCAAAAGCTCCCACCGATATCGCGCTTGCGTTTTGAGTTATTCAAGGTCAAAGGTCAAAGGTCACAGAAATAAGTTTTTCGCAAATATCTCGCTTTATATGGGTCGTATGGCTTTTTTAGTTATTACAAAAAATGGAGGCTAGGAAATTCTCTACAAAAAAGATAATACAGGTTTTTTACGTACAACTAACCATTCAGTAAATAACACTGTTAAGTTTTGCAGACGGGTTTTACTTCCTTTTACGATAAAGAAGTATTGGATTTAGGGTTTCCAGTCCCGGGATTCGGTCCCGGGACAGTCCCGGGATTCAACCACAAAAACCGAGTCCCGGGACCACAGCCAGCCCAGGCGAAGTCCCGGGACCATATCAACATGCGTGTGTATACTCGATGTCAGAGAATTAGGACGGGTATTCACCGGCGTCCGGCGTATTACTTATTCCTCTGCACATTCTGCATTATTTGCGTTTTGCGTAGGCAGGAGAGGTATTGTTTTCGGTAGGTTAGAATTAAACCTGTGTGTTGTAGACTTTTAAAATTCTGTGCTAAATAATTTATCTTTTTAGGTTTTAAATGTGTTCGTTATTTGTCTGCTAAAGCATTACAATTAGAATGAATTCCGATTCGCAACCTACCTTCATTTTACATTAAAAAAATAACGATTTGAAGTCAATATGGCAACAATTTTATATATTGAACATAAACAATTGGCGAAATGTAAAGTGTGTTCCTATAAAATTATAATAATCAGAGGCAGCTTGCCGAAATGATTACACAAGCACTTTGCAGTTCAAACAAAAGCAAAAGATGAAGAGCGACAGAAGAAAGCAATGAAGTTATATACGAGCCGCACCGCAGATTGTCAGTAGATAAATACTTTATTTAATTTAAAACACTTGTTTTTCTTTGGAAATTGCATTCGGAAAATTTCACCTGAACACTATTTCCCTTTCGGGACCATTTTCGGGATCTTCGGGACTAGTCCCGGAACTTGAAATTTAGCTCGTAAGTCCCGAAAACACTTTTGGTCCCGGAACTTGGAAACCCTAATTGGATTCACCCCAAAAATTCGAAATTGAGTTTTCAACAGATCTTCACGGTTTAGAGTCCCCTGAACCCAAAAAACATGTTTTTGCTCATTGGTCTGTGTCCGTCCGTCCGCCCGTCTGTCTGTGAACAGAATATCTCAAAAACGAAGAGAGGCATGGCGTTGGAACTTCATATACCTATAAGTTTTGTGTACTATCTAGATGCGACAGCTAGCTTTTGAAGAAAATCGCATAACCGGAAGTACGATGTTTATTCTTGTGTTTCAAAAACGGTTCTAACGATTTTTTTCAAACTTTATATTTTTATTACATTTTTAATGTAATAAAACAGACACACAGACACACAGACCAATGAGCAAAAACATGTTTTTTGGGTGCAGGAGACATTACTGTTTTTTAAGTATGTGCCAAAGTACCTACATGCTAATCCGTTAGTATAGTAACTATTAGATACTAAGAAAGATTTTGTTTTTTATTGTTTATATTTAATAGTATATTAACATACGTAGAAAGACCTGTTACCTGATATTATTTTATTAAAATGTTATATCAATAATGAATAGATACTTCGACTAAATAAATTTTTTACTGTCGCATTTTGTCAGATTATCTTTATAATCCCGACACTGATTAATTCTTTTTTAAATCAGTATAACTATACAGCTACTTATTTATGTCCCCATATTTTCGACACTACTTTGTTTTTTTTAATCTTCAAAATGGTTGCGGAAATCATCCAGCAGTCTCACGCAATCGTTGAAAATCTTTCGCATTCTTTGGAAATCTCCGTAATCTTTGGCAATCCCCCGCAATCTTTGGAAATCCCCCGCCATCTTAGGGAATTCTCCGCAATCAATGGAAATCCCTAGAAATCCATTAAATTTCGCAATCTTGTCACATTTTTTCCTTAGTGGTTAACCCCTCGGGAAGGACATCAACAGAATGGAAAACAACATGATGGTGAACGTTCCAAAAATTTAAAACCCTAAAGTAAAAATCTTGGAAACCCTTATAAATAACGACACGACTGAATACAGTAATAAACAAGCGCTTCGTTTACAAAAATAAGAAGAAAGTTATGAACCCCCATTAGAATAAAACTTGGAAATGCCAGATATCGGTCTTTAAAATATTTAAGGATGAAAACTGTATGCATAACAGACTATAAATTCGAATTAAACGGTAAAATACTCAAAAATATTTCAATATACGAACACCAGTGTCAAACCATTCAGAAATAACGACTTTTAAAAGATTAGTACACATATAAGAATATTTAAAACTTCACCAACAAACAATTTTGATCTAGGATGGGAGCTGCTTGAGTAACTTAGAACGATACGTTGATAACTATGTATAAAGTTGTTTCCCCCAAAAACTTAAAAATTAAGCAACGGTTTTAAAATATATACAGCTAGTTGTACTATAGTATACCACAAATCGTATGATAAGAAGACTTAAACATAGAAGGGCGTTTAAAGGTAATCATTATCTACGATTCCCTCAATAGATGAAAATAGGCAAAGAAGTTTTAAGAGATAAAGCAATTTAACTTAGTTTTGATTACTAATATAGTTGTTTCATATGGGAATGGGACAATTCGTCGTCGCCGATTGGCCGTCGCCGATTGGCCGTCGCCGATTCGCCGTAGGTCAAATTTGCCGTTTACCCGATTCGCCGTCGGCCCGAGTCAAGAAAAGCTATATGTATTGTAATGGGTTACTACCCACGATTGTCTAAGTTACAGAATGAATAAGGTCAACATGAGCACAGAATTGAATATTTTATTTATAGCAAGGTAATCAGTATTTTACATTAATAAGTGCACTTGATATGAGCAGCAACAACTAATAATTTGAGGGATAAAAGTTACCATGAGATAAGACAGGTTTCAGAAGAGTTACGTTCAGAGTTTCAGATATGATAAATGTTTGGAAGAGTCAATGCAAGTGAATTTGTAACTGACAGATTTGAGCTTAGTAACGTCAAACATAATATGAATAGGATTGATTTATTTAAATTCATATGCAAAAAACATAATAATTTGTACATTGATATTACATAGGGATTACTGATAATTAATTTAGTATTTATAAACTATACTAACTATATAATAATAAAAACAAAATCTTGATTAAAATAAACTAATCAAGGAATAGATAATTATTTAGATTTTCTAAAGAATAAACTTAACTCTCTTAAAAATCAACAAATTTCTGCTTGATTTTATGTAGTTAGGTAAATTATTAAAGTCATTGAAGCCTTTAAAAAATAATGTATTCATAGTACCCTGTAAATTCGTTAATATATATGTTCTTTTGTTTCTTGTCTGATGGGTATGAATATCGCTATGAAGTGTTATAAAGTCTTTCAAATATGTTGGAACTAAATTATTCACTATTTTGAAGATAAATATTACTGTGCTGAATTTCAAACTATCGTATATACTTAACCATTGGAGCATATCTAACATGTTATTGATTGAAGTATATCTATTACAATTTAAAATAATTCGCATTGCTTTATTTTGCATCTTTTGAAGGCCTGCAATCGAACTTTTGTTCATCATATACAGTATCGAAGAACAGTAAAGAAAATGCGGCTTAATTAGGGTATTATATACAATTATTTTTATAGATCTAGATAAATTATTCGATATTCTAGAAAAGAAATACCATTTTTTTGATACTTTCTTAATAATATATTCACAATGTTTTTTTTAAACTTAAACTGGAATCAATATAAAAATCTAAATACTTCACTTCTTGAACGATTTCTAGTCTGTCATCATCAACAATTATTTCTAAATTATTTGTATTTAACTTATTATAACTATTTGTACTACATATTATCATGACCTTTGGTTTTTTTTTTACATTTAATTTAAGTTTATTATTATTTGAATACAATACAATATTATTTAATTCCAAATTCATATCATTAATTGCAATATTCATATTTTTATTGGTCATCGGCAAATAAATTTATATTACAATTACATATACTTACAATATCATTTAAATATATTATAAATAATAAAGGGCCCAATATACTTCCCTGTGGCACTCCAAAAGGTATTTCGATTTTATCTAACACCCCGTTATTTACTTTTGTAATCTGATACCTATCTGATAAATAGTCACTGAACCAACTTAGTACATTTCCAGTTTTCCACTATTAATTCAATACTGGAGCTTCCAACACGATTATTATGAGTTTTTAGAACGACGCGGATTTGCAAACTTCACTTTGACGTTTTGGTGAAATGTCAGTCAAAGGCTACTCACTAAATTGAAATCATTGAAACCAATCGGGCTCGCGAGAAAACACTGCGACATTTGACGTTTTCAAAGACAGTCAGTTTTAATTGACCGTTTCTGACAAACTGAACAATTTTCATTGGTTCGTTCATTATAGTGTTGAATTTATATTGAATTTATTACTCATGCTTTTTATAATTGACTTAAGTTCGCTCATTGTGATTGATTTAAAATTGTCTAATTTGCACGCAGTTTGGATATTCTTATCTATAAACAGGTGGGGTTGTATATTTTTGGCTTTACGGTTGCTATAATATCACTTACACTATCGACAAAGTATTTATTAAAAGAAACTGCTTTATCATAGTCAGATTGTATTACTTTGCCATCATCTTTGTAGGAGAAAACTATATCATTATTTATATTGTTACCACACTTCGGTTTAATAAGCTCTTTTAAGGATTTCCACATCTTTTTAGAATGTGATCTAAACCTATCAATTTTATTATAAAAATACACCTTTCTTTAGTTTTTAATAGGTTTACGGCTTTATTGCGAAGTAGTTTATATTCATTCCAATTTTGATTTCTACTGTATATATCACAATTTTTAAATTTAATGTAAGCTATGTCTCTCAATTTAGTCGCTCTTAAAACTTCTCCGTCAAACCATGGAACTGAAGGATTTTCACTGTGTTTAATTTTTACCGGTGCCGTTTTATTAACAATATTATTAAAGGAGTCACTTATTCCGTCAAAAATGTCATTCACATTTGTTGATGTAATAGGCCAATCCACATTTAATAGTTTCATGTTTATTTTATTGATATTCTCAATGCTCAAATTCCTGTAGGGGTGGCAATATTGTTTACTTGTTTCCTTCCACGATGCTGGTATATTTACTTGAATAATTGCGTGATCGCTAATTGTTGGTGTATGGAGTACTACTGTAGCTTGTATGATATTAACATTTTCAATTACATGATCTATTAACGTCTTACTAATATTCGTTATTCTCGTTGGCTCCCTTACAATTTGATCATAACCAGATGCCTGTATGATTGTTTACATTTACCAGTACAAAATGAATCATCAAGATAGTTGATATTATTATCAGCAAATAATATAAATTTTTTATTCTTATAAGTTTCGCACCATTCTTCTAATACAGTTAAATAATCTTCACAATTTGAGTTTGGAGAGCGGTAACTTGAACCTATGTACCATACGCCACACATAAGCTCTACTTTTATTATTATTGACCAATATACTGCAGTGCAACTATTCAATTTTTCAATACTGGCTTTTATGCTGTTTTTAACGTATGTTAGTACACCTCCTGTGTGCCTACTGTCCCAAAAAACATAAATATTTATTATAGCCATCGATATTTATTTCTGATTCATCGATATCTTCCATTATTCTAACTTCACTAAGGCAAATTAAATCAGGTTTACTAGTGAAAATATATTGCTTCAGCTGGTCTATATTAGATAGCAGACTTTAAATGTTAACATAAATAAGTACAATACTGTTTTTGTTTATAATACTATCACCAACTGCATTCGACACGTTGTCTTTGTTATTTCTAAGTTACTGGTCCGTTATTACCGCGGGAACGCTATGTATATATTTAATTTTGATTTTTTCGCCTTTATTCCTCCGTTGTTCATATTCACACTGGACTTTATTTAAAATTCTTTATTCGCAACCATATATGTAATGTTAAAATTCCTGACCTCATTTGAGTGGGGGAAGTCGTACATTTCAGCCCGCTACATCCCGCACTCACTTCCCGCTCAAGTGCGGGAAGTGAGTGCGGGAAGTACATTCCCGACCGCTGAGTAGGTAGGGACACTGGAATCTCGTTGATCCATTCATGCGCGTCACAACCTGTCGTATCATAATACAATAATAATTTTTCCAATTATTGTTTAGAATAAAGTGGTTGCGAATAAAATAGTATACAAACCTCGACAGGAAGTTTCCTTAGTCTCGAGATAATAGCTGATTTCGACGCTTCGCGTCTCAATCAGCTAACTAATCTCTCGACAGTAATGAAACACTTCCCATCTCGGGCTGTAATATACTATTGCTGGAGTTTTGTTCGATCGCAGGCTACTTTACATTTTGTAATTTTATTTTTATTTCGTAGAATTTGTAAAGCATCGTCTTTGTTTTGAAACATTACTCTGAATGGTCGTATTTTTTATGCATTCGATGGTCCTAATCTGACTACCTTAAGATTCATAGTACTGATATCCATTACTGGTCCGAATACTTCAGTTACACGTTTCAAATCTTCAGATATACGTACGTCCTTGTCTTGAGATTTTGACTCGTTTAGACTATAAACAATTACATTTTTGCGCACCAATCTCTCTCTTTCAATTCTGATATTACATTCTCCACTTGCATATCTTGTGTTTGTCCATTATTTTGGTTTATATCTCTCTGTAACTTTTCAACCATCGATTTCAGGGATTTTATTTCATTATCTTTGGTGTCACATTTTACACACACGAATTTAATACTCTTGTTTTACCACGTATAAGAGTTACTTCATGGGTTAATTTGCTGTATGATAGATGTACCATTTTTACAGTTATCACACGTTATATCGGTATTAATGCGAATAAATTGATACAGAATGATTTTGTAAGTGCAGAAATTGTATGAGCGTTACGTATTAAATGTTTATAAGCCAGCAAACGGCAAGTTAACTGAAAGGTAAACGACAAACAGTGCAAAGCAATAATTGCAATAGAGCAATGGAAAAATGAAAGCAACCGATCGAAAGACAATTAGTGAGATGCTAAAAGAACTCCAAGTGTATCAGTGCATTATAAAACAAAGTGATTTAAAAGCAGAGCAAAGTGTGCTGACATTTATTCCAAGAAAAGGACAATTTAGTGAAAGTGCCAAGACATAACATCAAAACTGTAGTCCATAAGTGCAGACATGTAATCAAACCTAATTTCTTTTAAACAATTGTAAATCTAATTGCTTAGTTACGAGACAGTCAATTACCAAAATTAATCACACAAGCTTAAATTTTTCATGTTATAGAGTTCCACATGTACTGTATTAAATTGTGAACAAAGTCTTTTGTGAAGCCAGTTTCGTGTTAAAGTTATTCACCAAGTTGCCGCGCATCTGTGGGTGTAATTTTCCCAAGTGTAAGAGCTCACAAGATAGTAGATTTAAACCAGCAAGCTATTTTCAAGCTAGTATTTGCCGTGGCGTCCTTCCAGTGTGTCAACCAACAGTGGAGCACCTCTTCAAAAAAGGTATGATTCCATAAAAACTAGGAGCAGCAGCCTTGTAGAAACTGGGGTTCGTCAAGAATAGACCTTTGCCGAGAAAGTCAACGTGTTTTCAGAGTCCCAGGTTTATTGAGCTTCGAGTAATTTAGCTGGCGACCCTAAAAAGTGCGAATTGAGGCGGCGGTTGCAGTTTTTGCCGGAAATTGAACAAAAGCGAATCACGCATGGGTTTAAGTCACACTAGAAACAAAACGAGTTCAGCCGTTGCTACGTCACAGAATTAATCGTAGTTACCTGATGCATTCTTACCATTTTGGTGTTTAACATTCAATTTTACGCTATTTTTGCACGACTGATCATCTTGTTTGCTGCACTAAATTTAGAGGTTATTTAACTGTCAGTTAAACAGTACATTTGCTCCAATATCAGAAAGTAATTGTCATACAATGAATTATTTATCATACAAAGTTTTCTACTTAATTTTATGAACCGACCCCCTGAGTTAAGAATTGTTTCATGTTCACCGAAGCTAAACCCTAATTTATTGCATATAAATAAAATATGGAACGAGCAATAAACCATTTATTTTTGGTAATTATTATTACATTCTTTTAATTTGCCCTAAGTTTGACAGGCAAGTTCTTAATTGAAACTTTCATTTCCATAAAGTGTAGTATTCCTTGCCCTAATTATAAATGTTATTATATCCCATTTTAAGCGAGAGTACTATTATAGTATACATATTTAAAATGCTTAAATAATAAAGAAATACATAATCTTTAATTTTTTTATCCCTTTCCTACTATTACTAATTATTATATACCAAACAATTGTTGTTCGACGAATTTCTGGAACTTATTGTGTTCGACTTATTATAAGTAATGCTATTTTTCTACTTCAAAACAATAAATTGCAGTTGGACCATCGTATAAGGATCAACCCTACCGAGCACATTAGTGATAACATGTGAAGATTAATTTGTTTGTATTTTATACTGAACTTAGAGTAGTAAGTATTGTTATTTATTTAAAATTTTATCTGGCAAATGTTTTGATGGCGAATTGTACCTACCGCGAATCGGCGACGACGAATCGGCACAGACCAATCGGCGAGGGCAAAATATCCTTGACCCATTTAGTTCTAAACGAATTCAACTTCCTAATATATCAAAAGTTTTGCGACAAACTGTTTAACTAATAAGCTACTGCATGTACGATTATGAAGCCACGACCACTTGTTACTAATTATGAAAAGATCGTTCTGAAAATATTTTTGAAATTATTACTACCACAGTTGTTGGAATGAAGAAATCCCCATATGGGGAAACAGCGTTCATTAAAGCAACTATTACAATACTAGCAGTAGTTTTCATATACTTTAACTTTTTTATTTGCAATGGACATACAATTCTAAACATGGGTTGCTAAATGCAAAAATCTAACGTTGCATCTAAACATGTTCAAAGGGAAACAGGCAAATTAAACTATTAAAATTTTTTTTTTAAATATTTTGTTACCTCTTGTAGCAATTACTAAGATGTCTTTGTGTTCTTGGTTGAATAATTTGTGCTGCTCAATCCAATTGCTGACAAGTTATAGCTATTAATATAACGAGAATATTATGCGATTTATAATAATCGAGGACGTTGCTAGCCGACGAGGCGATAGCCGAATCGAGTAGCAACGTCCGAGATGGTTTAAATTGCAAATATTCGAGTTATATTTTCAGCTTTATCGTATCATCGAAGCAAGTAATTTTAAAACAAAACACTGATTTTGTTTACATTGAATTGAAAAAATTTGTCAAAAGTTTTGCCACGTTTGATCGTTCCTGATAAAAGTGATGGAAGATTTTGGTGTCTCCGCACGTATTTTAAAGTTAGCAGAAAGTGTGAAAATGGATTTGTGGCCAGAGAAGTCGAAAATTCAATACGAAAAAGAATATCGTATTTTTTGTGAGTGGCGAGACAAGGAACAGGTTCGAGGTGCTGGAGAAACCGTTTTGCTGGCGTATTTCGCAAAACTTTCAAATGAGTATTCCCCTTCATCGTTATGGCCGAAATATTCCATGCTACGAGCTTGTTTGGAACTAAAAGAAAGAATCGAAATTGACAAATATGGTTCGTTGATCAAATTTATCAAAAAGAAGAATGTTGGATACCGACATAAAAAATCTTCAGTACTGACGAAAGAACAAGTTGATGAATTTTTGCGTACAGCTCCAGATGAACCATTTTTGATGATAAAAGTAGCTTTCTTGATTGGACTTGCTGGAGCTTGCAGAACGAATGAATTGGTGAAGATGTCTACCGATGACGTTGAGATTTTAGAGAATAAGGTAGTTGTTACTGTTCCTGATTCAAAAACTTACAAAAAAAGATTTTTTGCGATTGTGTCTGAGGGTGATGTCAATCCTGTAATTTTAATTAAAAAATATGCAGCGTTACGGCCGGCTCATGTTATGCATAGAAGATTCTTTGTATCATACAGAAATGGAAAGTGTACTATTCAGCCATGTGGCATTCATTACTCAAACTCGAAAATCCAGCTATGTACACCGGCCACTGCATTAGGAGATCTGCAGCGACCATGCTTGTAAACGCCGGTGGAGGCATGTTAGAACTGCAAGAGTTGGGTGGATGGGAGTCTAGCAAGGTTGCAAAGGGGTATTTAGAAGAAAATCTAGAAAAGAAGATTTCCATTGCGCAAAAAATTCAGATCGGAAGGGTGTGTATGGCAAGTGCTTCTGGTACTAAAGCATCAATAAAAATGTGTGCTGACTTATCTGGGAAAGCTACAGGAGATGTGGCAGTCGAGATGGATGGGAAAGATTTGTCTTTCAGTTTTCATAATTGTGAAAATATTGAAATTAATGTTCAAAAATAATTTTATACTATGTTATAGCTATTTATCGGTTTCAGGATATTAAGCCTTTGTTTACATATACAAAAGTAGGCTGGTAACTAGATCATAACTTATCTGTAGGGTTAAAGAATATTACCCTACATGGCAACCATAACCATATAGCAACCGATAAACTATTGAACAAATCACGGATGTTATGAATCATAACTGCCTTAGAAGTTTTAAAATCCTCGCTCTACGAGCTCGGATTTCAAAACATCTGCGGCAGTTATGATACTCATAACATTCCTAGATATGTTAATAGCTATAACATATCTAGGAATGTTATGAGTATCATAACTGCCGCAGATGTTGTATTGATATGATTCATAACATCCGTGATTTGTTCAATGGTTTATCGGTTGCTGTGTGGTTATGGTTGCCATGTACGGTAATGGACTATTACCGTACAGATCAGTTATGATTTAGTTACCAGCCTACTTTTGTATATGTAAACAAGGCATTAATATCCTGCAACCGATAAATATGTTATCAGTTCTAATAAATTATTACAATATATATATCTGGCTGTAGTGTGTGTGTGTGTAGTATTTTTGGGGAGACTCTAGCGAGTCTAGCAAGTAGGCCTTCGTAGGCCTTTTTTGCCAACCCCATGAACAAGGTCTAGGCATGCAGAGTACCCGGTGCCTTAGTCCTACTTAGAATTTTGCCGAGACTAAGGAGTTCCAACCTTATCAAGGGATCTTTTACATGCTACACATCGTAGTAACATGGGACCCACGGCTTTACATCACTTCCGAATGATGGCATTCTGTAGAGGTTTTCATCCGCATTTTTTTTATTTTTAAAAACCTCACCGGGATCGGGGATCGAACTCTCGACCCTTAGATCAGTAGCCAGAATGCTTACCACTGAGCTATGGAGCCCGGCATATCTGGCTGTAACTAAGGTATTATGTGTAACTAACGTGTTATGGGATTTCTATTATATTATGACCCATATAATTGTACAGAAATATTTGCAATTATAGAGACATAATAAACGATGATACTATAAAGGTGTTTAAACCTTATACACTAAAACACGAAGGGCGGTTACCTATGACGTCACGACCTTGTGACGTTGGATATGGCAGACGTAATGGCCGAGTGTGAGTTGGCTGAACATTGTAGTTCCTCGTTTGGTGGTAATTATTGAATGTAACCAGCTGTGTTTGAATAGATAAGTGACTTAAGGTGGGGCGTTACTCTCAAGAAATTTAACCTAAAATTGCAGTTGCATGACTTCACTTGAAAGCAAACGTTTAATACCGAACCGAACCAAATTAAAACTATAATATATGAAATAGCATACGAAAAAGCATAAACATTCAAGGAAGGTCACTATCGTATTTAAAATTTAGTTATTAATCATGGTTCTGATTAAAATATAACAAATAAAGTGCATTTTCACGTTTAAAAATGCACTTATTTTATTTTTTTCAAAAACCGTGATATATAAACTACATTTTAAATATGATAGTAACCTTCCTTGAATCTTTCTGCTTACTTTCGTATATTTTAGTTTTAATCTGGTTCAGTATTAACCATAGTGTCTGCTCTCAAGTGAAGTCATGATAACTGCAGTTATGCTATTTAACCGAGAGCACATGTACGTAGAAACCTGCCTGTGATGACGTCACGTTGTAGCGCCGAGGCCTCGTCTCTAGTCGGTCCTAGTTTAAAGTGACTATTTAATGATAAACTATTGCCCGTTCTAGAAAATTAGCAAACCATGGGTTAAAAAGTTAATTAAAAATTATGGTTTTGAACAAAACACTACCAGGTCGAAAGAGACAGCAAAAACAGTAATTATGACAATTTCCAGAACATCAGTTTTAGTCAAAATGCTGCTGTCCTCATATATCAAATCCCGTAGTATAACACAATACACAATGTCATCCATATAAATTCGTAGTAGTTTGTAGCCAAAATACTGAATCTTCCAATTGTTCATTTTGAGAATCAAAATGAAATAAAGCGTTGTATGTACCACGTACCTAATCACGATTATAGCTCTCGGGAAATTTAACGCTCTCCGCTTCGCGTCGCGCTTTAAACATTCCCTCGTGCTATAATCTATTGATTATGTCCTTAATACATAAATAACTATTAATAGGCCAAAAGACGATCTCAGATGGAAATTCACGCTACTGCACTACATATTCTCGTAGCGACGAGAAACAATTTTGTTAGAGGTTTAGAAGATGAGTTGATAAGAAAATGTGACATACCATTCTGAGCAACCCTATGTACTGCCAACCTTAATGGTTGTAATTGTGACTACACGGTCAATAAAATGTTGAAAACTTAAAATGAGTCATAGTTTCTGCAGGTCCTTTTACATATATTCCAATGTTTCCCAATTCTGTTAAATAATCAAAATCTAAGTTTATTGTCCATACCATATTTATTTTTCAAATTAATATTTATGATTTATGTAAATGCTACGCTGATATTCTACGTCTTCCCAGCACAAAAAGCTTACTCAACAATAGTTAGTATATAGAAAAGAGACAATGTAGCACGTGCCTTTTTCTTAAAGAAGGCGAATTACATTTGATACGTTCTAACACTAAGTTCAACATATCGCCATGTTGGAGATAGAGATACATTTCTCGTGGTTCATCCCTTAGTTTTATAAAATCCAAAATAGGGCATCGTTGATATATTTCCAACAAATCATTACGTTTTCAAACAATAGCTAATCTAATTCATCTTACCTCAGCAGCAGCACGAAGACAAGAAGGCTGCTGACAGACTGGATATTGCTCATGATGAGGTCGTCGGGGCCACGTAGCGGCGAGGGCAATCACGACAATCAACAACACAAACACCAGCACCACCAGGGCGACAGCCACGTAAAGTCCGGTACGAGAAAGTCCAGTTCTGTCGCACAAGCGTTGCTCCGTATCTTCCAAAAACCGCGGCTTGCGGGATTTGCTTTTAAACTCTATACAGGGGTCGTTCTCGGAGGGCTCCGTGATTTTGGGCACGTCGGTGCCGTTTTTGTTCTGCTTAGCAGCGTCTTCCGCCATTTTCCTGGTGATAGTCCACGTGACAGCACTAAACACACTCACCGCATTTCACCGCAATTTTTACTCGCCAGGAAACACAAGAAAACTTCAGCTCCCGTTTAGCCAATGCTTTGTTGAAATTGCGATCAATCAGCACGTCACATTATACAAACTGTATAAACCCGCATATATACAAGGTGGTTTACAGCACGTGTCACCGCCACTATTTAGATGTTAGCTCGCTCCCTAGCTCACGTGTTACAGCTCGACAGGTGATTCTTTTTCCTGCAGTCCGTCTGAAACAAATAAAACAAATTAAGAGTTTTGTTAGCAGTCATTCGTGAATTTACAAGACTTACAATTACTGCATAGTTGAGAATACAGTTTAATATTGTTTTCTTATTTGTCATCCAATTATAAATTATTAGAAAAATTAACGATAGATCTAAAATTACCTCCAGAGTCAGTAAACAGATTAAACAAACAAAAAACATACTTTATATAGGAGTACAACCCAAACAGTTGGTTTTTTTATTTCCAAATATACATATACCTTAATTGTCGAGTATTTCGTAACACTCAAAACAACTGAAAAAATAGTAGATAATAATATCAACGTTTGAAAAAGCTGTTTTGCTGCTCGCATCATTGGTGAGAAGAAACATGATCAAAATAAACTTAGCAGTTTGATCCATGATTTGACAACTGAATGACAGCTACCTATATGATTTTATTTCGTAGAATCCATAATTACAAAATATACGACTACGTATACTGAATGCAAAGTTTTCTTCTGGTAGAAATAAATTTCGTGAACAAAAAATATTTAGCAACATGGTGTTTTCCCAGAGGTCGTCCAAAGTCAGATCTAATCTCCTCACCACCCAACAAGACTTTTTACTTTCCTCGTCTAAAGACGAAGAAAGTAATGTGATCGTGAAAAAATCACCTTACACGATTTCTTCCGATCTTCATATTTCAAAGCCTCTGGATGACGAAAGATATGATTTCTCAATTCCCCCTGTCTGTTCGTCTGTCAATCTGTCTGTCCGTCTGTCTGTCAGTCTGTCTGTTGGCGGTATAGCTCAAAAACTATTAGTAAGAGGAAGACGATATTTTGCATGTCTACCTAGCACGAAACCGAAAATGCTTTGGGTCATATACAGGGCACCTTAAAAAAATTAAATGTTGCCTATTTTTGCTTTAACGCAATAATTGATAAAAGTAATCATTTGCACAAAGCTCAGGTTTTTATCCTTGATGAAAACGGGACCAGAGATACCAGGTAACACTGTAAAAAGGCAAAAATCTAATGTACAGCCATCGATGCGCGCCGCACTTGCGAGGGAAGTTCCGAGTAAAGCCCTTTGCGGGACCACCACATTTGCTAATACATTTGATAAAAGCTGTAAATTATGAAAGCCTTTAGATATTAGAGTTCAACATGAAAAATGCTAGATTAATCAATCTAAAGTTGCACAATATAGTCACTAACTAATCGTAGTTAACAGCCTGTTATTGAATCTTCAGTTTTTATACAAACAATCAGTTTCTATGGCTCTACAGCGACCGTAAACAGAACACCTTAGACATTTAAAAAACGGCATCAATGGCGTATGGCATAGGTAGTGACGTATGAAGTTACAGTAGTACCTCTGTACCCTCTGTACGCAGACACGTGATTTAGCATTATCAACAACCTACAACAACCTCGAAATTCAACACCCATGCAATGTGTTCCCGTTTCCGGTTCTATAGGAAATAGTATTTTGCACCATATATGGCTATCTTAATGCACAGTTTTATTACCTATTCAACACTGTAAATATTGTTGGACACAATAGCCTACTCATAAAAAGTAGCTGATAAAAGTATCAGTATTACTAATTGTATTTGTTGCAAGTTTTAAAACAGTTATCTATGCGACTTTTGTTTTTCCTTCTCAATAGAGAGGTGCAATTAATATGATTAAGTGACATACTATTGACAAGATTTGTAGGTGGGATTTTTCAACAAAAAATTGTCAAGAACTGCTAACAACTTCGAACACGTTTTTCTTCGCCCATATTTTTGGTTTTAGGCATAAATTCTACTTTAATGTTTGTAGGTATTTTCTGGGATACCAAGGATGCTACTGTACTTTCAGTTTTATGAATAATTAAATTAAATTGTTACAGGTAGCCCTTTGTGGTGTGTTACTACTTACTACCTTTACATATTCATAATTAAGTTTTGTTTATAAATTGTATTAACACTTGTATTCTCCAAATATAGTTATTTGAATTAAACAATCTGAAGAGAAGGAGTTGCCTAAACAGTATAAGAGGTAGTGAAAATAAGAATTTCAATTTTCGTAACATTTTTTTAGCATGCACGATGAAGTTTATAGACTTCGTTCTTGCCTTTATCGAAAAAGCATCGTAGACAGAAAAATAAGGTTTGCACATTTAGTTATTCATCTACATACGTTGTTGTTATTCGTTTTACGCTTATACAGTAAAAAATATGCTTATTCGGTTGTATTTTCGCAGAACGTCATTTCCAAACATTTATTAAAACTTAATTCTAATTACACCTTTGCCTACTCGAAATAGACCCAATCTTACATTACATAACCTTAGTTTTTCTTTCCCGTATTGAGTGAAACGACACACAAAATATATACGTTGTTCCAAAATGCTCAATCCACCAATAAGATAAAATAACAGCGTAATAAAATTTTACCTTCGCTACCGAATTATTGTCAGAATTGTCGTTAATTATATGAACGCATTTGTAGAGTATCAATTAATGGGGGTACAGCAAAAGCGACTCAAGTAGAAATAAAATGTCAATTTTGCTTTCGTTGGCGAGTCATTGTAAAAATGATTGTTAATTATCAATCCATAGTTGAGTATGAATTAATGAGCGTAAAGTAAAGCAAAATTACGGATTATTTTCAAAATTGTCATTAATTCTCAGCCTATGCATTGAGTATCGATAGTGAGTGTAAAGTAAGGTGAAATCGAGAAAAATAAAATGCCAGTTGTGATTAGTTATCAAGGTATAGTCAAAATTATAGTTAATTATCAACCTGCACCTAAGTAGGAGTTGAAGTAAAACAAAATCATAAAGTAATAATATTTCGATTTTGCTTACATGATCGAGTTGTGAAAATTATGGCTATCGATTCATTGTCAAAGTTATGGTTAATTATTCACAAATTTCGATTTGCTTCAGTTATCGAGATATTGTTAAAATTATTGTTAACTAGCTGACCCGGCAAACGTTGTTCTGCCCAAAAATAATTTGTCTCTGAAACCCCGTTTCACCACCATAGAGTTTTAATTTTATGTCATGTCCACCTCTTGGACTAAAAATAAATGCCATTTTCGCAATCAACGTCCCAAAAAACCACAATAACGACACCCATATCGATTTTTAGGCTTATTTACCCTATTTCACCGCCAAAGGGGTTGATTTTCGGAAAATTACGAAATACGTGTTTGCTTATTTGTTTCTAGGAGTACTCCTACGAAATTTCAAGTGGAAATTTCTATTTAATATTATTTTTCCATACAAAACTGGAACCCCCATTTTACCCCTTTAGGGGTTGAATTTCGAAATATCCTTCCTTCTTCCTTGTACATGCCCGGGCACAATATTACGTCAACCTATGCGTGTATGTTTTTAAACATTACTTGTCCATTGTTCTATTCCGGTTTCTCCATCCTGAAAAAAATTTATTTTCTTTATTTTCCGAGTTTTCTACTCCGAATTTCCCATTTTCCTCTTCGAAAAACGATTCGGAAACGAAAACATACGAAATCCCATACAAAAATACCATACAAAATCATCTTTTTGATTTTCCGAATTTTCCGACTTTTCCGGTGAATTTTCCCAAAATTGCCTTTCATACAAACCTTGTCCTGACAATACGAACACAACAAAAAAAAGAGCCAAATCGGTTGAGCCGTTCTCCAGTGATGATGTAACATATGTACACAAAGAATCATTGAAAATGAACAGGGCTATGCAACCAAGATTGCAGTAGTTGATTTACGTTTTCTGAATGGCCTATACATGATTTGAAATATTATTTACATCGACAGTTCTATAAAAATTTTGAAAATTACAGTAGCCTTCTAAAAACATTGTTTCAAATGTGTAACATGTGTTGCATAACCCTGTTCTTTTTCAATGATCGTGTGTGTACATGCGGCAATTGATTTTTATTTATATAGGTTATTGACACATTCGTTGAGTATGAACCAATGAGGGTAAAATAAGACGAAGTCACAGAGTAATAAAATTTCTATTTGACTCAGATATCGAGATATTGTCAAATTTATCGTTAATTATCAACACGTACGTTTAGTATGGGTTAATGAGGCTAAAGTAAGGCAAAGTTATACAGTAATAGTATTTTAATATTCTTTTTATTATCGAGTGATTGTCAAAATTATCGATAATTATACAGCCTTACATTGAATATAGGTAATGCTGGCGAAGTAGGGCGAAATTGGAGAGTAAGAAATTTTCGATTTTGCATTTATCTAGTTATTGTCAAAATTATCGTTAATTATCGACGCATACGTTGCGTATAGGTTAATCAGGGTAAAGGAAGATAAAACCACAGCGTAATGAAAGTTATATTTTGCCGTCGTTACCGAGTTATTGTCAAAATTATCCATAATTATCTAGCCATATATTAATAGAGGCGAAAGTAAGAAATTACAACGCAACAAAATTCCGATTTTGCTTTCGCTATCGAATTCCTATTGTCTAAATTATCGTTAACTAGCTGACCCGGCAAACATTGTTTTGGATTATGACAGGATGGGGAAAACCCTTCAAATCATTAAACACAGAATCATAAAAGTATGACTGCAAATAGAAAGTCGTACAGTGTATAAAAAAACACACTTTCGATATTTTCCAATTTTCCGGCTTTTCCTTTGGATTTTTCTGAATTTTCCTTTTTGATAAACCACCTCGGGAGTAAGACGAACAATACAAAAAAAGAAATCATCCAAATCGGTCAAGTCGTTCTCGAGATTTTGCGTTACTAACACACGGCGATTGATTTCTATATATATACAGACAGATCAATAGAAAAACCAATTAGGGCAGGCTGTGCAGTCTATGTCAAATTCGAGATTTGCAGGTTAAGTTTTACGTCAGTCTGTGTCAAACAACAAACAAAACCTAACCTACTAATCTCGAATTTGACATAGACTAACAACATACTTCAGTACTGCCAAACGTAGTATAACACATATCACAGCCTGCCCTAATTGGATTTTTTATTGATCTGTCTGTAGAAGATAGATAGATAGATTATCAACGCTTACGTTGAGCATAGGTTAATGGGGGTAGAGTAAAGTGAAATTACAGAATAATACAAGTTAAATGTTGCCTTCGTTTTCCAGTTATTGTCAAAATGATTGTTCATTATCGATCCATTCCTTGAGTATGAGTTATTAAACGTAAAGTAAGGTGATATCATGAAAAAATCAAATTCAAATTTTGCTTTCGTTATCGAGTTATTCTCATAAGTATTGTTAAGTATCGACCCATCCGTTGAGAATGGGTTCACGAGGTTAAAGTAAGATGAAACCATAAAGTAATACAATTTCTATTTTGGCTTCGTCATTGATGTGCTATCAAAATTAACGTTAATTATCAATCCATAAGATAAGTATTATGTAATAAAGGTAAGATAAAATTACAGAATACTAACATTTCAATGTTGCTTTCATTAAGGACTAAATGTCAAAATTAGGGGTGAAGGGTGAAGCAGAAATCACAGGGTAATAAAATTTCGATTTTGCTTTTATTGAGTTATGGTCAAAATTATAGTTAATTATTCACCCACGCGTTAAGTATCGATTAATGAAGGTAAATTAAGGTGAAATTACCGACGAAGAAAATTCCAATTTTCCTTTCGTAATCGAATTATTGTCAAAATTATTGTAAATTATCAACCCATATGTTGAGTATGCTTTAATGACGGTAAAGCAAAACGAAATTACAGAGTAATAACATTTCTATTTTGGTTTCGTTATGGAGTATTGTCAAAAGTGTCGTTACATTTCGACTGATATGTTGAGTATGGGTTAATGAGGGTAGAATACGATTAAATCATAGAGTAATGAAACTTATATCGAGTCATTGTTACGTTACGTTGCGTATGGGTAGTAAATGGGCTGTAAAGTAAAACGAAATCAAAGAAGAATTACATTTAAATTTGCCTACTTTATCGAGTTGTTCTCAACATGATCGTTAATTATCAGCACATAGGTATGGGTTAATGGGGTTAAAGTAATAATAGAATTTAGTTTAATTTTTCTTTCATTAACGCGCGGTTGTCTAAATTATAGAGCCATACGTTGAGTATCTATAGGTTAATAGGAATGAAGGCAAAGGTGCGTATCGATTAGTGAGGGTAAAGTAAGGTCAAATCACAGAGAAATATAACGCCAATTTTCATTATCGACCTATTGTGCAAATTATCAACCGCACGCTATTTATGAGGGTAAAATAAGGTAAAACCACAGACTGATAAAACTTCAATTTTCACCTACGCATACGTTGAGTATTAGGTGATGTGGATAAGGTAAAGCGAAAAACATAGAAATAACATTTCAATAATGCACTCGTTATAGAGTTGTTTGAGCTGTTGAGTATGTGTTAATGAGGGTAGAGAAAGGCCAACTCCCAGAGAAACAATTTTCTAATTTTCCTTTCAACATCGAGTGGTTGCCAAAATTATAGATAATAAGGATAAAAATAAAGGTGGAGGAGAAATCACAGCGTAATAAACTCTTGATTTTGCTTTAATTGTCAATTTATGGTACGATAAAAACTATCGTTAATTATTGTGTAAATTATCGTTGGGTAATTATCAACAGACACTCTGTTAATGAGGGTAAACTGAGGTAATACCACAGAAGAGTAAAACTTCGATTTTGCTTTCACTGTGGATTTATGCTCATAATTATCGTCAATGATCGAGACCGATCTTCTTTTGAGAATGGGTAATGAGCGTAAAGTAAGATAAAATCATAAAGTAATACAATTTCTATGTTACCTTCGTTATCAAATTACTATCAAAATTAACATTAATAATCTACCCATACGCTGAGTTGCTGAGTATTAGGTAATGACGGTAAGGTAAGGCGACATAACATAGGATCAACATTTCAATGATTCATTCGATTTGTTTTCACAATTATAGTTAAAACAGGACACCGGCTTAATAAAAAAGGAAGAAAGTTATTAATTGACGCATACATTGAGTATTAATTAATGCGGGAAACGAAAGGCAAAGTCACTGAGTAATAAAATTTCGGTTTGCCTCAGTTATCGAGATATTGTCCAAATTATCGTTAATTATCGACATACACGCTGAGTATGCGTTAATGAGGGTAAAGTAAGCCGAAGTTAGAGAGTAATAATATTTTAATATGTCTTTTATTATCGAGTAATAGTCCAAATTATCGATAATTACATAGCCTTACATTGAATATGTGTTAACGCTAAGAAAGGCAAAGTCTCAGGGCAATAATGTTTTAATTTTCTTTTCATTAACGAGTGATTGTCAAAATTATAGATGATAATTATTCAGCCCTATGGAGAGTATAGGTAATAAGGTTGAAGACAAAGATGAAGGCGAAATCACATCGCAATAAAATTTCGATTTTGCTTTCGTGATCCATGTATGGTCAAAATTATCGTTAATTATCGACCCACACGTTGAGTACGGGTTAATGAGAGTAAAATAAGACGAAATCATAGACGTTTCGTATGGGGTGATGAGAGTAAAGTACGGCAAAACCATAGAGTGATTATAATTTAATTTTCCTTTCATTACCGCTCAATTGTCTAAATTATGGATAATAATTGTCGAGCTATACGTTGATTATATGTTAATAAAAGTGGAGGCAATATCACAGCCTAATGAAATTTCGATTTTGCATTCGTTATCCGGTTTGGTCAAAATTATCGTCAATTATTTATCGAACCATACTTTGAGTATCGATTAGTGAGAGTAGAGTAAGGCCAAATCACGGAGAAAGAAAATGCCAATATTGCTTTCGTTATTAAATTATTGTCAAAATAATCGTTAACTGCCAATCCATACGTTGAGTAAATGGGGTAATGGGGGTAGAATAAGACAAACACCTAGAGTAATAAAACTTTGATTTTGCTTTCGCTATCGAGTTATTGTCTAAATATCATTAATTATTTACCTATTCGTTGCATATGGGTTAGTAAAGGTAAAGTAAGGCGAAGTCACAGAGTAATAATGGTTTAATTTTTCTTTCATTATCGCGAGATATCGATGATAATAATAAATTATCCAACTACACGTTAAGTATACGTTAATAAGGATGAACGCGAAATCACAGCGTAATAAAATTTCCATTTTGATTTCGTTATTGAGTTATTGCCAAAATTATCGTTACTTATCAACCCACACGTTCGGTACGTCGTAAAATGAGGCGAAATCACAGAGCAACACAATTTCCATTTTGTCTTCTTATCTAGTTATGAAAATTAATGTTGATTATCGACGTTAAGTATTAGGTAATGGGGGCAAGATACGGCGAAATTACAGATAAAATTTCAATGTTGTTTATGTTATCGAGTTATTTTCAGAATAACATTTAGTTGATAATTATGTTGAGTATCAGTTAATGAGGGTAAGACAAATTCAAAGACGAATAATAATTCGATTTTCTTTCCGTTGTTTTTGATTTTAAGAATTCGCAATTAAATAATATATAATAAAACATATAAGCAAGAAAACAGTTACTAAATAAATTTTAAAAATTTGCTGTCAAAAACTAACACGAAAGTACATTATTCTATTAATGTATTGACATAAATTAAGCCTTTTAAAATCAACTGCGGGTCTGTACGTTCTATATACGCTTTTATCTACGACAGTGTGTAAAATTGACTTTAAGTTAGCAGTTTTAAGTTTGTAAAACGACTGTTTAATAACATTTTTCATTAGTTGGTCGTCAGTAGCAACGTGTTTTAAAATTTTTAATCACGAAAATATACGACCTGCGTAAAGCATCTTTAGTTTAAATTACTATTTATCCAGCGCTTTCTGCCCTTTGTAGCCTAACTTTATCTATTAAGTAAGCTACACTGGCAAACGAGTCTCTTCAGTTTCGTCTATTATACAAAATCAAGTAAACTGAGACGTAGGTGGCCAAAGCACTGAAAAGCGGTATTCAGAAGGCTGCTAACCATAACCTAACTATGAGACGATGCACCATTATGTTGAAACCATATTCGTTGACGTATTTATGGTAGAATATGATCGTATAGATCACATAATGTTCGTTGCAGAAGTATAACAGAATACCTTTAAAATATTATACAGTAAATATTAGCCCTTGACAAAATTGCTTAAAAGTTTTGCATATAAACAATTAAAAGGCCAGTGTATTTGACGACGTCTTTTCAGCGTGTAGTGCCTATTTTTAATTGAATGCAGATTATTTGTGTTAGTAACACTGTTTTACCACTTAGCATTCTTTGCGGCGTAGAGGCAACAGCGTAATTAGCTTGCTATCTCCAGAAATTTAGTCACAGTTTGTCATTTTCAGTACGCAAAACGGGTACATACTGAGATCCGAGGGGAAAGAGACTGGGCGAGTTAAATCTTGTTGGTATCATTCGTGTACTGGTTTCTAGATTCCCTTCAAACATGTTCTTGAATTGCTTCTTCTTCTTACCATGGTAACTTTTGTCAATGCTCCCGATTTGCTGTTGTAACTTTCCATGATCCAGTAAAATGGTTACATATGTATATGCATTTCTTAATATATCAACGAACTAAAGAAATAGCTTGTAAACAACGAGAACTATCTTAATTTTACAATTTAACATCGAATCCATTGCTAATGCTACAAATTAACGACAATTTCAAAGTCAAAACTTTACTGTCAATATTAGAATTAAATTTCGGCTTAGACTGCGTCGTCTTTGTAGATAAACATCCAGCACTTTTTGGCTTAATGTGCCTAACATCTTGCCAAATCATATTACGCAAGGGTTTGTGCGATGGTTATGTCCTTTGAGGGCTTGTGAACTCTTACAAACCACCCATGAGTTGGTCCGTGTTATTAGAGTAACATGTGAATAAGGATACTTAGGTATATTTGACCTTTTTACTGTTTGTGCACCCATATAGACTAACGTTTCGCGCAGGACATCAAGATATTGCAACTTGCATCATCAGAGTCAAAGTTGCCACTTGAGAACATAGCCACCACACACACCCTTGCTGAGTTCACAATGTGTTAGGCACATTAAGCAAAAAATGCTGGGTGCTTATCTACAAAGACGACGTGGTCTAAGCCGAAATTTAATTCCAATATTGACAATTCGAGTAACCGCGAAAGCCTCGAACATTATACAAAAGTTTACTTTTATTATAAATCCGTATTTAGCGAATGAGTTGTGAGTTTCGGTACACTCTATGTGTACACAAAAAAGTCTACGTTGCTACTAGAATTATATAATTTAAAGAAATCTCAATTTTACATCTAGGTCGGAGGATCCTATAAACGGTGCAGTTCATTCATTACCTGCTATCCTGCATGGACATTCATATGCAATATATCTTGATTAAACCAAACACTAACCAACATAAACCAGCTCCTACTGTATATTAGGACGGAGAGTAACTACACTGTTCATATAACCAACTGGTGCTGCTAATTATTTCATTAAACTACATCTGTGCACTGCAAGTAAGCGACTTGTGCACCGATTTTCACACTTCGCGGGCTCCCACGTCTTCCGGATAAGATCTAGATATCGAGCATACAAGAGGGCAATTCATGCTATCCACGGTTATCACGTTACGCCTTTCCACTCTCACACTTATCTAATACTGATAATAACTGTTTAGACTGAAGGTTGTATGTGCATTTTTATTAATTGTCTGGAGCTTCTGACTAGCTTATAATTACGATAAATAATATCGACGGCTTCACGATATCGCTGTAAAGTGATCCATAAGATAACAGTTAAGTGTCACTTGTACAAAACACAATTTCTGTGCTTACTGTTTGATTCACACAGATGCGTGCATCAAAACCTTTTTGATTATAATTAATCACGTAATTCAAGTCATAACTGTTTTATCTCATTCAAAGGTCGTGGTAAAGCCAAATTTGCATCTTGCCGTATTTGTTTGCCTCTGTTAATGTTGGAAAGGAATTTGTAAGCTTCCCTTAATGGCTTTAAAGCGGATGGATACATTTTCTACTAGAACTTAAGCCGACTTAGCATATTTGGGAATCATGGGTTTATGGATTTCGTTCAATTGCCTCATTGAGAGAGCTTAGCATTAAGGTTTCTTAGAATAAGCATTTTTCCTAAATAACGTGCGATGCTCCGATTGGCTACGCAGGATCGCCTCAGCCAATAGTGTTTGAGCTTGCCCCTCCTTGAATTGGCGAGTTCGTCTCGCTGTAAATTCAGAGTCAGTTAGATTCAGAGCCTCGAGGAAGCAAGTTCAGCTATGCTTTGTGCTAGTTTGCGTTTCGGTCTAACTCCCTGGTAAAGTCGTTTCCAGGTTATTTTGTGTTACGGTTACGCGCAATTCGCTATTTTCGCGTGGCCAATCCAAGCGTGTCACAACAGTTGAAGCTTTTGTAAAAAACCATCGGTCCATCAGTGACGTTTGTAATCGTTGTTACTCAATATACTCGTGTTTGTTAAGTCTTGTTTCACTCCAACAACTAACTGAACCCAAGTTAGGGTTATTAAGTGGCAGTTCCCGGCAATCCCATTGAACCGGAACTCGCAGTGGATTAATTGGGGGCCCCATTCGTGGAAGCCTCTTATCAAGTTAATCGTACAAAAAAACACTTACTATTGTTTTATTTAATATGTACAAGCGATTAGATAATTAATATGTATGTTGATTGAAAATCCTGAATTAAACATAAATGCCTACTGCAACTACTATTGTTGACAAAGTCGTATCATTAATATCCAATTAATTTTGCCAACATTTTACTAAGATTTAAACATTTTTCGTATTGTAAAGTTGCGACTATTTTAAGTTTTTGTAAAAATCCCGTGCCATGTACCTGAATCAGTATCTCCTCCAGAAACCTATTACTTTAAAAGCTGTAATGGTAGAACGTTGTACCTTAAGTGAAACATTGAACGCAAACTAACAGCACCATAAAGATAAAACGTGCACCCATTCAAAATGTCAATCACTCAGAGACTATAAGAACTTACTAGTATTGTACTTTAGCAAACGCTGCTGAAAAGACAGCTAAGGTGTTTCTTACAGACATAAATGCTTCTCGGAAAGACAATAGGGAAGCAGGGCATTTCCACTATTGGAAACCTGCTCAAATTATTATTGTATTATTATATAATCCACAAAATATTAAACAAATCTCTAAACATTTTGTTATAATCCTTTTATATAGATTAGTTTACTTGTATCGGTCTGTATTATGTATTTTGATACACACTGTATATTCAGAACAAGACAAGGTTTAAAAGTGCAATTGAACTCCAACAAATAGCTAGCTATAGAAGATGCAACAATAAATTTAAGTCATCATAAAAAGCCCAAATCTAATAAAGTGGACAAGAATAGCCCAAATGCAGCCCTGCGATTGCAAACTACCCAATTATTAGTAACTGTCTGTAACTACACTAAAGTGACCAACACCATTAGTGCGAATGATACAATAACAGGTCGGCTGTTATAAATCATCTGTGTGCAAAAATAAACTACTGCTAAAAACAAGTTTCATGCCGAATCTGCCTTTGTATTATTTTAATAAAGCGTAACTGGGAAGTGGAAATAATCATTCTGGTAGATACAAGAAATAATGAGCCACTTCCTGACATGATGCTTATAATAAAAACCAAGATAAATTTTATCGTCACCGGTAATACAGCAGCACAGCCTTCTCTAGCTACTCCTGGGTACAGGATAGAGTTTATGACTGGTTCTACCTTGACTCAAATAGCTGCCTCTTCAATTCCAGGTATTTCTGAACGATTACCGAACTGTAACATGGAACCGCGTCGAGCGATGGCCAAGATTAATAGTTTAATGTGCACGAAAGCGATTTAATGTTCCCAGTGGCAGTAAAACTTCTGAAAGTTCGTTAAACCACGATTTGATTTTTTTAAATATTTTTTTTTCGTATTTGCATTCATTCCTTTGCACTTCCCGTTGTTCGGGACGTAATATCCACGTTAATGTTACACTATTATAATTTATATGGCCATTAATATAGCCACTACCTTTATTTTGCCGATATTAATTTCAAACTAATTTTCTGCGAAACTGGATACTAGTACTGTCACCATTTCTTCTAAGGTTGTTTATCTGTAATACTAGTACCTATATCGTCAACGATTCCCAAAATGGCTTACATATTTGCCACCAATATTAATCCCTTTCTGATCGCTAGATCTAATGTGAATTGTTTCGGCCTATAGTTAGACTGCCTCTTTTTAGATTTTTTCGCGCCGTGATTTTCGTCTTGACTGTTCCGTCGCGACAGGCGCTCATACATTCCTTCATCGTTGGTGAATTCATTGTCTTGTCACTCCCGGTATCTAAATGAGCCAAGATGTCTGTCTTTAGCCCCCATTCGAGTTTACGGGCTGTTCTGTTTCCCCGTAGCCGTTCATGTCGTGCGAGCCGGTGCCCCGTGTGAGATTCAGAGGCATCGTTGTGGGAGAGGTTTCCGATTTTATAGTATTACTATATTCTCGATTGAGATGACGCATTAAAGTGAGATTCTTCTAATCTCCTCGAATTCTACTTGATATGTTGCTATGTTGCTTAAATAATCAACGGCGGTGCTAACTCGTACCTTCAAGAATTTAGCATACATGATTGTATGTATTATGTATTATCTGTAACCTCATTTGGCCTGCCGTGTAAAGGCTGGTGCTTGTCTGGCGGTACAATGCTCAACTTGCCCCGTATTCGGGTTACAGAGTTGGAGCGCGCCTTTTGTGCTTGCGCAACAACCATTGTGTGCGGTGTGTGTCTTCGTGATGTTTTGACCTTGTTACTCTATCTCTTAGGTCTGTAGTTCTGAGCACAGCCCGATTCAAATCGCCCCCACGGGATTCGAACCGAGGCTTGCTTAATACAAGCCTAGTGCTTTCCCAACTACGCTACCCGGCTTCTTTTGCATAAATAATTATAGTAACAAAATAATAGATATGGTAAAGATATCTCAATCTAAGTTCTGTAGTAAGAAGAACTACAATAATAAAAAAAATATCACAGAACACAAAGGATCTAACAGAAAAAAGAAGGAAGATGAACGAACAAATAGAAGGGAATCAGGAACAATAAACAGATTCCCAAAGAAATAACATAAAGTATACCGCAACATAAAAACAACATTATTACAAAAACAAGAGAAGCAAATAAAAGTATGAGTATGAATCGGCTTCTACTTTAATTAAAGTATGTATTCGTTTATGATTTACTTCATCGTTGTAATTAGGCACTCGCGTTACAAAGTATAGAGCCGACTGTGTATTACTCAATCCGAAGTCTAAACTCTTCTGCTCAACCTGAAACATGTTAGAATCGTTGTTCAAATTCTACCTGTGTATTTATTAAACTAAATTTCTGCGTATCATGGTGGTATTTCATCAACTCCATCTATGTTTGGCTTTACGGCGACACCGTGAGCTTGCAATTATTCACTAATCAACCTGCCAGCCAAATTACTAAGACACTTGTTTGTAGCTTAAGTTTTCAACTCTATGTGTGCTAGGCTAATGTAATTGTTTGTGTAACTTTTATGCCACTTACTTTTTAGACAAACTATTCTGAATTAGGCAATTTCTCGCAAACAGCAATGGTGTTTTTAAAGCTCCTGTAATAATCTCCTAGCAATTGAGCTGGTTGTGCTTAAAACTTTCTCATGTAGCGTTGGTTTTAGTTTGTTGTATCAATTTACTGCTCTTAATATAATCGTGTTCATATTATCCTTGGTTCTATGTACGGCTAATGTAAGTAATTTATGTAACAGACCTTTCTAACTCTGTGTCAGGTCGTAGCGAATTCAACTGCACAAATTTTAATAATTTTAAGAGTTTTCTTAAGTTAATGGACATATCGGTTGTAGTTAAAGACTTTTTGGCACCCCCTGATCATTTAAACACCGTTTGCTAATTTAGAAAAGAACCCCGCGCCGTCCTTTGTTGTAGCTGGTCGGCTCTCCGCGCCTGGAGGTTTGTTTTTTCACTCTGATTTATTTAGGGCTTGAGTCTAATTTGTTGTCGTTCGTGTCATTCTTAATTAGTAACATTTATAAGAATGTAACATGAACAAGATTTTATGAAAATGCAGAACATGCAGGCCGTAAGATGAACTTTGAAAAACGAAGTAAATGACAAACCTTGTAATGAGTAACAACCAATATATGCGTCAATGTAATCGAACAAGTACATGCATATAAATATCTAAGCCACGAAATACAAATAAGAATATGAATAACCCTGACTAGCGTTTGGGAAACTGAGTCGCATAGTAAAAGCGACATTCTAATGTGTCTTAAAAAGAAAGTGTACGACTAATGCGTTCCACCGATATAAACATACGGAGTAGAAACTCGCACGAAAGATGATAACTACAGAAGGTGGAATTGAACCAAACGAAGAAATCCGAAGAACGAAAATTCAAACTGCGGTCGAAAAGAATCGCACTAACATGAAACTGGGCTGGTCATATGGTTATGATCCAAGATAGATGATGGTTAAAATCACTTCTAGAGCGAAGACAAGAGACACCAAAAAAAAATCATGGATGATCACCTAAAACCGACGACTTGAAAAAAGCAGTAGGCAATTGAATTCAAACAAAACAAGATACACGGCAGTGGAAAATAACGAGGGAGTCCTATATCCAGCAGTGGATACGAATGGCTGGATAAAGAAGAACTACATGAAGACAACTACATGAAGAAGAAGAAGAAAATACGGCATCTCCCTATATATCGATTTTAGAGCGTTTGTCGACGTCCGATCCAGCTTTTTTTTTGTCTTCCCATTGTCCCTCATGTAAATTGCATTCGCTCATCGCTTTTCTGATTCCCTCATTCCAAAATTTTTTCAGCTTTTCCCCTTTTACGTCGTTGCTGAGGTATCCATCTTATAACTTGTTTAGGTAGCCTTTCTTCCGTCATCCGTTGGACTTGGCCATACTAGGGATCTGCAATCTAGATCGATTTTTCAGAAGATCGATTCTTTTACTCGCGATTCTCGATCTTTTGAACGATCTTTCTATTTCCAATTTTTTATAAGATCGATTCTTTTGCCGACAGATCGGGTTTTCGATCTTCGATGGCATAGCGACACAGGAAATTCTGTCACCGCGGTGCGTGCCACCAGCTCTCTGTTAAAATAATTTATAGATTACTTACGTTAAATGACCGTTAGCGCCATCTATGTTTAAAAAGTAAACAAACTCCATTTTACAAGAAATTATAGAAATCTAACAACATTAATTTTACGTTGTAAATAAGATGCTTTATATAATGTGTAATTATTAAAGAAATCTGTAAGATGAATGAAAGTTTTAGCAAAAAATCGATCTTTAGGAAGATCGATCTTTTGTACCACGATTTTAATAGTATCGATCTTGTGGATTCCGATCTGGATCGATCCAGAAGATCAATCTTCTGGAGAGAATCGCACATCCCTAGGCCATACCATATAAATTGCAGTCTTTCGATATCTTTCATAATTGTACTATCTTGTACCCCCATTTGTTGTCGCACCATTTCATTTCTCACTCTATCTCTACGCAAAATTCCTGCAGATAGTCTTAATGCATTCATCTGTGTTGTTTCTATCTTTTTCTTGTTCTTTTTCTGTAATTCTCCATGTTTCGGCCTCGTAACTGCTTTTTATCATTGTATTGTAGACGTAATAATATTCTGTGTTTGTTATGTTATTATTCCATAGGATTCCCTTTAGATATGCTATTGCTTTCTTTGCTTGTTCTTATCTCGATTTAATGTCTTTATCGTCTGTTCCACTTTCGTCAAATACTATTCGTAGATATTTCTATTCGCTACGATATTCTATTTCGTCTGATACTTCAAGAATTAGGTTACTTTGATTTGTTCCTACATACTTATATTTTGTCTTTTGTAGATTCATGTCGAGGCCTCGATCTTTATATATTCCTTTTAACTAGCTGGTCTTATACTCCAGATCTTCTTTATCTCCAGCAGTAGCAACTTGTCATCGGCGAATTGCAATGTATAGGCGGTTGTATGCTCTAGCTCTATACCCACAACTGAGCATTTTCGTTTTCCATTGTTTCAATGCCCTCTTTATATATTTTTTGAAAATAGTGGGAGAGATGCAGCAGCCTTGTTAGAGTCCTTTACTTACAGTAAGTGGTTTAGACATTTTATTTCCAACTTTTATTCTAGATGTAGTGCTCTTGTACAATTTTGCAATTTTAATTAAGATATGGTTAATATTTGATTGTCGCAGAACATCCACAGTATGTTGGTAGGGCGTAGGGATCGAAGCATATGCATTTGTTGAGTCTACAATTAACAAGGGTGTATCTTTTATCTATTGTCTGCTTCGAATACGGTGTAACAAATAAACAGGGGAAGCGGCCAAGTTACCCCCGAAGTCCCACTTGGATATTCACAAACACACGATCAAAGGCTGCAAGTATCTGGACGAACAGCATTTTTGAACTGATAAACTGATAAATTTTCGATTTTCATATAAAATTTATGAAACATTAATAATTTTTCGTGATCATCCCCGATAAGCATAAAAACCTATTCATTGTCCAAGTTCACAGTTAAGAATTCAAGGCTTGTAGCGACTGTAAAATTGAAATTTCGACACAACGCACGAACACATGTTAGATATATTGGTGCCATCTAGACTACGCAGTAATATTACACAAAAAAAAACGCTTCTATAAACTACATAAATAACATCTGTTGCATTAATTGTTGACTTTTTAAAATAAACAGGTTGCTGCTGGAATACGTGAAAAAATGCGTAATCATCGTACAATAATTAAAGTATCACAAAAACGGCTGGCGCAATTAAGATGCATCATTTTCTACATCCAATTCCTGGTATGCATAAGATATTTATTTTATTTTATCCTATTATGTTATTATGACAATAACTCCTTCGCAACGAGTTGCGTTAAGATGCATTTAACAACACTAGTGTTGTTAAGAAAAATAACATAACGATACTTTATTAGCATTAATCACATGTTGACAGCACTGAAATGTATTGTCAGTCTATGTCAAATTCGATGTTAGTAGGTTAGGTTTTGTTTGTTATTTGACACAAACTGACGGAAAAGGTAACCTGAAAATCTCAAATTTAACATAACCTGACAGTGCTACCACCAATACAGTATTGAGTTTTTATTTTACTAGTGATACCACCACTCGCTGTTGTGTCATTAATAACCATTTTTCCTATTTTTTCAAGATTAGTATTTTAGGATAAAATAAACCGTGTTACGATATACGTAACGTTATTCGCTTTCTACATTACTCGAGAATTTTAAAGAACTCGCTCCTAACGTCGCTCGTTCATTCAAACTATTCTCTTGTAATGTAAAAACCTTGATAACGTTACTTGTATCGTAAATTACTATTACATTGCAAAAACAAAATCACGTTTTATTATTCAAATCTGGCATATGTCAACAATACAAATAAATACTTTCTCTTGGTTATACTGATCTAAGACATTATGGGTAATCGGACCTTTTTCGTTTTTATAAGTCTATTAATTTTCCACTGAACAATAGAACTACATTACTGTAAACTTAAACTCTTGTGGTTGGTAATTCCACTCTGCATTAATTAGTATCATTTACCTAGAAATTACACAGCAACTGATCGTACCTATACCGCGACATAGCCTTGGATTAAAAAAACGGAATATTTGTATTTTAATGGAACAGTTACTTTAAACTAGTATTTGTTTCGCGTTATATGCCATTTTTTCAATTCTCAAATTTTTAGTGGCAAACTATTGCAGTTATAAAAGTTAATCCACTACTTTAGAAAAATAATACTATAATTTAAAATGTGCTTATTATTATAGAAATTGATATTAACTAACATAAAAGCATTACGTTTAGAATATACCCTTACGCTCGGTACAGATTTAAAATAGAAGGGTAGGCGCAGAAAAAAATTATGTATGTGAGACCTCAAAATTAGTTACAGTATTGTCTTGATTTTCCAGACAAAAACAACTCGAACATTGAATTGGTTTTGGTTCGGACTGTGGTATGACAATTTCACATGTGTTCATAAACTGCATTGGACAGTGCTCATATTTGGAACTCGAAAATAATAATTTAGTTCATTATTAAAATATATTTATAAGAAAACTGGTAAAACGTGTATGAAAGGATCGTTGCTTCCACACAGACTGCACCAGCAACGTTTGAACCAATTTGAAAATGTACTGATTTTTGTATTTAAGAACATGTGTTATTGCAGAACCCACAAAAACAGAAACAGTAGTACCATGCAGTTTTTCTGAAAAAATTCAATAACCACCCCAAAATTTTATTTCAGAAATAAGGGCATAACGGTTCTTTTTCAAACTGTTTACCTACTAACAAATTAATTTGTAGTTTCCTGGCGTTGCCTGTAAGTCTTTTACAAGTAGAAACAACTAGTTACATGAGCAAGTAAAGAATAAAGATGAACGCATTCAAGAGTAGGCTTATTAATATACGAGAAATTTGAACAAGAACATTTACAACATTGGATACGTTAATGACAGGATACTTTTACAATGACACTAAGGTTTGAAGGGCAACCACTGGACCTTATTTCAGTGTAAGCATCGTGTATAATTCAACAGAAAAAAAACGAATCAACCGAATTTTACATCTTACAGTCTGATATTGAGGCTAGAATAGACAGAGAAATTGTGGATGGAGAGAAACAAAGATTTAATGAGGAGATAATAAACGAACACGACAAATGCTGATTTAATTCTGCGCCCACAATCTCCTGCGGTTAGACAATACCTCTAGCAATGGACGTAATTATGATTTTCTAAATATTAATTCCATTTTTGTAGTTACTCAAAAATTGCTTGAACAAATTTTAGGTACAAATTTAATTGAATAGCCAAGTAACCTGCCCTGTAGTTTAATCGTTCCATCTTTATTTCAATTGAATACCTCAGAGAACATGAATAACTCAAATTAGGGTTAGGTTTTTTAACACTTGGGTAAAATTGTAATTTCTTAATTTGCCATTATATCGCGTGCAAACCTGGTTAAATGATATTTTTCCATTATTTCAAGTGAATTTGTATTTATGCGGCGAAATAACCTCACTTGCACTTGATATTGAATAAAACAACCAATTACAATCTCTTCTCTCAATCAGTCTTATGTCTTTGTATTTAATAATTTGCATGTAATAAAAGAATGTTCATATCAGGTACCTGTGTATTAGTTCACCACATCAACGCCGCACCAAATGTTCTCTTTCACAGGGGTTACTTCCAACTCCACCACTGGGGTATACAGTCAACCAAGAACTGCAACATACTCCAAACTCAGAACTACATGCCGACTCTTAATTCAATTAAACACCATTTTACTTGAATACTGGGTTTTATTAAGCTAAACATATGAAAACCAACTCCAACATTAAAATTGTACTTGTTGAAGAGATTTATTCCTATTACCTAATAACTGCATTCAGTTGCTTTAAATTCACTTAATACTAGATTCCAGTTTAATGTTGTAAATGTTAACAATTTTGACCACTTGTTGGCTTCCAACACATTTTAATTATTCTTTTCAGTTAACGTTTTTCATCTTGCCTTATTCTGCCTTATTTCTTATTTACAATCAAACATTCTTTGTGATTTATGTGCAAATATTCCTTACATTGTGCTCACATCCATGTAACTCTCGTTATGGGTTACGTAACTAATCTTACACTTTTTATACAGATTGTAATGCAATATTAAACCTGCCCTCAAGTCATAGTCAATCCTGTCCACCTAAACCCATTTAAAATTTTATAATAACATAATGATGTATCGTTTATTATTTTGTCCGGTATCAACATTTTAACAATTATTTTTATTTAATTCTTTAAACATAAAATGATCAATTGAACAGAACATCCTAGCGTAGCAATACACATAGTCGAACATAAAAAACCAACAGCCATTAACAGACTATGGAATAACCAATGAAAAGTACCATCGACGCCAGGGCTCTGTTATCAGCTAAGGTAGGCTGTAACCACAATTTGGATTTGTGAAAAATGTGGATGGCACTGAAACACGAAGATACCGTTTATTAGACCAAAACCGATTTGTGGAACCACAAAAAACGACGTAGCGATACAAAAGTGGAAAACGATCAAAGAGAATCCTACTGGAAAATTGTTCCAGGCCAACAAGCCTCTCAAACTTAATACGAAGGGACGTAATAATAAGAGCAGGCTTTCCAACGAACTACTACACTTTGAGATATCATCTCAAGACAATGGATAAAGCTGATAGTGAAATATGCAGACAATGTGGATCTGTCAGTGGAAATGTATAGAAAAGCACCGAGCGAAGGTAAAATCACCACCAAATTATTCAAATATGGAGCAAAGCATTTAACTACGGAAAGCATCGTTACCCTATTCCAAAAAACATTACACTGCCGTATAGCATAAAGAAACTAAAGAAAGAGCGTCACTATACCAATTGTCAAAAATGGCGACAAGCAGGAATTTAACAACTATAAAGGAATAAAACGCTTACGTTCGCTACTAACATTATTTGCAAGCATTATTAAAGTCGAACTAAACGAAGCAGTTCCAACTAACAAGGAACAACAAGGTGTTAACACAGAACCTCTCAACCACAGCAGGAAAAATATTGCGGATAGGATAAGAAACTAAACAATCGAGGAAACACGTGAAATGGAAGATACTGTATAATGGAATAGGCGAAGAAGAAAGGAGTAGAATGAGCATGTACAGCGAATGGATGATAACAGGATCGCAAAAATAGTGATGAATCAGGATATCCTGAAGACCAATAAATATAAGAACGAGAAGAAGGTTACATGAGTACTGTCTAATTTCTTTAAACTACTTTTGTTTTATATAAGAGTTATGTAACTATGTTTTTCCTTGGAATTGGGTCACTATAAGCGCCTGTGTGTGGAGCATGTTGCCTATTTCGAATTTAGTTAATTTTTGGGAAAGTTTAGTTTGGAACCTTTTATATTGTTGGATTCATACGCGTTTAGTTTGATATCGGACGCTTCTACAGTTTATTCGAGAATTTAGACATTCATCTTCCAGTGTAGCCATTTCCGGTTCCCCCGTCTTTAACTATCAATCCGATATTCTTTGCGTATTCCCCATCTGTCTTATAGATCTGGAAAAAGTGCCTACCTGGAAAGGTTCGGCCTGTCCGACCTGCAGCATCTTGGATAACGCAAGATCAGGTTTTCTTTGTTGACTGTCTATCTCCGTATGGCGTCGCTTCCATGCGTGTTTCATCCAACCCATTCAGGCACTTTAGTATTCAGTAAAGACTCGTAAAGCTCGTTGTACTTTCTTTAATATTTTTAAGCGTTAAATGGATAATTTATTTGCTTGTAGTCAACGACTTTCATCGCCTGCTATTAGTTTAGCTGTTAATTTAATGTTGAATTTCACTCACGCTATTAGTGTGTCACTTTAATGGATTTTTAATTGCATTTGACTTGTACAATTGTTTGTTAATGTAGTATATGGTACTCGTTTAATCTGCGCCCGTGGCGTTGAGCCTGTTTTTTTTATTTGATAAAGCCTTAACTTTCTGTAATTGTGAATGTGCATCGTTATCCAAAGGCCTTTATGATAAGCTTGGCGTTCGCGATTATGTTTAAGGATATAACTATTTAGAAGTGCCTGAGGAGTGCTTTAATTAGGGTTACTTTTGCTTTTCGGTTTAAGGCGAATAATTAATTCAATTCTTTTATTTGCTTATGTACCCTTGCCTACTATTTTACGCTATGATTTTGTTTTCCACAACGTATAGTTAATCATTAAACTTTATATACAGATAGAAAACACCCAACTACTTATGAAGGATTCTCAGAATTGACCTCAAAGCACTTTTGTATCATTAATAGTAATTACGGAACTATTTAATGAAAACGTTTAATAAATCAAAAACCTCACGTGCGATTAATATCCGTTTAAAAAATGATAACAGAATCTGTGTATCCCATAAATGCAGTGACACAAATGATGGAAATCACAATAAGAGCAATTTTCGAACAAATACAAAGCCACGATCCGTTCGACTTTTATTAGCATTTCAGGTGATTTACTGCTGCCTGCGCCTTTGTTCCTCCCAAATTAACCGATGATTACTGAAGAGGGCATAAATTTAGTGCAAGGTTTACTAACGGGTATTTGCAATGCAAATTTCGTTAATTTAAGCTACGAACAAGGTGAAGCATGCAAATGCCAAAAACATTTGACGAATGCTTTCAGGAATGCGCCAAAGGCATAATCACCTAAAATTTTGCCCTTTAAAATACCCCCCCAGCCATCTACTTACAAACCTTTAAAGCGGGACTGCTTTGCCGAAGCAACAACTATCGAATTTG
Organism: Agriotes lineatus; assembly: GCA_940337035.1. Taxonomy (NCBI): domain Eukaryota; kingdom Metazoa; phylum Arthropoda; class Insecta; order Coleoptera; family Elateridae; genus Agriotes; species Agriotes lineatus. The sequence goes on from OW679199.1 coordinate 134,678,063, forward strand.
CAAATGCATGACTCCAATTTTAGCGGAACGAAGTTACGGCTTAACTACAAATCATAGCGGAGGATATGCAACAAAACTCATAGACGTGCATCGTAAATCTTCGTCAAAGAAACTGCAGCCTTATCGTTATCACTCCAGTCCTTGAGCCTCGGAATAGCCTACGCTAATTGAATGTTGTAGTTTAGATTGCTAAGTACACCTTGAAAATGCATTTGCGTCCGCTCCGAGCTCTAAGTAAAAAGCAAATATGCCGCCTCATGAAATTTGGATGACTTTTCAACTAGCACGTTATTTTTTACCTAGCCGCATTTTCACACGAGCTTTACGCTAGATCTTTTTAACAATTAATACATTTTGCTTTAATATTAAATCAGATGCCAGTATAACAGTCTAATCTAAAATATAATTAATAATTAGAAAATTACATATTTAATTAAAACAATTTATTTCACAATTATAATCGAATACAGATCGATAATTATTGCGACAAGAATTTCTTGAACTTTCATTTAAATAAATTCACTCTTAATCAATCTCTTAATCAAAAAATCACGTCCCATATCAATATGTTGGGGCTGCAAGTGGCTCGAACTGCATAAATATTCGAATCAGCTGCTGTATATCTGATTATGCTATTCAAATAAGATAACTAAATTAACATTTTTTCTCTCGTTCAAACGGCACCGAACGACCCATCGACTTTCTATTTAAAAAGCTCATTTATAACCGTAGAACTGTGACAAATGGCAACACGAGTTAAATGAATATTTCAAAATTATTAATGTGTATGCACTCCTTTATGTTAGTTTTTTATGGAAAAGTTGAAAGAATTTCTGATAAGTTTGAATAAGTTGATATAAAAAATTGCCTCTCGCAACTTTCATCTATCATACTTTCAGAAAGTCTTTTTTAATCATGAAATGTATAATTAAAACTGGTATACGCTCAGCGGTAACTCTTACAGATACGCTTTTCTCACATAAAAAAATCAAAATTCGTCAAAAAGTAATTGAAGGGTTTTAAAGATAACACTTCCAGACATTAATAGTTGAATACTCTGTATATTGTTATTTGCGAAGGTTGCTGTCATTCCTAAGCCTTCAAAGGTTCCAAAAGCATTGACGACTAAATCTCCATCTTTATCAGTAGTCTACCCACTTGCTGCTAAATGTAGGATTGGGATTTTCGAGCCGAGAGTCTGCTCCGCATTGCAATGCAATAATGAATACAACAGGCATACTAATGTAGTTAAAAATATGACACGCTACAAAAGTGTCTGGTTTCATGCAACCGAAAGAATTTATGTGGCCTTTACAATAGCTAAGTCATTGTGGACAATTCTTATAGTAGTAGTAGCGCCTCTAGAGTATCTTTAAAGTAAAACATAAATTATAAATAATATAAAAGAGGGTTGAGAAAAATTAGCTAGGTTGTTATGTAAAGCTGCCATATGAATTATATAGAGCAATTTGATAGAAAATAATTAATTAATATTCATATAAAGAACAACAAAATTAATATAATTTCACAAGATTGATCTTTTGTATATATTTCTGCCCTCCGTCTGATTACTTCAGGATGCGATTACATTTTGGAAGTAAAATATCTGTTGGCCGACCGCAATCTAAGGTAGGAATTGGCTATCCTTGCATTCACGTGATCTAATGATAAGTCACATTTATTTTGAGGCATTTTCTTGTTCTTTTTCCCTCTTCTCCTCTCAAACCCTGCTCGCTGTACCTTTAATTGTGCGTTCCTGCTTCGACATTTCTAGATGCCGAAAAGCCGTACGTTCATGTAATTGTCCTGTCCGCGGATTATAGATTTGACATTGGGAAAATCTCCAATAGCGCGCCCGTCTGACACACTCCTAGATTTTACAACACGTCGCAGCTGGTCAGGTCATTCAATTGTTGCAATTATTCGGGGACCTAGCATCGCATTTCACGCATCCTGGTACAAGGGAAATGTATGGATTATTGAATCGAATTCGGCATAAAAATTACCCATCGCAGATCTTTTCTATTGCCAACTTTTGTAAGCAATAAATAATCATCAGCTGTTATCGTTCTTCTTCTTCTTCTGGTGATATCGATGATCGATCCCGGGCTATATTAAATAACATTGCTCTTCGTCCGACTCTTCTCCTTCCTACAATCTTCCATCCATTAATAGTTGTAACATTCGGCATTTGCCTCCACGCATTACATGTCGGAAATATTCGGCTTTACTTCGTTTTATTGTTGCATATACCTCCCTTTATTTCCTCATTCATCTCAGGACTTCGTCATTTGTAATTCTTGCTGCCCAGAAAATACGGCACTTACAACGATCCATATTTTGAATGTTTCCAGTTTGTTAATCATTTTTATTTTGTCCACTCCATACAGTAATACTGGTAGTACATAGCACTGGACCATTCTCCATCGGTTTTAACGTCAAGTTGTGTACAGAAGAATACCTTTCTCATTTTAATGAAGGTGCTACAGGTTATTTCGATCCTGATCTTGAATTCTTGGTGAGGATCCTAGGTTTCATTTAATGAGCTTCCCAGGTATTTGCATGTACTGACTTGCTTAATTTGTTTGCCATTCAAGTATTATGTTCATTATTTACAGGAGTTTTGTTAACAATAATCATCTTCATTTTATCACTCGCTTGTACTCTGCACTCATCTTTTCTAATAAATTATGTAGATCTTCAAGGTTGTCAGTGAGTATTAACATGTCATCGGGATATCCAATGCAATCGATATATTCACGTTAATTTTTATCAATTTTTGTTGGCTAGATAAAGCTTTTCTAACCGATATCTCCGAATAAACGTTAAACGGAGTCAGAGAAAGGATACAACCTTGCCCAGCTTCTCGATTTACATGTATTCTTTCTGTTTCGAATTGATCTATTTTTACGTTAGCTGTCTGCTTCCAGTAAAGCTATTAATGATGTGCAGATCTTTGTATTCTATTTTTATACTTTCTAGAGTTATGAAACTGAAACTTTATTGTAACTTGGCTGACCGTGAAAAACCATTTACTTACCAAATTTCATTCACTTTCTATGCTTTTCGATTTTATACTGTACCTTTCGATTGCTGAAAATAATAAATTAGTAAATACTATCACATGTACATACGCTCGCTATTCGGCGACTAGGCGAAGGATTTGTGTTTTATGCGTTTATAAATGCGTTACGTTCAGTGAAATCTCCTCGGCGAATGCGCCCGTGAGTAACTCTAATATATAGTTTTTTTACTGCTAATTAGTGCTTTTTTATTTAGAGCCTTTTTACTACTTCGCTCAATTGATTCCCTGCCTTCTTATCTTATCAGACCTTTTTGCTTGCACGATCGGCGTATAACATTCGTGCATTAAATCTGCTGTAATAATGTATATGTTAACAATTTAAATTATGAGTTAATTTTGCATTTAATGACGTGATATTGTTACTTAATTTCGAACTGTACCGATATGGCTCGAATCTCAATCCAGTTTATACCTTTATGTCGAGTTGTTTAAAATTGTAGTTTTCAAAGAATATGTCATGATCAAACTGAGTTTGAGCTAGTATTCCTATCGCATTATTAAGGTTGTACCATCCATTTGCATACTTCTCAGTTGCATGAGTCTTATTCTATTTTCTTGGGTATTTACTTTCTCCTTGTACGCTGTCCTACGTCGCTGCTCGACTATTCTATATGGTTTAGTGAAGCGGGTCATGGTAAGTTATTAAACTTGGCGCCCATAACTATTGGTTTAGTACTGTTTATAACTACTAGATAAATTTATTACGCATTCTTCACGCTAATGGCCCTTCTCCGACAACCTGTTTCAGCTAGTTGTTTAAAATATTAACAAATTACGACGTAAGGGAAAGAATAGAAGAACACGGCAACTCAACGTGTAAACCACGTCAGAGGCGGAACTCTTTTAAAAATCAGAAGAAGGCAAGAATTTAGAGGCAAATGTCGTCGCGGTTAAGTGACGGTGCGGAAGGGGAAAGCCCTCGCCCCCATCATTCTAGAAACTTAAACTGCTGATCTAATAAATAGGATTACATATAAAGTAAAATATTGACTTATGATTTCGAACAATTGCAGAGAGAAACTAACTAGGCAAAGTTTGTCCGAACAGCTAAAAAGATCAAAATTTGCTTTCAAACCATGAATAGAAAGAGACCAGTCTGAAAATTTATAAAAGATGATAATTTTAAAAATGTCCTTCAAAATGTATTCACAGCGAAGATTAATCGAAGAAGATTTCTGATATTGTAATGATTTCCCAAGGATCTGTTTAGAGATCGTTATTATTCAAATATACACGAATAAGCTACAGCACATATTGTGTTCTGTTTCTTCGGTCACATCCAGTATCATTCTGTTATGATCATTAATAAATGGTTTACTTTATTTAAGGAGTGTAATACAATTACTGCGTTTAAAAATAAAGAAGAGAATTAGTGTTAATTCACAGTAATTTATTGGAGATATAATTTTGTTTTATTATGAACTTTATTGTTATTCGTAACTATGCCAAATATTAGATTTATGTTGTTATTGAGTAGGGTTACAAACAAGTACTATATCTTTTTTCTTCATCTCTTGATTATTGAAAGTAGTTTCTTGGTATCAGTGCCAACTAACAGGGACGCTCATTCAATAGCTTGTAACGCGGCCTCTCACTCCGAGGCCTACACTTACTGAATTATTACCTTAAAATGCCCTGGGTTCGCTAGCTTAATCATTCGGTGAGCTATGCGGTTCTTTTTACATCGTCAAAGCAGCTATTGGAAAGCTAATATTGCTGAGGTCAACACGTGAACACCTGAAATACGGTACTACCAATGCAAACATGAATGCCAAGAAAAAGCCCAAAAATGTACAATGAGTACATATAATCTGTAAATAAACATGAACACACCAAAAACAAAGGTACATAACAACAAATACACAAAGTGATTATACTCTACGCCTAAGAGAGTACCTTATTAAATGACGAGCGTTTAATAGCGCCGCAAAGTTAATTTCACGCACTCAAAATAGTTCGTACCTGCAGTTGTCTATTCTTGTTTTATGGGGACGCGTTGTGATCCATCGCCTCCAAATGCACAGCCAGCAAAATGACGTCAAGCCGTCCGGTAGTTGACCCTTATCAGTCAGAGACACATTCGCTGACAATTGCGCAATTCTCACATAGGACTAACCTGGTTCCCTTTATTGTTCCTCCCGTAGCTCAGGAAACGCTGCAAGGTTGCTGTCGAAACGGCCTTTGAGCCTGTCGATTCGGCAGTCGTTAGCGTCTTCAAGAAGCTACTAACCTTCCTGGTTGGCCCCTGTCGGAGGTCTCTAGTTAAACCGTGTGGGTAGCACGTACCACTTCACTTGGTTCGCTATTTGCGAACCGATTAGCCCGCGCTGTTCGCAGGCTTTTTAGCTTCGTTCCGTGCGCCGACTTTTGCGCGGATGCATTCTTTTGCAGGCCTCTGGCGTTGATTCACATACCGACCGGTTATTCTCCGAACTAAACTGCACTCTCGACGCATTCTTTCACGAAATCGTGGCGCGTTGCACTCTATAGTCATTGACTGCGTATACATCAATTATTACTCTATAGTGCTAACTAAATGAATAAACACAAGAACACTTACTGTCAGGCTTTATTGCTAATTAACATATAATGAAAAGATGTAAAATGAGTAAAGACAGGTGGCGCGAATTGACCCGTTTCAAGCTGCAAGAAAAGAATTTCTGCTTGTGTGGATAGGATGATCAAATAGGCAAAGACAATGCGTATTTGAAATTAAATAAGATAGATGCTTTCTCTTTGCCACACACACACATTACATTTTAATTAATTAACATGCTCTATAGAAATATAAAAAGTTGCGATTTTAGTTGAATTAAAATTGATACTGAAATATCTTTTGTTATGATGGAATAATAATCATTAGTTGAAGAAATCTTTGCCACAGCATTAGAAGGCCTGGCAGAAAAAGGCATACTGCTAAATGGAGAACGGCTCAATAATATTAGATTCGCCGATGATACTGTAGTATTTGCAGAAAATTTAGAAGATCTACAAACATTGATTAATGCAATATCACAAGTAAGTCAAACGTTCGGAATAGATATTAATAGCAAGAAACAAAATACATGGTAATTACTAAGGGACAACCACCACAAGGCCAGCTTATGATAGGACAGAAAATTATTGAAAAAGCCACCACTTTCAACTATCTAGGAAGCACAGTGAACAACCAATGGGACCATTCGCTTGAGATCAAATGCAGAATTGAAAAGGCGAGAACAACTTTTATCAAAATGTCAAAATTATTCAAATGCCGCAAATTGAACAAAAAAACGAAGATCCGACTTCTTAGATGCTATGTGTTTCCTGTACTTCTATATGGGGTGGAATCCTGGACCCTGACCGATGCCTCGATAAGAAGACTACAAGCGTTTGAAATGTGGCTGTACCGCCGGATATTACGAATTTCATGGACAGACCATATCACGAATGAAAGAGTACTGCAACAAATGGGCCAAGAATTAGAAATTATTAACACCGTAAAACGGAGAAAGCTGGAATACCTGGGGCACATAATGAGGAACAGGGACCGCTATAGACTGCTCCAACTTATACTACAGGGAAAGGTCTACGGAAGGAGAGGACCCGGACGGAGAAGAATCTCTTGGCTTAAAAATCTAAGGACATGGTTTTCCACATCAACAACAGCGCTGTTCCGAGCGGCTGCCAACAAAGTAATAATCGCCAGAATGATCGCCAACATCCAGTAATGGATAGGCACGCAAAGAAGAAGTTCTTCTTCTTCATAAACACGATAACTATCTATGAGTCTTGGCATGTTTCACAATGTATTTCGAATGTTTTCCGTGTTCGCCATCAAATTTCTTCATTTTTATTATTTCTAGGCAATCAATTGCATCTTTTAAGAATTTCGTGGATGTTTTTCTCTTCTACGTCTATTGAGACTCTAATCTCAATTGTTCTTCTGTTTTGATTTGCTCCATTCATAAGATGTGACATAGTCTTTGTCTCTGTTTTGTATTTGTTAGGATGTTATCGATTTCTGTATTCATTAGTTTCCTGTAGCCCCCCTCTTCTTATATTGGTATGTCAATATCGCTTTCGGTAATTATAATTGCTTCCATCTCAATAACTGTTGTTCGCTTTGTTGTATTACGGTTCATGTTTGTCCTATAGGTTTTTAAATTGTTTGATATATTTGTATTGTAGATTTGCTGCATGCCTTGTTATGCATATAAGTCTCTATTTGCGTATTAAAGTAAATTTTCTCCTATTTTCTTAATAATTTCCTCTGTTATTTATTTCATTAGCTATATATACTATTTTCTTCGCATTTTCTACAGTATACTCATTATCTTGATTTTTTTATTGCATTGTCGTTAGCTCCTGCTTGTAGAATTTTTATTATACGGATGGGGCCAAAATTATATATAACAACAATGAGATAACATGAATAACAAAATAGAATGCTTGAGTAAGAAAGAGATGGCCATACGAAAAAAATATTTTAGTAGGCATGTTTAGTTAACAAATGTCATAATTAAAGTAAGCGTCAAGCCTTCTCGAATATTTGCTACTATGTTTATCTCTTTCTTACTCAAGCAATACGTGTTATATTCTTGTTCATGTTATCTTATTGCTGTTATATATAATTGTGGCCTCATCGGTATTATGATTTAATTGTAACCGTTTTTCTGTTCTGTTAATTTTGTAAAATGTTTTTTAATTTTTGCTTCTCCAAGCTTCTTATCGTCGTGTGATCTACACATTCAGTTGTTTAAGTTCTCTTAATATTCATCCCCCCCCCTTGTTTCTAGTGCCGAATTATAAATACTAATGTTAAGTTTAATAATCGCAGGTATAAGATATCCCCTTGCCTTACTCCAGCTCATCTGTATCATCGAAGGGTGTTCATACTTTAGCTTTTGATGTTCAAATTAGCACTGCCAATCGTGATTAATTTTGGTATGGACGTTAGCAAAAATCGAGAAGTAAGAGGTATTGATATCAATTTCGTATCCATGTTTTCTTTCACTTATTTGATGAATTAAGTGAATGCTATGTATAGTTGATTATTTGAAGATCAAAAAGGTTTCACTGAAACAATATAAAGGACCGCTAACTAGTTCAGATAAAAACCTATCCTAAGTATGCACCGATTCCTTTCAATTAAAGCTGTTCCCGCCTACGTTGTCACGAGTTAATGTGGAAACAATTGAGGCGGCAAGTGGAAAATTGAATTTTAGTTCAACATTCTACCTCATCGCAACTAAAGTAGAAGTATTGGAGAATTAAAAGCAAGTTTGTTATTTTCCAGCAAGTACGTAGTTTACTACCAACATACAGTGTAATAACCTAATTAACTGTTACTAAAGTAACTTTAACCAAGAATTTAGGTAAGTTGAGCCAACTCGAAACGCCTCATTGTCTATAAGATTAGCAAATTATCGCATCACCGTTCTTCTAGCTGACCAGGACTTAGAACTGCAACCTCCACAAAAAGTGCAAGTTGCGCTGCGCTCGCTTTTCCATCTTCCAAAGACTGTCATATCAGCGTCACCATCCATCATTCTCCTGCAGATGCTCCTGTTTTTATCTTCATACCCGCAACAGCAATTCATTAGCAGTTAAGCTACGCAGTGTTCAAAACTGGGTCGCAGGGTTTCTTTTTAACCCCTGCCATTGTGCAACAGGAAGTCATTCCAGTGTTTAAAAATGAGGCATTAAAGCTCGTTAATTTTATTCTGCAATTCTCCTTTGTGATTCCAGTCAAGTATTTGCTCAAAACACTCTTAATTTCCGTCACGTACTTAATTCCCGAAAACAGTCCCATCTTGATGGTTATTATTGACTCGAGGCACCTACCCTCGCATTCCTATTCCAAGGACGCAAAAACAAAAGTTGTTTCAGTGAAGTGCGCAAAAAGTAAACCTCGTGGAGGAAGGAAGCTTTCGAATGCTTTTTATCGTAGGCGTTCGCTACCGAGCGCAACCAAACGTTTAGGGTTTTGCTAAAGATTTTACAATAAAAACAGAACGATAGCAGTATGAACAGTCTGGTGTCCAACCAGACGGAAGAAAAGCAACCTTGAGGGGTTCGGATTTGCTCGGAGTGCTTTTATTGCGAAGAAAATTTGGGTTGGCTGGTTTGTATACTCGTCAATATTTTATTATTTGTATTATTACTACTGGTAAGTGAATAAGTACCTAATTTCTGGACAAAACTTTCATTAACAGTCTTTCTACAAAAAATTCCGCATAGTCGTATCTAATTTTTTTTGTGTCTTTCTAAATTTCAGATACATTTTAAATAGGTATATTTTATTAAACTTTCAGTTTCAGATAAATCTGTCAATCTCAAAGTGTTATGTACGAAAAATGTTACATTTCACAGGTGTAAACTAACAGATATCGCCATTTAAAGCTTTTTGACATATCTACAAAATTTGCTCGTTTCTATAGAATTACCCTAAAAACAGTTTAAGGTGTCTGCAACTAGTTCCACCCCACCACATTACAGTTGAATTTTGTAACGAATACTGAATAAAACGAGTTTCCATTTAATATCAGAGATTATTTAATATGCGCTTTACTAGTGCATACTGCATAATCTACGTACATACTTTTCAACAAAGTGGTCTATAGATGGTGTTTGCTTATAATATTTTGCAGCCTGGAAGATTTCTACGCTCATTCAGTAAATGTAGCGGCAACTTAGTAGGTCTGAACTTGTAACACAACAATATAAGCCGGATAGCGAGCTGTGAATATCCAAAACAGTACCGTAACCAATTGCGTTCTACCGGCCAGCTAAGCTACTCCGAAGGAGGGAATAGGTTAGCACTAAAATAATCAAAACCATATACGGGCGCCACCAATTTGATTGTTCAACAACTCGCGAATTTAAGTTGGAAGATTCCCTGGTGATACGGTAATGGGTGCCGAATTTACGCCTGGATAAATAAGGCAATTGTCTAGGGTCCGCATTTTGACAGGGCCCGGACTGAGCTGGGGCCGCATGTTTTCGATTCTCATATAAAACTTCAAACCTGCCATATCCATATTAGATGTGTACATATACAAAGAAAGTTAAACACATAGCAATATTTTGCTGGAATTTGGAATTGAAAAACATTGCCTGGATGAAATACATCTCCACCGAGTACGGTAGATAGTTAGAGCATGTTAAAGATAGGTAACTAACTATATTTGAGCAGTACGACAGGTACAAAATGTGCTACCGACCATGCCTGAGGGATTATATTATATGATAAACAAGTTGCAGGGCTGCAATATATTTGATAAATACCACTCAAGTGACATTTTTACAATAATGCGGAAACAGAAGAAGAGTTATTCAGTGTGAAAAGATACTTACCATGAATTTTTTAAACCCCCTTATGAGATTCTAATTTCCATAATAAAAAGTAAAATATTTCTAAATTTCCCACTGTAGAAATTCTTCTGTGCCGAATAGTAACGTTTCTGAGGAAAGATCTGTCTGAGTTTTAAAACGCGTTAAAAATCGTATTGGACATGAACAGAGTAAGTTTTTGAACTATGGCGAGATAATAGACGATTTCGCTGGACTGAAAGCAATAAACAGAGCATATGTATATTTTATTAGTTAGCTTTTGTTTATTGCTTGTAATTTACTCTCGCTTTGTGTTTTAATAATTACATAAATATATGTATTTCCTTTAGCGGTTGTTTATTTTTATTTGCTTTGTATACTCACGTGTATTAAATGTTTGGTGAGAGAAATTTGGCCTTTTTGTTCAAGGTCCGCAAATGTCTAAATTCGCCCTGGTGGTAATCGCAACTTACATTGAAGGGAGATATCTCAAAACTACAATTTATCAAACGCAAGCTCTTTGATAAGCTATAACCTGTTATAGAAAGAGAATTAAAGTGATATCTATTTTCAATGCCTACATGCAGACAAGTAATAAAATATAAAAGGGTAGTTTCTCGCACCAAAATAAAATATTGCATTTAGGGTATTTCATGACAAGGTACGTGCGCAATTGAATCAAACTCAATACTAACCACATGTACACGTTGCGTTCGCAGTACAACGTATGTAATTTTAAATTTCAAATGTATGTTTAACGCACAAGTAAACAAAGCTCAAGGTACGTACGAAATACGCAGATAAACTACTATTGTATTAATACATAAATGGTAAAACCGGCATAAGCAGGAAAATTTGAATATTGTCAATCCACATACTTATTCTCGCCGATACATTTTTGAATTGCGGCAAAAACATTTAGTTAGAGTATAAGGTCATAGCTAATCTATTGAATCAAGAAAACTGATGTGGCTTCAACTTCGCCTAGCTACTGGATAGAGCGGTGCCAACGTAGACAAATGGTACAGACTACGAAATCGAGGTAAAATCTCAGCCGTAATCGCCACCAATTCCATAAATTGAAAAATCCAGATAAACAAGTCCATAATGAGAACCAAAATCTATCCAAAAAAGAAAAAAGCAGCCTTTCATTCGAAAATTCGAACATTTAGAATACACCATTGCTTCGCGTCGCCCTTACCGAAGCCCTCCAAGGGGCGTCTAATAATAATTCAGGACACCAAGTTTGGCAATTAAGGAGTTTGGGAGGTCGATAGGGATGTGCGATACGATCCGATATTTTGAAGTACCGGTACTTTGTCTTCCGATACTCGATATTTTGTACCGGTATTTCAGTAACCGATACAATACGATACGATTTATTTTCAGTCAATATCGTCAGGACCGATTCTAGGCTTTTGCCGCCTGCGTTCCAATAACTCATTTTTTGGCCATTCGTTTTTTTTTATTTCAACATAAGAATTAATGAAACAATCTCAATGAGGTTGTTGGATATTTATATTTCATGTTCTACGGATGTAAGGAGAGATGGTTGAATGTTAATAACTTTCAATAAGTAATTTTCGGCTTCTACAAACTCAAGAATAAAAATCAAAACAAAGTGATTGTTGAGCCGAAATCTTCCTGTTTAACATGTGTACGTAGATACTACCCTTCAGGTTTCGGTTGGTACAGCAAAATTGTAATTGATACATTCTAAGAAGAATTATTAATTCTGGCGGAATGAAGCTCTTATGTATCCCAACAAATTTTATGACAATGATTAAATATCAAATAAAAACTTCATTATTCAGCTTAAATATTTATAACATGCTACTTTATACAAGTGTACCTAGTGTTTATATGTTTATATGTTTAGGAAACTAAACTTTGTTAGAAAATATGAATGCGTTTTCATTATTATTTTCGTGTTACTTGTTACGTTAGTATACTATGTAATAAATGTATTTCTAATACTGATTTTCTAATTATTTTTTGTTAATTTCTCGCGTATTCTATTTGCTGTACTAGGACTCAAAGGTTTGTATAAATAAACCTGGAAAATATCCTGGATCGAATGTGATGTACCGGTACTTTTGTATACGATACTGCTTCGGACCGATACTTTTAAATGGATACGATACGATACGAATGTACCGGTACTTTTCGATATATCGAACTCCCTAAAGTCGATACAATCAGCCAATTTCCACAAGGCTTCAAGTCTCCAGCGTGACGTCAGCACAGATAGGTCGAATTGGCCAATAATTGAATTTATCGAATGGCTGGGGCCTTGTTTATTCAAGTGGTATTGCAAGATTATTAACGCTACTTGACACCACATGGTACATCAGTAACAAAACTTTCCAAGATGACTCACTTTTCTTTGACGATGAAATTTGTAGGCTAACCACAGCTACCGCAATAGAATTTCAGGACATCGAAATAACCAACTTAGCAGTTTATCGTTCGTCCTGAAATACGAAGAAAACTAAAGAAATCGTTTGTACATATCTTGACCAAGAATATTTTTTTCCTTTATTTGGTAAACATTAATTGCCACTCTCCTCTTCTCAAAATAGGTATCAGCCAGCAAATTTACTAATAATTTCGTTAGAGCAGATTATAAATTGCAATGCAAAAGAAGATAAAAAAGTTACAGCTAGTATGTTAGACAGCAATAAAAGTTTTTTTTTTATACAAATCAGAAGTTTTGGATACTATCATATATTTATAAATATTTTTCGAATGTCCTCTTATCCAGTTGTCTATATTACAAGCAGATTTTTTAGTATCTAGTGATTTCGTCTTTCGTAAAAGTAGAAAATGCCAACGACCAGCAGATTTGCTAATGAGCGCAATTAACTTTTTTTATGGTGTATTAAAAAAATATTACACCAAACTTCACTTACTTACATAAACTCTTAAACATAATTGAGGTTATACACCTTCGGCATATTTAATTGCAACCTTGATTTGAAATAAAGCAACCGTAAAACTAATTCATTTCGACTCAAATTTGATAAAGCTTTCTATGTGACCATTAATTCTATTTTGAACATTAATTTTTTTCTCGAAACGGCACGACGTATGCGTAGTTTTTTTTTTCAAAAATGAAAGTCAAATAATGCAGTTACAATAAAACCTCGACCATACGAGCAAAACAACCGCCGGGTTGTTGGACGACATCCTGGGATCAATTCCATACTTGTTAAATATGCAACCACCCAAATCCCTTCCCACTTCCTCATAAAACTTCCCAGACTTTTGCAGACTTTTCAACAGCTGACAGGCAATTTTCGAGGTGTCCAAACTTTCAGGTTACTTGATATTTTAAGAAATCAGTTTCCTTTTGTTTTCTGAATGTTCTAGCTTTGTATTCGGCCGTTACAGTTTTTATACGTAATAAATATTACAGTGATTTTGTTGTTTAGATACATAACAGAACCATTTAAAATAAGTACATTAATGCAATGGCATATAAACATAGTGTTCCATTAATGTACGCATCTAACCTAAGGTATTATCTGATAATTTATTAAACGCTTGCACTTTTAAACAGGTTGTGATGTGTGCATGTAAATACATTGGCTAAATATTGAAACCTGTAAATAGTTTGTTAAAGCCACTTAGAAGAAAGTAGGGGAGACTGGGGAGACGACGAACATGGGGAGACAATAGGCATGCTTAAACTTCCCGCTTAGACACATTTGAATATCGCCCAATTAAGTAAAGAGGGTCGTCACTGTTTACGGTTTTTGTTAAGTCTGGTGTAATATTTTGTATAAATTCTATACGCTCTAGATTACTAACAAATGTCCATTTCGGACTCAGATTCCCAGTGGTGTTGATTTTTTAGTTTTAAAGGTAGGTTATGTCTACAAGTATATTGGCAACTTTCCACTTTTGGGTATAAAAAGTCAAATTCAAACAACTGAAATCCGAAGCGACAGTGGACATCTGTCCATATTCCATTAAGAAAGTATAATTTGTAATACAGTACATTTTAAAGCAGCCTGAGGCAAGCTACTCGTATATTCATTTCAGAAGTTTATTTTGTTTTTTATTACTACTAAATGGGGCGTTTGTTGTTTAATTAAATGAGCCTTTTTAATAAAACTTTCTTGTCTACAAACAAAAGCTATTTCATAATAAAAGTAGTAGCTATTATGTCTTCCAAGTAGGCATCATATTTTCCAGTCAGTAAGCTTTTATTTCTCAAACACAAAATAAGCATCGTTTTACAATATCCACCGCCTACCCCATATATACCCACTATCACCCTGGTATGGGGAATGGGGATATAGTGGACACATTGCAAGACTTTGTATTATCTATTGTGAAACAAAAACTATTTGAGAATTTCTTTAAATTGTATAAACATATAATATATAATGTATAAGCTTCCAATTGCAACATCATCTGATTTTATGATCTCAACCTGAAACCTATTTCATAAAAAGTGTCCATTATCTCTCCAGTCCTGCCTATGATTAACAAAAATGTGTATCTTGAAAACTACAAAATTCAGTATTCGCAAAACACAATGTTCTGTGAACTAAAATAATGCAAGTAAACATCTATAATATATTGTAAGAGTCCCAAAACATTTTCTTCCATAAAGACCACTCTAAATGCCGTTATGTGTATCAGGTTACCTATACCGTCTTTTGGTAATTTCTGGGATTTGAAATTGGCATTTTTTTATGAGAATTTTGTGCGGGCAATTTTTCTTCAGGTGGTACAAGGTACATTTTTACCACGGGGAATTTTTCTACACAAAAAGAAATTCAAAAATCGGTATTGCTTAACTATGTCACAACGGTGGTCTAGGAATTGTCTCGTGGTGTAGCACACTTTGCCAGCTAGTTCCTGTGTAGAACTGGGGTGGGTTATCCGAAAGCGCCATTGATTCGAGACGGTTCAAACCAGAAAACCTATATTTGTTGATGTAAATCTCTAAACCGCATAACTGATTCATAAAACACTAAATAAAAGAAAATACAAAAAATTAATGTAACCTAATTGTTTATTTACACTATAGATATCTCTGCATAATGCTCAAGGGTGCAAAAGCGAATCTGCGAAATGTTGAGATGATAAAATGGATCAACTCAATTCTGTAGTTCTTGATCTAGTTGTAGAAATCCGTTTTTAATTCTAAACCTGCATTCTGTTAAAAGTTGTACTTAGTAGAAGTTTCGGAGATTTATTTATAAGTTTAACTTCATTTTAAATATTGTTGGTTGTTATATGTACTACACAGTTCTATTTCTGACATGAAATTTTAATAAATGGAGTGAAAAACGCAAGCCGTACAATTTTTCCTCGCAATTCTGTCACGAGCACATGTAACCTAATTGTGTTAGCACACGCAAACCACGCAACTGGGCTCACACGCTTGAAGTAGTTTCTACATACTTTAATTAGAGTGTTTTAACTAATTTGAGTTTTTAATTTGCTCCAGTATTCCCTCGCATAAGTATTAGTTCTAAACCAAAACGTGGTGGAACGTGTTGCTTCGAGGGTCGAATGCAACCAAAAATCGCGAACAGAGTTGTCACTGTAATATATAATATAAGAACTATGCTAATTATTAAAGTTCAAAGAGAATACGACGTGGCAACAGTTTTCGGAAATTTTCTCCACCATCGGTCAGTACGAACGCTTCCAATATAATAATGGCAACTACAGCAAGGGTATTTTCACAGTTTGAGAGTTCATACAATGCAAAACACGAGAGCTGAATACGACGAAGGTACCTGGGGGGATATGTAGCAGGGCCAGCGTCCCTAGAGAAGCTACGCTTCCTTAGCCGAACGGTTTAGGTCTGGGATTCCTGCGGAGTTGCCGTCCAAACAAATATGCACGGTCGGGTGAGGCAGGCTTTTCTCTAGCTATTGCACAAGGGAAAGACCATATGGGTCTTAATTCTCGGGAGCAGTTAGAGTACTCTAGAGGCTCATATCCGTCTACAAGTTGGTTCTCCAGGTCTTCTACAAGGTGACATCAGAGCCCAGGAAGACATATGCAGAGCGAGGTACTAACAGGTACTAAAAAGATACGAAGAGGCCTGGAATTGCACAACATCGAAAACCTATATCCAGGAACGAAAAACCGAAACATACCGGAGTTTGAAGTAGGCCAGAAGTAAGTAATTGCACAGAAATAAATTTGTATTCCAACATAACAACATTCATTTCAGTAAGCTCACACACAATTCCTTAAAGATGAGCTACGATGTTTTATCATAATTCAGGAATTCTCCAGCTGCATGAAGCAAAATTCCAAAATCACAGGCACACACCCTGTAAGACAATCTTGTACGGTCAGTGCCATAAAGTGGCCGCCGGAAATTATACTAACAATTTTTTCAAAATTACTTAGAATTAGATTTCCCCTAGAACTTCACGGTTTTTCCAAAATACATACCAAAAATGAAAAATTTGGCTAGGCTACCAAACATACAGTAGGAAATTAGGGACAATTCAAGACATTCCCTGGATTTCCACTTAATTTGGCATTAATGTAAAAACGCCAGAAGTACGGCTGATTGGTATTACATATCTCACGGCACTTGTAGAAGTTAAGCTCCAGTCTGCTTGCTCAGTACTTGGATGGGTGAACATCTGGAGAGCAGGCGTAGTGTTCTAGCTTACACAGGCTCCACTACCTCAAGTACCTCCACCGAATTTAAAAATACACATCTCTGAGCGGCTCGGTGCACCCGGCACCTCGACACTGTGTAAACGGTATAATGGCTTTTAGATAATGTATGTATGTATTAATGTAAAAGCAACACGTAACATCCCTATGCTTACGCTTTGGAAGCAGAATTATCCCGAAAAATCACCCACAATCTGGTGCAGGTTTGGCTCTATTGGTTTGTTGGAATACTGTACTTGTCTGTTAAATCAGGATCTAATAGTATTTGGAAGCAGAGCATCTATTGGCTGCTCGAAATCGAAAGACATGTGCAGAATTCGTATGTTGGTGGAACTGAGGTTTGATCAGGTTTAGTTTTAGGCCTTTTGTTTTTCCTTCTTCGTTTCTCAAAGTAACCCCGATGTTACGTTTTCTACGATCTTCCGACGCAAATAGACACGGCTTGATAGACCGCATTTGATACGGGAGGAACTTATTGCAAATTTTAAATGCACCCTCTTTTTATAACTTGTATCCAACCTTTCCAATTTCACTTTTTTATCATTTCTATATATTAAGCAACTCTGTTGTGTACCGATTTCATTCCATTTTGTGCGAGTACTTGTTATTATTTGTCAGAATAGTGATAGCGCACCATCTATCGATTGGCAATGAGCTTGCTTTTTTAAAGCAGTAACCTTGCCTTATTTATAAATGAGTCATATGTTTTGGGAGAGGGAGGCCAATCTTACGACAGCAATTTATTTTATTAACTCTTTAGTACTTCATCTTATTGGTGGTTCTTTCTTTTGTTGAACCTATAGATATCTTTTCGTGTTTTCAAGGTTAAGATTGTGAGAGAGACCCGCGACGGTAAGTTACGTTTGTTTACGTTGTTGGCTGGTTTGTGCCAAAAAGTTCGTTTCGCAGATAAAAATAGAATACAACATTTCTTCGTGTAATCATATAGAACTTGTAGGCAATAACTTCTTATATCTGTTTAGTTTCGTTCGAAAAAGTTATTCGTTCACCTAACTCACTACATTTTTTAATGTTTCTGGTAAATAAACTCTGGTTCAGTATGATTTGCTCTTTGATTTGTTTATTTCCAAGAGTTCGCATAATTCTGTTGTAAAATGTAGCAGTTCCAACCCTGAACATCGTTCAAGCTTTGTGGATTCAAACGTAGCAGGACCCAAAGAGATCGTGACGAAAGTATCGCAATAACTTCGCTCTCCACAAAGTTATTGGGGTTAAAGTTACAACGCAGACATTTATCTCTGCAGTTTCATTCCAGATCTGATGTTATTAAGTTCTAAACTTGTGGTTGCCCGTTTCGATTAATTCCAAATTGCATTTTCCAATTCTTTGGGTTTGTAACGTGATTATAATTTCTTATATTTATAAGTCATTCAAGAAAATTGACAAAAACAGCGACTATCTACAAAGGGAAACTTTTAGGTGACGCGGAAAAACATCAGTTTAGTATTGAAGGCACACTAAACTTTTATCTTCAATCACGACATCAATAAAAAGTAGCAAACTCAATACACTTCCATCATTCTGACAAATTACATTGCTGGTTCGTAAATAGCTGGTGGTCGGTCGCATGATGTACGTGCAGAGGAAAAAAGTTGAGTTATAGCTTACAGTTTATCTATTGTCAGAAAGCGAAAGGCTGAATGCAAGAGCAAAATAATATATCAGCGGTTAACGTCGTGATGAGTACAGCAGGGTGCAATTTCACCTTATTAGAGCTTTTAGATTAATGAGAAAATTCTAAACATTTTTCTTGGGCAATAAAGGTCGCTCCGAGCGCCTTGGCCCTAAATATGAGGGGTGGCGCGCTATTTTCAGCTTTAATAATAATAAATGCGAACTTAATTACAGAGCTTGGTCCACTTTATCTGAATTGATATCGGAAGCGAGGTACAGGATAAGCACTTAAAATAAACTTTAAGACCCTGAAACACTTCGGTCGATCGCCATACTGCGTCATGTACAAATTATCGTCTACTCCCAGTGCTACTGAGAAACTGATAATTTTAACTGTCAGTGGCAGATAAGAATATCGTCCAATCATTCACATGTCAGCTTGATATAACGGTTCGACTTGTTCTTCGAATGACGAGAATATGTTATGTTTAGACGACAGCAACAGCAATTTATTCTAGGCAAATCCCAGCTACTGCTTGTTATTCTAAGGCGTTGCACAGTTTGTTGTTTGCAGAAGTTATAAGGATTTGTATTGTTTATTAAAATTTATATTTAATCAATCAATTTAAACTGCAATTTGATATTTCGACTTGTAAACTTTCCCAGGCCTAAATTAACGTGAAAACTATATGGGAATATTTACTCCCCAATGTTGCAAGTAAAATTTATGAGGATTTTAAAAAAATAAACTTAGAAAACAAACACAAGAACTTTGCACGATACGCAGTGTGATTCCAGACAACGTAGAAGTACACAGGACCACATCTATAACATCGCGAAGAAATTCTACAGTACAGAAAAGAAGTACCGTATGTATGTGTTACATAGATGTCAAATTGACAGGGCCGTAGACAAACAATGGTCCTAGAGAGGATCAACGTATATATTTGAAGGGCAAACATCGTTTCAGCGATTTTCGTTCAGATTAAACAAATTGCATTTATTAAAAATGACGGTTTCATCTAAGCCGACACATCTTTCTGACATTTTGCATAGGGCCATAATTTATCATTCTAAACAACTTTTCTTAATAAAATTTTGCCGTATCATGAACAAAAAGGGTAGTTTACCTGAAAATAAAATAGTTTTCGCTTCCCTGTCATGGCCTACTTGTTTTTCAAAAACTGAAATTATTCTTAAAATTCTTTTCAAACCAAGCAGGACTGAATCCCAAAACCTTAAAATAAAATTCAACAATTTTTAATCCATCTCACCCTTGTAACATCAATCCTGGGACACACTGTATATAGCAGCAGAAAAATAGGCTAATAGATTATAGAATATACACAAGAGAGACAAAAGTAGAAAGTGTTTGGGTTAAAACGAAGGTAGAACGAGGAACAGATCATAAAATGGTAATGACAAACATTTAAATAAATGAACCAGATACACCAGTAGAAAAGAGCAGAACATACACAAGCATTAAAATAGATAAATTTTTATCAAAATTGCTAAACAGAATAGGACAACTATATATAACGTGAACAATGAAAGATAAGTAATGATAAAGAAAAAATCAACATGGAAAGAATACCAGAAAACAGGAAGAGAAGAAGGTACCAAAATAAATACATAGATAGAAGCTAGAAACAGAGCAAATGCTAAAATAAAAAAAGTTGAAGTTTCGAGAGGAAGTAGAGACAACATTTAAAAGCAATAATAGAATTTTGGGGTATTCTAAAATCTTTAAGGAAAAAAAGTAAAAAATGCGAAGCATAATATATGAGAAGGGTATATTAATATGAGATTTTAAAACGGACCTTGGTATCCCTGGCCTGTAGTTATTATTTTTACGTTTACAGTTAAAGCCAACCTATATTTCTATATACATTTTATTGTTACCTAGATTTAAACAAAGCATTTTACTATAATCAAAAGTTCGTAAAGCCGGGCCTGTACTGCAACCGCATTATCAATTTTAATTTGCGTGCTTACCGTGATAAATGCAATGTCCAAGTCTACTCGCGGGATGAGGGAATTTTGCCGTACGCGAATATCACGGAGAACAAGTCAGTCGCAGGTTCGCTTTAAGTAAGGGCGGAAGTGCCTGCGGCTCCTGAGTGCGTTGTGCAAAAATCGCCTACGGCGAAGTGAATGAAAGTGACTAGCCTAGCAGTAATTAAATTACTACCACAAGTTAAGTGCAGCAAATATTTTCCGAGTAAGCCGGTGAGAGCACAAATTTGCGCTGCACTCATAGGCGCACGTTCATTGCGAAAAAATGACGTCAGCCGGCGTTGGGCGCCAAAGCCAGCAATAAGCGTGTGGGACTTCCCTTCGGTTTCCGAGTGTGGTAACTTTTCACGTTGGATAACCCGTATGCAACTCAGAAAGTCTTTGGGTCGCATACAGGTAAAATGTTTGCTACAGCGGTGTGAGAATAGCGCTTAAAGAATATTTTTATACGCGAATTATGCGGGCTTGATGAATATAAATATGAAGTGCTGGCTTCTGACTTTTATGACGATTAAGTTTCTAAAAGACAGTCACTTAGCGTTCTGTTTTACGGTGTTTTATGTACGTTTTACAGAGTACCTGAGTAGCTCCATGTTATATCGCACGTAGGTTGTTTTAGGTGCAAATATTTTCTTTTGGCTGGCTTTTGTACTTCCATATGTTTTAAAGTCAATATATTTATGTAAGCAAATTGGTTTTTCCTGTGCACTGTTTGAAGTCAGTTTCAGCCCAAGATACTACCGCGGTGGGCCAGATTCCTGTTTTGGCAAATGCTCACTTTAGAACTACAAACTGGGGTATTAAGAGAGTTTCATGTTCACTGAGCTAGCTAACCGGACAAACAGGGCAATTAATTATTCAAATATTCAGGCATACGAGACGTCTTATTTAAATATAGAGTATAGAGGGGCAAACCTCACGCACCGTTACAATTCGCATGGGATATTAAATGCATGGAAAAACTTATCTTGCTTCGTAATTATTTGTGAATTGCGTGTATATTATTTCGTTTCCTTCTTAATCTGCGACTACGTCCTGTAACTCCACGGTATTTCTCTTCGTACATATTTCTTGAAATGCGAACGAACAACTTTCTTTTAGGTAGCCGTTCTGGTGATCACCACTATCTTTACTAGTCTGTTGTTGCCCATCCTTTCTAGTGGTCTCTCCACTGTCGTCTTCTTATGCTTATCAATCTTGCTACATCGTTGGTCTTGCATGTTTCTCTGACATTCTCACCTCTTTGACTTCCTCTAAGTGTGACTTTGCTACTGGCCTGAAGGTCTTCACTACTGCCGTGGGATACTACAAAATAATGGCATTGATGGTCTGACCACGATCAGCACCCTACTAGCTGATCTAAGTGCTCACAAAACCAAAACTAAAGCCTGTATATTATAGAAGCGTTGTGTTGAAACTATCTTATATTTTTCAACTAAGTTATATTTGAGCTTTAAGATATTAATTTAAAAAATGGATAGGTGATACTGATTATATTATTTCAAGAAATATATACAATTTCGCAAAACCCTTTAACATCAAAGACCAACTATAGAATGGTTTGTCATTGGCTAAGCCATGGTATACAACCAGTAGTTTACTTTTCTTCAAGTTTTCAAAATGCACATGCGTATAAAAGGCGTTTTGAGTATAACCATCATTTAGACAGATTGTTATTTTCGCATAAGTTACATTTCGACGCAAAAGCCTACGAATTTTTTCCATGAGGATGCGAGAGCAGGCTGGGAACAGGCCTAGAGGCCCGACATGTGTTATGGGCTAGTGCGGACCACATAGTTTTACGCGATGCCATAGTTCTCGAAGTGACACTTTTGTTTTCCATGGAGCCTCGTCGATTTTTTCCGGATATTCACAACTTCTAAGCCGCTTGTACCCGTTGAAGGGTGCCATTGTCGCTAATTAAGCCCCGTCGGACTCCAGCTATCGATTGAGTTCGCACTAGATTCTCACATTTGCTTAAACTTATAGGTATATTGCCTTGTGATTCCTATGACTCTGCTCAATTGCCATCTTTGTGGCTCACACCAGATAAACCTTTGGAAAGTAAAGCCCCACACTTGGCTACTTCAATCTGCAGACTCATTTTGCCTTAATGTCGGTACTGTTACAGCTGCATTACGTTCTAATTACGAATTTTCTTCACTGTTTCTTGCACGTCATTTACCTCTCTTCTCCTATAACATGTATAACTCGTTGTATTTAGAATTGAAACTAATACTGTTTCATTTGTGTGCTTACGCGAGTGTTGGCCTCTCGGGCACACGTTTTAAACTTCTCCCTACAAGGGAAGACTATGAACATTGTTAATACGTCGGCTGGATTGCGACCAGACTAATAACATCCGCAAATCACAGCATCTAACCCATGATAGCACCGTTAGATCATTCGGATTCGACTGTCCACTGATTATTTCGCCTGTATTATTATACACTCAATATAATAATGTCTTTATTTCTTGCCGAAGTACAATATCACCTGGTTAACAAGCAAGAAATCTTAAGGCCGTTGTACCACTGTGTTTATCTGTATTTTGTACAGCCGTCTGTAGTTCTATTTATGAACGAATTAAGCACTAGCAGGTGAAGAGGAGGTAGCGTGGCTCAGTTGTTTAGCTTGCTGGGATACTGATCCACGTTCCTCTAGGTGGCAAGGTTCGAATCTCGCTGGGGTCACGTACCTTGACGTTTTTCGTGCCTGAAAATAGTCGTAGAAGGCAACGGGATACCACCACGATGCCGCCGAATCTATCCCCAGGATGTTTCCACCCCATTCAAGGGTTGAAATCGTCAACGTGCTGCACTATTTACATTTCCCATCAGCGCCACCTTCCATGAAGTAGCAGCACCAAAACAAACCAATTGAGGTTTAGGGCTCTACTGGCTCTACTTAGTTATAAGTATTATCGTAATATAACTTAGTACAATGTAAACCATGTAAATAAAGCATAAGACACTTTAAGAAGAAGAAGGTGAAGAAAAGGTTAAGTTCATACATCCATACAAACTTCCACCTCATCTCGACCCTAATCCGTCTTCTTCTGAGTTGGGAGGCGCCAACCACCTCTTTAGACTATAATTTAGACATATCATTAATACATACTATCTACGTCCCTACCTAATTGTCTTACGTAGAAATGTCTACGCTTTCAGAGTAATACCCCGCCGGTGTTCCACTGAAGCTAGCTGTGTGCATTTTTGGCTATGTTACTTGCCGATAAATTATTTTTAAAGTGTAACAAGATACTAAATTTCGAAAAGTTATTGTAAAGAAACCTACCCTATTCAACAGGGTAGGGCAGGGCAGTTTTAAAACATTTGGAAAATTCCAGGTTAAATATTTCTTTTGTTTATGAGATAACATTCTGTTATAGTATCATACATTCGCACACACGAAATATATCGATATCAATTAATATACACAGTGAATTTTTCCTTTGTACTCGTCCTCTGTACAGTTTATGTATGCTTGCTTAATCTTTTTAGAAAAAAAGTGGGGGGGGAAGCACTTTACTGTTTGTAAAACATAAATTTCATTATTTGCAGAATTTATAGAAGTTATGTCTGAACTTTCTAATGTAAAGAAAACTTAGTGATATGGGAATGGAAGCCTCTCAACCGTATATTATTGCAAATAAAAATAACTCTTTCATAGTACACTTTATATCATAGCTCGAAAATGAGAAGTGACAAAGTCAGTTGAGTGGTCTTCTGGTCTTATTAGGCATAACCAATTTAAAACTTTCTCTCTTCATTTTACTTGTAAGCTAACAATAAAGAAATAAAAATGAAGATAAAAACATTCAAAATTAAATATTTGCAATAATCTAATATGCAGTGGTATTTATTGAATCAAGCTCGTCAAGCTTTCCCCTTTTCGACAATAGTTTGAGGTTTATATTAACATAATAAAACCTCACTCTATATACAAATAATAAAACACCGACTGTGTCTAACCCAGTGACCTTAAATTATTATCGCAAGCGAATTGCACCTAGCATGATAATTAAAAACCACCTTCAAAAATAATCGACCGCGAATGTATAAGTTTTCCTCCTGGCATCCATTCTAAAAACCAAATCCACTTACTAATTGAATAGGTGCTCAGAATAATATTAGCTACTTGTTTAACACCATTCATTAATCATCACTTGGTGGCGTTTAATTACTTCAGCCAGTTTTTAAATATTTAACATTCATTAGCCGTGCAAGGCTGAGTTTTTAACCAAACAATCAAGCATAGTTCTGGGCGGCGCAACAAAGGCCCGACGAAAAGTTCCGTGAATGGCAAAATAAATACATTATGTATATTGCGTGTTTGTAATAACATGTGTGGGATACTCGAAAAATGCTGTAGCTCGGCGGACGCGCGTCTGGAATATTAATAACCAAACATTTTTTCCCATTTTTTTTAACAAATCACGTAGGAGTAGATGTCATTTTAACATAAAAAAAACAAACATTTACATTGGCCGTTTTTATTAAAAGCAAGTACATTGTCTAGACATAAAGTAAGCTTCATATAAAGCTAGTCTCGAATGGTCTGAACACATTTTTTTATTTTTTAAATATGAAGGCATTTACTAATCGAGAGATTCAGACATTTATTTATTTAGACTTATAAGTACACTTTCTCTAAGAGATAAGTTGTAATATAATAAAAAGAGTTTGTTGATGCTAACAGAGAGGCTGTTCTCGAACAGATCAATCTCAAACAGGAGCAAAATTAAAATGGCTGCTGCTATAGCCATTTTAATTTTGTACAAAATCAAGTGACAGCCATATAGGTATCATCCATTTTAAAATTATATGAAGAAATTAGAGTAAAAGTTCAATTAAAAGAAGTAATGAATAAAACATTCGGCCTAACCAAGTAACTATATCTGGCTCAAAAGCTGATTTTGTTGTACACTAGATTTTATTATTTTTCTTCTTATTCACTTTCAGTCCATAATTGAGCAACGACCTCTACCTTAGTGATAGCTATTTATAAATATATAATTTGGTCACTCCTTTTACGTCTTTATTAAGTTTATTAGGAAATATTGCTCGGCTTTTTTCATCTCGTTACTTCTGCTCGCGTCATGTGTCCATCCCAGTCTCATCTCATGGTAGATTTCTCTCCGCAATGTGCTCAGCTTTCGTGTTTTCTCTCTTTCGGACTGCGCGGTGTCATGCCATCTTCATTGCGCGTGGAGTGACCGCCATTTTCAAATGGGATTTTGCAAGAGCCTAAGTTTTAGTTTCATTATCGAAAACTCTTATTTTACGTGTTGTGCAATGTTGCATAACATCCAAATAAAGCTTCGTTTCTCGAAAGCTTTCTATATCAGCCAATTGTACTGTTTTTTAAACTTGCTATGATTGATTTCCACGATCTAAACGGAATGTCGATCCTAAATATACATTGTTAGGTTATTTTTAATTTATAACGCCACTGTATTTTTCGACTTCTTTCCTTTTTCAAGCAGAAATTTCATTACGAGAAAATGATCTCTTGTGCCATATCCTTTTCGGAAACCTGCTTGAGTTTCTGACTGACATTCGTCTAATGCATTGCTTACTGTATTCATTATAACTTTAATTCGTAATTTGTAATGGACGGGTAGCAGATCGATGGGTACATAATTTTGTAGTTAATTATGATCCCCTTCCATATAACGTTTTATTACCATAGTAGTTGCACACCTGCTTGATTTTTACATCAAAAAATATTACTGCTGCATGTTGACGCTTGATTGGTTGTCTCGACAACAATTCAATTTATTAAAATCAAACAAGTTACTCTTTTGTACGGAAATAAATTCTGGTAAACATTTTACGCCATAAATCCAAAATGTCATTAAACAAATAGTTAAGCAATTCATACTAGGCAGGCTTCTACAGCTACTAAAATTTTAATGGGTGGTTGTATGTACAGTTGGCAGTAGAATTTCTTCACGAGTGGTGCCATGGTGTCATTGGGGAACTATTTTTAGTATATTAATCGATCCTTGGTTTATATGCTCCTCCTGATCCATTATTCTTCAGGATGTACTTGCTATTTTATGCTTTAAACGCTTCTTGGCGGCTCCCTCATCATATTTTCTAGCTACATATTTTATATTTAGGCGATGTTTTATTGAAGCAATTCAACATTCGAAATTTTTCCTTGAGCGAACCTGTTGGACTTTTAGCAAAACTCTAAAAAGCAAAAACAATCTTCACTGTGATCGATCAAATTTTAAAATTAGAAAAAGTGGATGTAGATCAATATGAGATTGACTATATTTTATCTACAAGAAAATACATTATTAAAGAGTATTACATAGTATAACAACAGTAAGTGATCAGAGGAAAATCAGAAATAAGATATCACCAAATGCAAAATTCGGAAAGAGCAAACGGATCAAGAAAACATCAACAGTAATAACCACAAAAACACTGCACTAAGAAAACATGTCATTGACTAAGTTGAATCGTAAAGCGGATTTGACAAGTCTAAAATTAGACTTGAATAAAATCATTACCAATACTATTCTAGAAGCAGGACTAAATGTTGCTAAACGAAAAAATATAAAGAAAAGAAAATCAGTAGCAAATTGTTAAAAATGTTGAAGAAAAGGCGCAAATAAAAACAGAAGAGACACAACGGAATACATTAGACTGAATAAAACCATCCGGAAGCAAATAAATCAGAACCTGAAGAACTACAATTTAGAAAAGTATACGAAATTATAGAAGCAATGTAGTAAATTTGGAAAACGACGAATAAGTAATCCTAAAAATGAAGCAAGGTAAATTGTCAAAATTAATTAAATGCATTTAAAATCTGTCGAATGGGACAGTTCATTGGAGCCTAAAATTTTGTTCCTTTAAATATTTAATGTTTTAACATGTGTGCTTAATTATGCAACAATGCTTGCTTATCGTCGATTTAAGTAATTATTTTGTGTATTTTGAATTCACATATAGTAGGTTTAGACTGCTGAGATGGTAGATGGGTTTCTGGTTCAAATAGCGCTTATGGCGTAGATCAAAGACATTTTTTGCTTTAATTTTGTTTAGTTATGAATGCGCTTCGTTATCCAAAGGCCGTTGTGATAAACGTAGCGCCTGTGGATTACGCGAATAGATTTTTGGGGTGTTTTATTTAATAAGGGTTATCTTCTCCTTGCGCATTCAGGCGAGCAATTAATAATTCATTTATTTGCTTCTATTACCCCGCATACTATTTCACGTCACGATTCTGTTTTAACAATGTATATTTGATAATTTAGTAATTTAACTTTTGAATGAACGTTTGGGAGGCTGTCACCTATTTTAAAAGGTAAAAGGCTTTCCCTTCATCTAAGAAGTCGTATCTTGATCCAATGTGTTGTTCCGGTAATACCATACGGGTCTCAAACATAGACGTTCACAAAAAATGGCGGCAATGATATACTAGCAAAGACACACAGGGAAATGGAAAGAGGCGTATTAACATTGACACATCGAAAAAGAAATTAATGGATCGGCGATACAATAAAATTAATCGATGTTTTCGAGTATGCTAGTAAGTTAAAATAAAACTGGACAGGCCCTAATAAGGATGTGTGACCATTGACCGTTACACCAGGAAAATGGTGGCCGCAGATGCGTTGAGAAGACAACCTGAAGAAGTTTGTTAATTAATGTGGAATACAACAGCAGAAGACGAAAACAAATGGGAGAGGCGTATATTCAAAATTGGATAACTATCCTTTGCGTTGACTTAGCTGGTGAGTAACTTTAAACAGACGCGGTGGAAATACGAACGGCAGAGGAAACGGTGAGTTTTCCCAACTGTCCACAATTTACATTATACTCATATTTTCACCACATCACAAAATTATAAACACAAGAAAAGTAGACGTGACTACCTCCCTGGACTTTCCCATACTGGAAACTGTTCATATCGTCTTTATGCAACAGTCTTTACAACATATCAAAATTTCAACTCGATGACTCACGTCTTCACCGTGATAAGCGTTTACACTTTCACGTAAATTGCGGGTAAATATAAAAGAATGTGTAGTTTAAAACGTGACCACCGAGCTTCTGTAGATGGCGCCAAGTGGACAAGCCGCCACTGTGCTAGTTTATGTATTATTTTCCTCAAAACGGCTGTAGCACCGAGGTGAAATTTTCTAAGTACCTGGAAATTATATTTTCTAGGGCATACAAAATCGATTTTTTTATTTTCGCGGAAAAAGATTCTTTGACGCAAAAATATAACAACCGTTAGAATAAAAAAATTATTTTTCAAAAATAGAGGGGGGAGGGAGCCGGTGCGCTTACATATATCCACGAGTGTAATATTTTTTTGCATATTCATATGCTCCATTATGCACTGAGCAATTCAGTGAAAAGCCCAGCTACCTATCTTGTTTTGTTTATTAATTAAAGAGATTTAAATTTTCAAACTTCAAAGCTTCGTAGAGGGCGCCACAGATAATTCATGAGATTCTTTAAAAAACAGATCGATAGCCCTTTTCGGGGTCTATGAGTGTATGAAGTTTAAACAAATTCCTGTGGGCAGTTTTTGAGAAATAATTTTTAGAAAATTTCCAAAATTTTGAAAATTTGTAATTTAGGCCCCTTAATATTTTTCAAAACACTTTTTATATCACCTCATGTTAGCCGTCATATACTATTCAGAAAAAAAAAATCAATTGAATCGATTCATCCGTTTTTGAGTAATAGGGCGTTAAACTCAAAATTTTCAAAAAATCATAGCGCCCTTCATTTTAAACCTAGCGAGTTCGGCAAAAAACTAACAGATTCGTCTTATGACCCTCTATCGTTAAATTTTCAAAATTTTAATCACGAAAACAGTGATACCAAAAAAACATGCGTAACTTCCGCTTCCGGTTTCGGATTTTTTTGAAAAGCTTATTTTGTCGATGAATTTTTGATACACCCCCGCATTCCAAAGCGCATCAAAATCGGAGCAATACTTTCGGCTGTAGGAGCGTCACCCACCCACACACCCACACACAGACAGACATTTTTTTAAAACCACATTTTTGGGTTCCTAGAGGCCCAAAACGGATATTTCTGTGAAAATCTCGATTTCCAAAATTTTCATGATTCCAAGACTTCCCTATACCTATGGGTATGGGAAAGTAATAAGCGACTCATTGTATTTTCCACGCCTACTTGGTGATATTACAATTTATCACTCAACTTCGGCTTACATATTTATCCACTGGCCACCTCATGCACTCGTAACATATACTGATATATCGCAAGTGTTACTTCATTAGTCAATGCAGAACTGAAAAGGTTTTAATTTCAGTTTTTCCACCTACTGCCCAGAAGTATCTAATTCAGTGGAAGCGCAAATTTTGAATATTAATCCTCCGGGCCAGAGAAAAATAATTAAAACTAACAAGGCGTCCAACTTGTTCTTAATAAATCCCACCCGGAGAAATAGTACCTAATTCATTTACTCGGCTTCCAACCTGCACTAATTTGCAGAGCTTCATGTCCTGAATTCGGCATCTTTCTCGGGAAAGCGCCCACTGCGACCTGCCTTGTCCGTTGAAAAATAATTAACTTTAGTTTCTACCCAAAAAGGATTTTCAGTTGCGCAATATTTCATCGAGCTGGCTTTATGACGAACGTCTTCCAGAAGCTAATTGGTTTATTTAATACAATTAGAAACTTCTCGAGCTTCATCGACGATCTGTCTAACAAAGCCCAGCAAGCTCATTAGAACACTTTAAAATTGATTCGGGGCCGTTAGTATCTCGGAATGAGGGATTTCAAAAACAATTTGAAAGCAATTATTTCTGGAATGGTAATGAATAGAAAGTTTCTTGGCGTTCCGGTTTCCTCTGAATGTTTCAACGAGAGGGAAAACAGTTGAATGATTTAATATTTCTGGTCACAGCATAAGGGTGGTTGACAGAATTTCAGTATTAAAAAAGCACTAGCGAAAATTAACATCACATTTTTTAAATATACAGTTTTTATATCAAAACAGACTAGACACCTATCTTAAAGTCACAAATAATAATGAATATAAACATATTATTAAGAAAATTTTGATAAGGCAATTGAGAATGCACCCAAAAAGCAAATAGTAAAATTAATCAAGAAAACTATTGAATAAAAGACAAAATTTTGAAAGAAATCGACTCCGGAAGAAATATATATACACGCTGTGGTTTAACACTAAACTAGAATAAGATCTGCACTTTTCTTTTGTTCTAGTCTTTAACCTACTACTTCAAGTATTTTTTACCTATTCCCTCTGGATCCATCCTTAGTACATGTCCACGCTAGCTTAGTTACCTCTTTTCGATCTTCTTTGCCTGCCGCCCCTTTTATCGTTTCATTCCGTATCCGATCACATTTTCTCTTATCGGAAACTTTTCACTACAACAAGCTAAAGAGAAATATAGAGAACAGCAAAATAGAGAAAGACACGTGATGAGAAGAACGAGCGAACTTGAAATTTACA
Organism: Agriotes lineatus; assembly: GCA_940337035.1. Classification (NCBI taxonomy): domain Eukaryota; kingdom Metazoa; phylum Arthropoda; class Insecta; order Coleoptera; family Elateridae; genus Agriotes; species Agriotes lineatus. Next base: position 134,709,264 of record OW679199.1, read on the forward strand.
TTGAAAAAAGAAGAACACCAGAAGGGTGGAGATTCATAATAAATGTAAAAATAAACACAGAGAAAAAGTTCGAGTACTAAATATAAAAATGGACAAATGGTAAAGTAGCTCCAAAAATTACAAATAGAAGAAAAACTATATATTCAAATAAAGCTCGAAAAATTTCAGTTTGCAGTGAAAAAATACATGGAAGTAACAGAAGAATAAGAAAGCAAATTAGAGAAATAAAAAATTATAAATAAACTGGAGTAAAAGATGTAGAAGATTATTAAAAAGTAGAACAATATTATTCTGAAATACTAAAAAAATTACGAAAAATACTGTTAATAATGGACAGACACCATTTGAAAGAAAGGCGGGGTAGATGTATGCAAGATAATAAAAAAAAACTATTTTGATTGATTCCAAATTTAAATCCAAAATCAAACCATCGTGACGACATGGGCACATTTGAGGCCGGTTAGCTAACAGTAAAGACGGCGTGAGGTTCTTTATAAAAGCTAACATTCATTAATAAGAACAAACGAAGCGCCAATAATGAGTCTTTATCTAACACATATACTCAGATAGTCACGAGAACTCAGAAACTCAAAGTTTAACCAACATTACAATAATATAAAATGCAATAAATATCTTAACCATGTCATAACTCAGTTTGTAGTACCGAAAACACACGTAATCATAGTAAAATGTATACTAGTTAAAAAATATAGTACTTTAATACAAACCTTCTGTACATCCAATAACCAGAAGATCTAATATAACAGTTAAATATATACATACAATAGAAATTACGTTAAATGAACAAACTTGATAGATTTTTAAATTTTTAAGTTAATAACAAAAAAGCATATTAAACTTCGATGAAGCCTTAAAGGCGCTCATCAGAGGCTTAGTCACAACGCAAAATACAAATACAATATTAAAGTAACATTATCAAATATATAAGCAAAGGAGAATTTGGAAGAACCAGAATGAATTCACTCAAATACGCTGGCATTCGGTAGCAATAATGTCTCAATAGAAATTAACACAAGTTAAGCTTCACAGGGAATTTGAAGAATTCAGCCCCAGTTGTGAAAGCACTCTGCAAAATTCATAAATACACAAAATAGCTACGTGCAAAACCAAACCAATAATCAGTCACTCCCTAGGAAGATACTAGCTCCTTGGCGATTAGCTATTGCCCACGCTGCATTCAGGTTTCACGAACGGGACTCGCCAAGGCGAAAGCAGCAAACTGGATCACGACAGCTCGATACAATATCATGAGCAGCATCACAAGATCAAAGCATTTTGTGGCGGGATCAGAGTAGAATCAAAACAGCTTCATATGGAATCAGTACGGCCCAGAGATCAAAAGCAAACAGTCAAGGGAATGCATCTTAGCGCTGGCACAATCGGGTCAAAGTTGAAGGAAATTGCCGGTAACCAGCGAAGAAAGCACGAAAGCGCAAGCCGCGACAAGGCATACAAAATCAGAACGACAGCGCGGACAATTTAAACAATACTCAAAATGACTGTGTCTCAAAATACGTCGCTCTTTTCCCGTAACATGGTACTATAGCAGCGACCACACTTAGTAAACTATTTCGAAGAATAGTAGCCCAACAACTGTGCAAATAAAGGAAAACAGGAGAACAAATTGGCTTTGGAGTCCGATAGTCCTGCATAAACAAATTCTTTAATTCAACATTACTAATATAGAATCACACTAGAGACAGCTAGAGAAATATACCTATTTTTCCTTAACATACCCATAGCTTGCAATAATGTGCCCCAATAAAACTACAGCGACTGTTGGAAAGTGGCATCAATAAGACTGTTTAAAGCAGTACAAAACCTGCGCTCTGACCAAAAACAAAAAAGAGAGCGAAACTAACTATAAAATTTCGAAAAGTCTAAACCTTAGTTAAGACGGAGCTAAGACGGTTATTGTAGACAATGTAGATCTTACGCATACTGAATATGATGAAGCCCGCCCTTACATGCAATTTGTCATACAAAAACTTCGTTAAAAATAATAAAATCGTAAGATGGCACATAAATAGAATACCAGTTTCCTAAACATAATTTTCAGCTATTATCATCTTCCTACTTTAAGGTAATCTGTTCAAACAAAGCGATATGTTTCCCATCGTTATATTACAAAAAGACTATCGATGGTGTTAAAACGCTCCATTGAGTTGCAATATCATAATTCAATATCTGTATATTCATCTTTTTTCCATATATTCTTGTCCACTCTAATATTATATTACTTTAAAATATTTTTTAATTTATTTACACTTATTATTGTTAAAGCAAGCATAATGGTAGACAATTGTCGAACCCTCGCCTTGTATGCCTAACTGTAACCGCTGAACGCTCCAGTGCAGGACAACAAGCTACGAATACACAAAACAGTCCGTAACCAATAGCTTTCAACTGGCCAGCTGAGCTACTCTGGGGGAAGGGTGGGTTAACACTAAACTGATCAAAACCAAATAAGAGCGTCACCAACTCGGGAATGCAAGTTATAAGATTCCCCGGTGATCTGCTGATCGCAACTTATATTGAAAGAAGATATCCCAAATTACATTTATCATACGCAGGCGCTTTGATATGCTGTAATCTGTTATAGAAAGAAAAAAACCGTAAATGCGTCGCAATTAACGTGATATTTATTTCCTATGCATGCGGGAAAATAATATAAGAGAACTGTTCCTCGTACCGAAATAAAATATTAAATCGATTATATCTAAAGACAACGCACGTAAGTAATTTGAGGTGAACCCAATACCAAACCCACGACGTGCGTACTTATCGTTCACAATGTAACATATATTAATTTCGAATGTAAGTTTAACGCATAAATAAGCAAAGAGCAAGTTATACAAGAAATACACATATAAATCAATAATAAACATAACTACATCAACAAATGGTAAATCAGACATAAACAGGAAATTTTAAATATCGCCACTTCATAAACTGATTCACGCCAATACATTTTCAATTCAGGCTAAAATATTCAGTTAGACGCAGGGATGAGCAACCTTTTTTTTACAACGGGTCAGCTACAAATTTAAAAATGTTGTGCGAGCCGTATGTAAGAAACTTATGATAATACAAACACTGAATGTTGAACTCAAACTATCTCTTTATTAATAAAATTAACCTAGTATAAAAAATTACAGAAATGAAACACTCCCTGTTAAAAAACGACGAAAGATATATGTGAAAAAGATTATTTAAATTAAATTAAATTACATTGGTCTATATTTGCAGATATACACGACACAGCAGCTCGCACGCAGCTTTCTAACAATACATCATTTCATCTCGATCGCTGATCGCTTTTAATTATCTTCATTGTGGAAAATAATTGCTCGCAAACATAGGTACTTCCAAAAAGTGTCATTTTGTAGATCTATTAATTCCATTTGTAACTCATCCGGAACTGTTTCCACTTCTATATTAAATGGTGAAGAAAAAATGTTAAAACTAAGAAGGGTTTCTTCTGAACTAAATATTTTAAAAGTTAAAATGTAAAATCTTTGAAGGGCCGCACGAGAAAGTGTGGCGGGCCGCGGGTTTCTCATCCCTGAGTTAGAGTAAAGCACGGTTGTGGCTTATCTGTTAAATCCAACACTCTACGAAAACTACTACAAAATCGAAATCAAGAAGGGGCCAAAATCGCAACTAGAAACTCCAATAGACCATAACTTCCCGAAAATCTATAAAATCCATAAAGCAGAGAAACTATCCAATCCAAAAACGGAAAAATCTATAAACTAGTAAGCCTTGAAACAATAAGATACGATTAGCGCACAGACGCAAAGTGCATTCGGAAAAACTCACTTTAGGTGCAAATCAGCATAGCGGTCCGTCTTCAGTCCCACGTAGAGTAATAAGAAGGTACTGACTTATCAAAAACCATATCAAATGGAATGAAAAATGCGCAAAGGGCAAATTGCCAACAAGTGCTTCGCGACAAAAATAACCAGAACAACGCCATCTACGCATAGATCCACCGGATGAGGTTTTTTCCATATTGCATGTAAATAACCAACATTAGAATAGAGTAAAATACAGATACAGGAACCACTAAATTACATAAAGGTTGAGGTTTCCAAAAATGTTAACGGTTTGTTTTTGCAAGCTCAGGCCGGAAGTCCTTCAATTGAAACAAGAAGAAACCGATAAGTCGAAATTGGGGAACGATAAGCGGTTTCACCACGAGATAAACCTAGCAAACCTGACCGCAAAAGAAACCTACTAAGCGGGCATGCTATGACTCACGGCAACAACACGAATAGCTTCGCGGAATGGAGTAGATAATGCGTAAAATCCAACAGCAAACGCCTGAAAAGCTAAAACAGTACGAGATATCATGCGCAAATTCGATCAGATAAGACAAATAGTGTAATAACGGGAATTATCATTGCAAGTAATTTCACAACTGCCAGAAAAGAGACACCGCTTAATCTGATAAACGACAGGCTTGACAAGTTCAATACATACACCAGAAGTCGCTAACAGAATATTAGCATACTTAACCTCCAAACTTCAGAATAAGCACTTCGTTTTCCAAACAGATAGAAAATTAAATTATAAGAGCTAATTGATCATAATAACGCTTTCAGAGGGGTCTAACAAAATCAGGAAGCATCGCATTACTCGGGAGAGAGAATGCGAAATACCAAACCAAACTCATAGCGGCATTAAACTCAACGTTAACCATTCACCAGCAGATCAAACGATATCCTTTAAACAAATCCTAGTTGTAGAAAACTAAGGTGCGATAGATCACTAGGACTAACGTTAGGAAATACATCAAAAATAAATGCTTAAGTCAAAATGTATATATTACGCTCGAATAGCGAAAAGTGAGCGAAAAACCAGCCACTACCCGTTTTAGGCGATGTTACACAACCGAACACCGAAATAACATAATGTTTTGCTTTGTGGTACTCGTAGTTCTCATTGACCACTACGCGTTTTTATGTAATGACAAGAACGGCCACGACGCATTCTGGATGATTTAGAACGCTCACCAACGGATATTGCTTTTAGTACTTTTGGAACTGCTATTTCGTTATTTCTGATATAATAATAATAATCAGCTTTAAAAATGAAATAAAAGTTGACCCAACCGGCTTCAAAATAAGTAATAGTATCTAATTTGTAGTTATTTACATCAATCCTGATAATTTCCTCTTTTGGCGACTGGTATATGACGTAGAATAACAAGACTATACACAAAACATACACACATACACATGACTCCTTCATCTTCCATGCAAAAATCCAAACATTCTGCAAATTACCAAAAGTTGTATCAGTTTGTACATATTCTAAATCTCCCAGAACGCGCTGTGTCAATATGAACGGCCACAAAGCGAAAAATTATCTATTTTCCGTATTTACTCGTTTAATACTGTTCGCAACGCGTAGTGGCTATTTTTCGCTCACTGAGCGCTTTCAGTACTTGAGTATACAACATATACAATATAAATATTATTCCATTCTGCCCTACTGTAACAGCTAAAAACGTTTATTCTAATCTAATCTCTTCCGGCATTAGTAATAAAAATAATATTGTAGATGAGATAAAAAGTTTGTCAGCATGAATTACCGGCAAAATTAAGTTTAAGCTACTGAAACAACCTACAACTTTTCGTAACATTTAATTGCGACTAAAAATAAATGCAAACAAAGTTTTCAAGGAGAAAATTTATCTCGGAATGTAATTAAGGGCTCTTTATACCTGAATTAAAGCAAACCCCTCGTTAAATTAATCATGCTGTAATTCTCAATTTACGTCACGAAATTAGAATCTATTGAAATATTTGAGTTTGTTCTTAATTGAAGCACAAAGGTGAAGGTTAAAAGTGAAGCATTGCGCTTTAATTTGCAAGTAAAATATTACAATTAAAATTGCTTTTTTCTTAAAAACTTCTACATATATTCTCCAGAAACGAATATTGCTATCAATAGATCTCTGGTTAGACTTTATACTTTTGCAATGATATGAAAGTGACAAATCAGTATAGATATGACAGTGAATTTTGCTTCACTTACGGAATTATTTGTAGTGTACGTTATCATTTATACAATTTCGTTGCTATTTCGTAGCTGTAACAAAAAAGGAGATCGTTCTCGAATCAACCTGTTTACAGCATCCGGCGTGATATACTTTATTAATCATAATTTGTTCCACTTCCATTTAACCCCAACATGATTGCTTTTTTTACTAACGTGATGTAGTTTTAATCCAATCGTCAAAGTATCCTATACACGTGCATCACAGCTTCAGCAGCTCGTCATAAATCGAACATCGTCTTCCCTTTTGGCGATTATTTGTAATGGGTGATCCAACAGTTAGCGTGGATTTTTTCATCAAATAAAAATTCATTTTATAAACTTACGCCTGAAATATTTATATCAGAAAGTTTAATATGTAGCATTTATGTTTGAAAAACAATATCATTCATATTACGCCTTGGCTTCGTTGACAGGAGGTTATTCGAACTTAAAAAATTTCGATAACTTTTCGCAGTAAAAGTACAGCAATGGCATCTAATGCAGTTCGAATGTGGTCTTTCACTTGGTGAAGTTTTTGTGGGTTATTAGTATACTATACACCTTATTTTTCAAATACTTCCAAAAGAAATTAATCTGAAGGAGTAAGTGCACAGGATCCTGGGTGAAAATTCACCTCACAGTTTCTGGAAATGATGCGATCGTCGAACTTCGAGCGCAATAAAGCGATTGTTTTATTGCTTGTATGGGATGTTGCGCCATCTTGCTGATTCATATCCATTTCATCCAATTTAGGCCTCAAAAATTCTCTTAGCATGTTAAAATTCGTTGCATAGTGCCATAGGTCATACCCAATTGTTGGGCCCGGTGACGGATTGAAGTTCTTGGTTGTTCACGCACATTAACACTCACGGCAGCAATATTTTTTTTTAATGAGCTGTACGATAATGCTGATACTGTTTACGATCTTCCACCTATCTAGTTTCTTCAATCGTCGCACTACTCTGCAGATTCATGACTCACTAAGACGATTATTTTGACCAAAGTAGTCTCGAATTTTACGAAATGTTTTTTTGATGGAACGATCATTTTCGTAGTACGTTTGAATAACTTTTACTCGTGAGGTTGAAAAAATGTCTATTGTTGCAATTGCCACGGTCTATTACTGACTTTTGTCAACAAATGTTTATATGGCCATTGCGATATATGTCAGATAACGACAATCAATATCCACGCTAACCGTTGGATCACCCAATATAAGGGAAGGTGGAGTCATAGAGCGCAAGATTGGAGTTACAAAGACGGTGTACAAACACATTTAATCCAATCGTTGCCAAACAAATGACACACACCCACACATTGGCCCAATGTGCAGGAGCGTTGTCGTGGTGGTGTAAAAGTCCCGTGTATGGCTCCTGACTTGTGACAGATACTTTTTGAGTTCTTCTAGGACGCTTCCCTTGCGAAGAACACAGCAACCATCTTCTTTTTCATTTATCTTGATCTTCTGATTGTGACAGGAGCTGTTTCATCGCCGAGCACCCACGCCGTTTTGTCATCCATCATAGTAATAACTGTCGTGATGTTATTAACATTTTGAGAAGTTCCATTTTCAAACTTCCTCCCATTTCCCGACACCAAATGATGCAGTGCCTCACTTGCAGGGCCGAGCCAAGGGTATCTGCCGCCCGGGTGCAAGATATAGTTTGCCGCCCCTATAGCGTATAGCTCCTTAGACGTAAATAGTGTTAATTTTAAAATTCTGCGTTGCCTTGATAACTGTAACTTGTTTTAAAAAATAAAAATATATAAAGGTTATTATAAACTTTATTATTTGTATAAATTAAAAAATTAAATATTTAAAACAACTAACATAATGCTTTAATAGTTATAAAACAAAGTATTGCTTAAATTATTTATTATTAGTAACTTAGAAGTTATAAACATGAACTAAAAACTACATAAATTCTAAATTTAAATATCAAAAGCGACTTTTCTTGCTTTTTTAATTGCAAATTCTCGTATTAAATCCGTCATATCTAACGCCTGGCAGATCTCTTCCTCGATGCTTATTACAGCCAAATTTGTAAGTCTGTTCTGGCTCATAGTAGATCTCAAATAGTTTTTAATTATTTTTAATTTTGAAAACGATCTCTCACCATGAGCCACAGTGACAGGCATCGTTAAAAAAATTCGTAGGGCTACAGATAAATTCGGGAAAGTGCTAATTAAATCATTAGCCACAAGGTATTCTAAAGTTTCCTTGGCCGAAGTCGTATTGCTTTTATTATAAATGGACAATATTTCAATTTCATTGCACAAATCAATTGCATTGACATCCATTTGTTTTGTAGATGAATCGGTTAATTTAATTTGTAAATCCATACAACATTTCATTAATTCTTCTTTATCTATAGATAAAGAGCCTAAATTATTTAAAAAGCCAAAATAGGAGTTGCACTCGTTTAACTGTTCAAATCTGTCATTTAATTTTGATATTACTATATCAAGAATATAAAAATAAAAATTGACTTTGAAATTCAACTCTGGTGATTCGATTGATTCATCTCTATGTTCATAATCAAAAAAAACCTTTGCTTTTCTCGGTCTAACCAAGCCTACAGCTGGAAAAACACTTTCGCAGTCTATATCTTCAGCAATTTTTTTTGCCTCATTAAGCATAGCTGTAAAACTACCTTCAGATCGTATTTCAATGAAAAAAATTTGAATTTCTGTCAACATTTTTACAGTTTCTGGTAAAATAATATTAGATTTTTGCATGATTTTGCTTACAGTGTTTATTTTTGATAAAATATTGTACCAAATTACTAGAGAACACACAAATTTATATGATTTTATTTTATTAATTAGTGACTTTGCAAGGTTTTTTGTGTCATTGTCTCTTGATGTATCATTATAAAGGGAAAAGAGAGCATCATAAATTTTTTCTAAATTAAATCTAAGGGTTTTAATGGCATCGATTCTACTCTCCCACCGTGTATCAGATAAAGGTTTTACAGTTATGGTAGGAAGTTCTTTCATGAGAATATGCCAACGGTAGGTGGAGGCTGAAAAAAAAACATATATTTCTTGAATAATAGCAAAGAAATTTGTTACTTCAAGCGAACTTTTCGCAGCATCATTGACAACTAAATTAAGACTATGAGCTGCACAAGGGACAAAAAAGGCTCTAGGATTTATATCAAGGATTCTTTTTTGCAGCCCATTATGTTTGCCTTTCATGTTGGCACCGTTGTCATATCCCTGCCCTCGCATATCCTTAATATCAATATTTAATTCTTTTAAATAATTCAATAAAAAGGCCGTTAGTCCTTCACCAGTTGTATCTGTAACTGGGCAGAACCCTAAAAAATGCTCTCTAATTTCTATACCCTTTGAAATATCATTAATGAAAACGAACCTGACAACTACAGTTATTTGTTCTTCGTGACTCACATCAGGTGTACAATCTAATATAATTGAATAATATTTACACAATTTTAAAGTTTCGATTATATTTTGCTTGACTTTTTCACCTATTAGACAAATTAATTCATTTTGGATATTATCACCTAAATAATGTGGCATATTATTGGTATCTTTTTGAATTCTGCCAATATGTTCCGCCATTATATTATCGAATTTTGCAATTGATTCAATTAGCTTCAAAAAATTACCATTGCCTTTTTCGAAAAGTTTTTGATTACTTCCTCTAAAAGCTGCATTTTGTCCAGCTAAATACTGTATGACACAAATGATTCTTTCAATAATTGACGTCCATCGTTTTTTTTCCAACTTAATTAAATTTTGGTTGACTGAGTCAACAGTTGTCCCTTTTTCAATCGATTTTTTTAGCTCGACCCATTTCTTAACACTCTCAAAATGCCCCTTACTTGTTTCGTGCCTGTCTAAATTTTGAGATAAGTGTCGCCAGTCAGTATAACCTTTATCATCGTTAAAAACATTATCAGTAACTTTAAATAATTTGCAACAAAAACAAAATACAGAATTATTTGACTTAGAATAAACTAACCATGTTCTAGGAACTTTTTCATTATTGCTTAATTTTTTGTCATAATAAGTAGTTGAAAAAGATCTGTTTGAATCGTCTAATGGAAATGCAATATTTTTCAATTGTAATGGCCCCAATTCAAGAATAGACATTTTAATGTTATCTGTTAAAACTTGCGGCCAAAGAGCAGGATCTTTCAATATTTCCATCCCAGCGTCCTCAGCAGCAACCTCGGTTGGTGGTGGTGAATCCGGTGTGTCCTGTGCATCCGCCTCGGATTTATTATTTTCTTGCCCTATTTCTGGATTTTCCATATGCGTGTCCTTGTTCGAATCAAGCTGTTCCTCCACTTGCAGGCTTGTTGATGGTTGTTCGGCTGCAGCCGCCGTGGAAACAAAAAATTTTTTTAAGGAGCCAGCCAGTTCTTTTTTAATTTCGTCTTTTTCGGACTTTCTTTTTCGATACTGAAAGCCGGAAAGTCTCTTTCTGCCATCGGCCATCTGAATTAAGCACAAATAAATTCTAAGGATAGCGAAACAGAAAAATAAGCAGAAAAGTTCAAATGTTTAAAATAATGAAAAATACTTACGTTTTAAAACTTTCAACTTTAAAAAGCACTATATTATTTAGCTCTTGCTTGAAACGTTTAGCCTTTTTATTTCTGCTTAGTTCAGTACAATCTTACTAGCATTCAATCGCAAACTAAACTAACCCCCAATTGCCCTTTTTAAGTTTGTTATCGTATATGCCGGCGGCATGCATGAGCATGAAGCATGTTGCAACAAAGCACAAATACACAATTTACTCATTATTTTTGTGTCTAAAGAGGGCCGCTTAGTCTAGCTGATTTCGCTGATCTATATAGTTTCGTGTTTCATGACGCTGCACCATAGCGACAGAGCGATAACTCGTGTGTCGGTATAATCACCGTGTACAATAGCAAACGGCACCGACGCGACGTGTTTATAATAAAAATAAATTATAAGTAATAAATTATTTTTTTCTATAGCACATGTTAAAGTGTGCTTTTATCAACTCAAAACGAAAGGTCAAGTTTTACTTTAACAGCAAGGGTAGATAAAGTAGCACTTTAACATCAAGGATAGATAAAGTAATTTAATTGTCTAAGTTTTGTTTAAATTAAATATGACAGCTTCGTATTATCGTAGCAACCCAATCTAGTTACTGACATTTTGAAATGTCATTATTTTCTTTTGAAATTATTAAAGTTCTTGCTATAGAAAAAAATATTGTATTATACACGACGATAAAGTTATTTCTATCCACTCTTGAATCATTAACGTCTCGACTTCGTCTCGACGTTAAACGATTCACTTGTGGATAAAATTTAACTTTATCGTCTTGTATAATAAATTACTAATTGTATGCTTGCCGCCTTAAAAATGCAACCGTTTCTCTGTATCAAGTTACCTTTATACGAAAAAAAGCCAGACACAAGACTATAACTTGATAAAAAATGTTGCATTTTCTAATGCCGCAAGGCACAAGCATACCTATCTTAAATTTCTTTCATTTTTCATTTTGCCGCCCCAAATAGTTTGCCGCCCGGGTGCTGTGCACGCTTTGCACCCCAGGCACGGCTCGGCTCTGCTCACTTGCTATCAATCAATGGAAGACCCAAAGAGAACATAACATTCAGAACGTGTCCTTCAGATTAAGGATACCCAAGCTGTCCTCTATCTGTCTATATTATAACCAGCTCTTGATCCAGCATCTTCCGCATGGTTGCAATGTTTTTGTCAGCGATGAAAACAGAAGACATCTTAGGCGACGGGTTGTGCTCAAGGTTAAAATTTCCTCTCTGGAACCCCAACAGCTGCCTAAATATAATAGTGCGATGAGGACAATCAGACCCCAGTACAGAAGACGATGCATGGATCAAGCGCAGCCCTTGAGCAAAATGTTATAGGGTAAAACTGTACGGTACTCACTTTTCGCCCCCTGCGACATAACTCGATGTTGTCAGCTCGACTATTCGAATGCAACAGATAGCAGATGGGTACACTATTGTTTGCAGATATAGGCTTGAACAAGTCATCAAACCATTAACAACACATTGTCCTGCGACCGCTGATTGCACCACACTACAATTCCTAGTGTCCTTTGTATTTATAAAATGCAATAGTAATTTATTAGTATACATTTTGAAATTTTTGCCAATTACTTTTTTAGATGCAGTATGATTTAACATCAAGAACACAATCCCAACATGACACTAAAAGTGTAACAGACAAGGTAATGAAAATCTAAAAAAACATTGACAGAATAACATTAGACGTTAACTACAGAAAAAAGATTCTAGCAAAAGTTTCTCTATTTTATTTATAAAATCTCATATTTATTATGGCAAATCAAAAAAATTTAATTTTAAAATAAAATACATTTAAATATATAATTTTGAATTTCTACAGCTTCGAAATAATCACTCTAAATTCTAAAACATAAGAAAATCAACTAAACAAGAGTAACTGTCAAGTTTTCACATTTTATTAATAATAGGTTATTTCAACCAGAGCCTCCAGTAATGTACGTGAAAATTAAAGCGACAAAGGTGAATTCTTATAGTGGAGTTAACCTCACTTATTAACCAAACAAACAGCACTTTGTAAATAAAATATCTCAAATTCTCACATATAATCTCATAAGAGCATTAATTCTTTCCGGAAATTTTTTTGAGTGCGTTCCAACAACGTCGTATTAATTTGCCCGAGCGGGACGCGAGGGCAAATTAGGACGTTGTTGAATGCAAGAAAAATAATTTCCCGATATGAATTAATGCTCGAATGCAGATTCGGTAAGAAAATCGTAACGACACAAACCCTAAAAAGAAGTAATGTCTACCTACAAAAAATTTCCAAGAAATTTTTTTGTTGTGTTGGATACGGCTCGTGAACTAATTTTTCTATTGGTCATTAATGAGTGTCGTACGATTTTCAGGTAAATATTTCTGGTTTACTTTTAGATGTGACTCCTTAGCTTATTAATATTGCTTTACAGAAGGATTTGGATCTGGCTTTCTAACTTATATAAATCTCTTGACCTTTGACAACCAACTTTTCGCCCGCTGGAGACTTCCAGATAGCTACGGCGTCTTCAAAAAGTTCACTGTGGTCTTCCTATCACCCGTAAAATATTCCTTGACGCTACTTTTCCACATTCAGGTAAATGTAGAAATACACAATAATCTCGTAGTATAACTATAATTACTTTTTATTATTTATTCTTGCCTTGAAAAATAGTAAATTTTGCAATTTAATTGTATTATGAGCACTTACAAAATGCGTGAATTCCTTGTAAATCTCGAAAAATACACTCTTTTGGTAGAAAATATACACAACTTTGATGAGCCTGGTTGCAGCCATTTCACATAGCAACTCCCTTGTTGCATAAAATCTGACATTATTTTGACATAAATACAATTACAATTTTTTCTTTTATATAGCTTCAACTCTATTTTTTATCAAAAGAGCGTTATATTTATCAATTAAAGTCTATTATGTATCGTTTGATAGACTCGCAATATAACACTGTTTGCAAATAGACGAAATTAGGTAAATTTCTTCTGTATCTTAGCGTAAACCAAAGGTAGTGCCATCAGTTACTTATGTTTATTATAGCTTTGGAATGAAAATAGTTAAAACGAGATAAGGTAACTACTGCATCAATATTGAATTGTCAATTTTATATTAACTTAAAAATAAAATAGTTTATCAATTAAGTTGTTCTACCTCCAACCTTTATCTATCTGTAATTAATAAAAATCAACTCAAAGATTTAAGTGCATTATTACTTAACAACACAAATTAAAGAAGACAACATGTTGAACTTACAAAAAAACGCGTGTTCTAATTAAATATTGAAGTGCCAATCGTCAGCTTTAAAGAGTTACTATAGAGTTTTTATGTTACTGACAGTGTGTTATGTTCGGAAAGTGTTGATTCAAACTAATCACTTTCACGGAATTGTCTGGAGTTAATGGTCAAATAATTTCAAAAATGCAATTAAAATACCTGAATGTTTATGACTCAATGTATCGTTTTTCTACAATGAATAACTACAATGTCGTTCTCTCTGCGTTCATAGCTCACAACAGTTCCTACACGTACTATAACACCAAAGCGACGTGAACTCCATGCTTAAAATAGTATTCATTCACTTAACATACTTAACGTAATCGTTGATAGCGGTTCAGAATGTAGGATGGTCGGCTACATAAATATTTTTATGCTGCACTTACCTAGTCAAATTGGGAACCGTTTTAAAGTCAGCGGCGCCCGAGAGTTATTGGGATTTTATTCAAATCATATTCCATACTGGTCACCGCCGCGGCGGACAAAAGAGACTCTTTTAATTTCAAAACGATTTCAATTTACGTATTTAGTAAATTACAAGTTTTACAAAACTTGTTTTCCTATTTAAATGCTAATAAACCAATAAAAATAAACTAAAGGACCTATTTTCTTAGACAATCCGTTTCAAACATATTATTAATTAGTAAGAAAATATTTTATTGCAGGAAAATTAGATGTCCAGTGAGTAACATACAGACTATACCTTTTCAACTTCAAATTGGGACTAATCAATTTCAAAATGGGAATAAACAATTTCAAAATGAAATAAACAATTTCAATTCTTGAGAATAAACAACTTCAAATTGGGACTAATCAACTTCAAATTGAGAAAAGCGTTTTGCTAACGGTAATCTTTGGAATATGACAATTACATGGTGGTGACAGGACGGAACTAATTATTGTTAGTTGTTGCTGGTGTTCCGTCCTGTCACAACCATGTAATTGTCATATTCCAAAGATTACCGTTAGCAAAACGCTTTTCTCAATTTGAAGTTGATTAGTCCCAATTTGAAGTTGTTTATTCTCAAATTGAAATTGTTTATTCCCATTATGAAATTGATTAGTCCCAATTTGAAGTTGAAAAGGTATAGAATAAACTGAATGGAGAAAATAAAAAGACAATATTTTATGATAATCTATTATACATTACAGACCTAAGAGATAGAGTAACAAGATCAACACATCACCAAGACACGCACATCACACAATGGTTGCTGCGCAAGCACCAAAGGCGCGCTCCAACTCTGTATCCCGAATCCGGGCAAGTTGAGCATTGTACCGCCAGATGCCAGCGCATAAAGCACCAGCCTCTACGCCGGAAGGTAAATGAGGTTACAGAATATACATACTAGTAAACTCTATTCACTATAGTCCCGGATGGTCAATGTCAAAATCTAATTAAAAACAATCCTGTATATCATGGTTAATACTTTTAAGTCAAGCTATGGGTAACTAGAAGCAATTAATTAAATTACTAATGTCAAAACTATAAATTATAGGTTATGGTTAAATCAAAATATTTTTTATTTCAAACTGACTTAACCAAAACGAATAAAAGTTGCCAGGTAACAAAAACGCAAATTTAAAAATTACGCTTTTGCGTTGTCCAACCTAATCGTAACAAAAAACCAACAGAAATTCAACAGTGCTACCATAAAACGTCATTTTTGACAATCCGGGACTATAGTGAATAGAGTTTATAGATTAAGTAGTCACTATTACGACAGCAACTGATACCGGAACTTCTGCTGACTAGCTATTACATGATTACCACTAAATCTGTAACTTTGCAGTAAGAAAAACTTCAGTTTATACCTCAATAGTAGCAATCAAGTGATTTTCACCGCTGGTAGTCAGTACATAGTTTTACAACTTTTTACTATGGCTCAAGGTGTTTGGAATATTATATGTATAAACGGGGCTGCGCGCGCTATTGCGCGGTCTATCCTATTCAATTTACCCCCATTTTTAGGCCTATTACGTAGGGCCATTCCGTTCTGTTGCACACTTGTTACACAATCTCAGAAAACACAACATTTCGCATGACAGGAAGCAGAGGGTTCTTTTGTGGAGGAAGAAATAGGAAAATACCCATCCTCTAAACCAAGAGGAACGTTCACGTGGTGAGGTGGAAGCTCACTGCTTTCACCTAACCGTTGAAAGGCTCCAAGAGGAGCCATTGCACTATTAATTGTCGACATGATCTAAAAAAAACACGTCAAAAAAGTCCCATACGATCAGCACGTCATCGTATGTGCCGCGAGATGCCAAATTTGAAAAACCTCCGCTAAACATTTCGCCAGTTTCGCCAATTTTCTAGATCAGTTCGATTCTCGATCTTACATCGATTTTTCGATTCTTAATCTCATCGCTTCTGCCGAGTTATTGGTGTCACCGGTTTCATGCCAACAGATGGCAAAAAAGGAACAATGGTTGCATCTCGAGACAACATGGATGACAGCAGGTCACACAAAATACACCACACAAATATCACAAAAATACACACCACGAACTAACGTGTTGACAGGTACACAGTACAGTGCCTATAAAAAATATATATATTAATGACAGTGTGGTCAATTTTGGTCCTGTTTCTGATTGGTTGTTTTAAAATCCGCCATTAAGAGTCGTTTCAATGTCCTATTGAATATTTTTAGCAGTGTACGCATATTTAGTGACAAAAAGTTACTAATGTCAAAATAAGACATTGACATTTTCTAAATTATCTAAAGTAGCTCAGTTACTGAACACGGCCTAAGCATCAAAATAAATATTGTATCATCATTGATGTACACTTGTGTTATTTTATACACAAAAATAAAATAAGTACGAATGCAAAATAAATTTTAACCAAGCAATAATTTTGACTTTAGTAATATTTTATTACTAAATGTCACTGACACCGTTAAAAAAAAGCACATGAAAATCCTGTCACAGTGTAACAAATGGAGTGAATGCGGTACAGACGACTCTTGCAGTTTACACAGGTAGTTTTAGTCATATTTCAGTAATATTTCAGACGTTTTCAACTGAAAACCATTATTGTTAGTTTCAGTATCACAGTTTTAAAACAGTTTTTTTGATAAAACGGGAGGTATTTGTAGATAAACACCCGTGCAAGTTTTAATTGATGTTAACCATCTAAAGGAGATCTGTTATCATTTGAAGAGAGAATAATTGCTTAAAATGGGGCCCTCTGGGAGCGCTCCTCTCCAAGGGAGCTCACGGGGTTCCGTCCCTCTCTAATGGGGCCCCCGGGGATCCGCCCCTCTCCCAGGGGGCTCACGGAGCTCCTCCATTCTCCAAGGGGGCCCTTGGGGCTCCGCCCCTCTCCAAGGGACCATCGGGGCTCCGCCCCTCTCCAAGGGGGTTCTTGGTGCTCCGTCCCTTTTTAAGGGGGCCCTCAGGGCTCCGCCCCTCTCCAAGGGGGCCTTCGGGGTTCCGTCCCTTTCCAAGGGGGCCCCGGGGATCCGCCCCTCTCCAAGGGGGTTCACGGGGCTCCGCCCCTCTCCAAGGGGGCCCCCGAGGCTCGGCCCCTCTCCAAGAGGGCGTTTGGGGTTCCACCCCTCTCAAAGGGGCTTCGCCCTTTTCCAAGGGGGCTCACGGGGCTCTGCCCCTCTCCAAGGGGGTCTTCTCCAAAAGGCCTTCGGGGCTCCGCCCCTTTCCAAGGAGGCCCACAGGGCTCCGTCCCTTTCCAAAGGGGCCTTCGGGGCTCCGCCCCGGTCACGAAATCGAGGCGACGGCGAAATGAATGCAACCGCAAATGGGGGACATCGCGTCTGCAATTGTCGTGACGGACACACACGTTTGGATCGTTCTCCTTTATTTATATGATTTACTAAGCAAAACCACTTGATCAGGAATAATAATAGTGGCGGTCACAGCACTGTATTACTAAAATATTACTTAAACGTGCCGACAACTTTCGAAGGATTTTGATAGCTTCAGCCATATTTTGAGGACCTCTGCTAAACCTTCAATGTTGCGGAACCTGTTGAAGATATTTGGTGGTGCTCGCCACAGTCTTGCTACATACAGAAATGATTTTCACGATCCGCATGCGATCATAGCCACTACAAAGTTGCTGTTACTTTCAAAATGCACTATGCTCACTGTATGTGCTTCACACCACACGGAAAACTCTGACTAATTGCAAATCATCTAGTGATCCTAATACTAGATGACTTGCACCTTACCTAATATCACCCTTTGGAATTGGGTTAGGTGATCTGGTCAACATAATATGCCATCCACTGTCGGGGTATTGCAGTAAAATATATAATTCTTTAGAAGCGTGGCAACCACTTTAAAGGAATGCATTGCAATATTGCAATTTTGAGGTTATAACGACTTACATAGCATACGCAGAACGACGCGCAGAAGATACGCCAACACTTTGATGTTGCTAATCATAGTGACTACCACGTGCCTGTTAAAAAGGATTATACAGTGAAATTATAGCAGAATTTTCAGTTTTGCCTCTGTAGTGAAGTAACAAACACTTTTCGCACGCAAGGTGAACACTTCCAATTGATATTTACAAAAGTTGCCATATTCATGGACAATATGAACATTCTAATAATGATAATGATAATAAAATATAGTAAATGTAGGCATAATTACGGGTTTTATGTAACCAAGAATAATAAAAAAAGTATATAGGTTGACAATTTAGAGAAATGTGATTTACCGTTTTTAATTTTTTATTTGAAAAAAGTAAATTTTGCGATGGCGCGTACTCATATGAGTTTAGTTTTATTTACTTTTATTTACTTACAGAAGTAGGTTTACACCAAACTGTACAGTAACGTCATGAACACGTTCTAGAGAACACGTAAATCGAGCGACAAAATCGAATAAGAGGCAGACAGTTTCCTGTAAAGTAGCGTACGTACCCACATTCGGCACGTAATCGCCACGCGGCTGAATAAGTTCCAGAAACGTAGCGGGAACGTGTCGCCATTGAAAAAGTTATCCCCATTTTGATAACAACCACGTAATAGAACCGTTTCTATCACGTGTCAGTGACTAGTGGCAAAGCACTTTAAAGTTTCTACGGCAGTAGCCGCCACGTGACACCCACTAAAATTGCTACTTGACATCGTTTGCAAACAGTCCGGGCTCTAAAAAATTATTTGGAAATTTTGTGATAAGGTACACAGTCATAAAAGCACACTATCAAATAGTCCATGGACCTCTAAGGTCTATTACCCAAACTATCTGCATAACTTTAGAATGCCCAACACAGATTTAATGTTAACATGGTGGGCGGTACCATACATGACAGTTTAATTGGAGCATTTGAATTACCTACAACTTTAAATTATGCTCATTATAACGATTACCTCAAAAACTCGTTTCCAATATTACTAGAGGATGTCAAATTAAATATCAGACGCTGTGGCATCGGTATCAACATGATGGGGCGCTAACCGATCAAATTCTTCGTATGAAAATGTATTCTATAGATAAATTAGAATAAGATATAGCGTGGTATGACCACTGTATTAATTAAACCTGGTGATGGCAATTTTTGACAATTGTTATCAATAAATATGTAAAATAAATTGCAAATGTTGCACACTTATATCCAATTTTGCTGAGGTAAATTATAAAATGAACAAGAGTTGCGTATAAGCCAATTGTTGAGAGTCATTTCATTACCAGCATGGAAAATATCACATTGTTAGATTTGCAATATGGTATCAACATGATGGAGTATCGGCACATCAATGTCTTTGCCTGAGCACTGGCCCACGTTTCGAAAAATATGGATTAGAACTTACTAAGAGTTTGTATATATGATAATTGCTGGTAGGGATCTTATTATCGGTATTACTGGAAAATATGGCATTAAAATATCACAATATACAATGTGGTATTAACATAACGGAGTATGGACACATCAAAACCCTTTTAAGGAATCCGTTTTCCACAATAATAGAATAGACGAAAATAAACTCATTAACACAAGCTGACAGGAATTTTTACGTAATTGACTATGAAAACATTTACCTTTTGTTTCCATGAACTGCGTATACTGAATGGTGTCTTATACTCGTACCATATACAAGAAATTTTTAGTAATAATCACAAAACAATTCGTGCGATAATCCTACAATTAAAAGAAAACAACAGGCCCATTAGAACACCTCCGGCTCTTTATAGCAGCCATCAATTCAAAAGTCGGAAATATAAGTGCCCGCCGGGCGGGCAAAAAAGTCCGGAAGTTTAATAAACAAACAGCCTACTAGACAAGTGGCTGGCAATAAAGCTGGAGAGTCCTCGGCGGCAAAAACTGTGAGATGGAGTGCTGTTTGTGGTTATACGGTTATCTGCAACAGTAATTTCGCACTAAAAAACCTACTTGCGTTTAATAACGGCGCTAAACAAGATAAGTTTTATGGTGAGCCCATCAAACTTGGATATAGTAGGACACGGTCGAACATTTAGAGCGACTGAAAAAAAAATTATTTTGAAAATATGAAGGGTACTTAACGTACAAATATGTCAGCCTTAGTGGAAAAAATAGAGCAATGATGAAACTAACTTAATATTAACTTTTCGTCGCATTGGCTTACAGCAAATGCTTGAACTTTATTATTATTATTACCGCAGCAAAACACATTCAATTCGTACCATTATATTTCTCATTGATAGCAAGTCATTTATTCAAAGACATTCTAAGTGAATTGATCTAATTTCTTGCCATGTTGTACTACTATAGACTAGTGATATAAAAGGAAATGCAATTAATAGCAATCATTTCGGAAATTCATTTAATCAGTTCAGTTCTTACAAAAAGTGTGTATTGTATATAACCTCTAAAAGTGCATATGGTTCAATTCAAAGTATTAGTTCTAGTTTCTGTAATCACGTTACTTACTGTCGCGGACGCACACAGCATGCCCTGCGGCAGTAAACAACCCCACAACAATGGCTAAAGAGTGCAGCCTATAAATCCTAGAAGAAACTTCCGGTGAATTTGCTGACCGTCGTATGCCAGCAAGAGGTTCGCGTGGAAATCGGCAATAGGCGCGAGTGATTGGCAACCTCAGTAAATGCAATATGAAGAGGGTCGCGAGTGATTGACAACTCCGCTAACGCAATATCAATACACACGCCAATCAAAGCAAGCACGACAGAAATGCGGTGCAGGAATTCCAGACGGACGATTGCCTAAAGACCATAAAGCCCTCAAAGACACAATGGCTCCGTTGGCGCAATCAAAATAACAAACCAGAGCATGTAACTTGGGTAGGCTATAAATCCCTTCGCCGACGCAAAACCTTCGGAAACGCAATGACAGTTAGCACATTCCGCAGTGGATTCCAACCCATCTCAATAGCTGACTTAGAGAGTCCGTAAATCCTGCATTGACGCAATAGGACAGAAGCAAATATACACACGATGGGGGGCAAGGAACGAGGCAACCGTACGTGGCGTCCAGCAAAATCTGACTTGACACTCGAGCTTTTACTATTAGCTCGTTAGTTAATAATCGCACACTATATTTTTATTTATGTACTACAAATTTGTGCATTGATTTGAATATGTCAAATTATATAAAGTTTTGTTAAAGGGTTGTATTATATAAGGTATTTATTATTTCTACGTACGTGGGTGTAAACCAGCAGTCAAATTGTCGACCTCAATAAAATAAAATACTCTAGGTTGCTATGCTTTTAGGGGATCACTTTTTAATTTTTGCGTTTGATACCTAAGAATTTTAGATTAGCGATTGTTAGAAGAAGCAACCCGCTCAAGAATGACTTCCTGTCTTAAAAATATATATTGTAGTGACTGCTCTTAATTTTAACTTGAATTGTATCGTTCGAATTTCAATATTATTTAATTATTAAAATTGATAGCGCCTTGAGACTCTTTCTGGGTTGGTTCGATTATCTAGTTGCTAGTTAATTAAGTTTTATTTTAAAATTACTTTCAACTGTGAATTGACATGAACTGTCACCTTTTATGTCAAGCAAAATTCTACTATGAATATCAATCAGATATAACAAATGCTCAATTCTATTTCTATCTTATTAACTCAATATAATACGGTAAGTACTTGTTTATAGTTAATTGCACTTGTTGAATTGTCTTTTATTTGCTATAGCGTCAATAGAACAAGACTACGACCCACCTTGCACTGTTCCTACTCTCACAGCTCTTATCACCTTCAAGATAGTAATCCTCCTGACGTTAGCAGCTTGGACCCCTTGTTAGTCCTGCTGTGATGCACTGCTTACTGACAACAGCTGTCAACTTGTCAACTGCCGGCAGCTATCAGGACAGACATCTTCCTACTCTGCTCGTGCAACTGCTACCTTCTAGAAACACCCTACTTCATACAGCTCTACGGCAAGTTAGCTGTCACAGACGATCTCCAATTATTGATATCCTTCTTCCGTAGCTCCAAGCTTCACCAACCTCTGTCATCAGTAACCAACAGAATACCTTAGATCCAGTCGTCCCTCTGCTATCTTCCCTCAATAGTTCTTATCTTCAGAACGCCTTCAACGAACCCAGCACTTGGCAATACTCAAACCAATGTAACTCCTTTTCAATTGTATTATTTAAAATAAACTATTTCCATCCAAATATTATATTCTTCTTTAATTAATAAGTCTGCTTGCTTATATTTAGTTGTTCCATCTTCCCATACTCTTCTATAACTGATGCTTCGCTTATAATACTCTTCTTTATATTTCTCTTGTATATTCACCTCATAGATTTTTAATAACCCATTTTAAACATTTCCGAAAGTAACACATTCAAAAATAGGCTAAATTTCTATGTTTTATTTCAGACCGAACTGTTTTTTATAATTTGTTATTATTAATAATCCTAAAAAATTCTCCTAACTACCATATTTTAATTATTGATGCAATCTGTAATTTAAGTTCATTTGAGTCTTACCTACTTCAACATATTTTTTCATTAGAATTTACATTTGTCATGTGTGATACAAGCATGTATTTACTTTCTAAATTCCAAAACACCTGATCCCAAAAAACATATTTTTTTTCATTGGTCTGTCTGTGTGTGTGTCTGTGTGTGTGTGTGTCTGTGAACAGAATATCTCAAAAACGACAAGAGGTATGGCGTTGAAACTTCATATATAAGTTTTGTGTACTATGTAGATGAGACAGCAAGCTTTTGAAGAAAATCGCATAACCGGAAGTAGCTGTTTACTCTTGTGATTTTTCGGTTTTTTTCGATTTTTTCAAAAACGGCTCTAACGATTTTTTTTAAACTTTATATTTTGATTAAATTTTTAATGTGTATTGATGTGAGATATGTGATTTTCCAGTTGAATACTTCTAAACTGGGTTTCTTTTGTTTTTTTTTCTATTTTTTTTATTAACTCCTATTTTAAATAAAACACCCGGTATATTATTACATTTTCGAATTCACCTTAAAATTCTAGAGAAAATTTGTCTCTTCAACTAACGCTCTATTTTGTACCGTTTTTGTAGAATTTGTAATTTTTGAAAATTTTTGACAAATTTTTAAAATTAAAAATGAAATTTTTGACTAATTATAAGATCACTGTAAAAGGAAGTTGTGTGAGTGTATCACACCAGATTTTTAATAATAAACTTAATTTAAACAGTCTGTTCTTTTTAAATTTTTCAAAATCGATTGCATTGATCTCCCAAATTCTATTTACACATTCAATCTTCAGCCAAATACATCTACTAGTGTACCATAACAATATATTGTTCTGACGACTGTAAATGCTCCACGTTGCGGTGCCTAATAATTTTAATGTCTGCCTTCAACTAATAAAGGGTTTAGTGAAAATATAAATGATTAAATAGGGCAAATCACCACAATACTCTGGGTAGTTATATTAAATTTTAAAAACTGTAAAATTTTGCCTGTCAGTATCTTAGGCTAATCAAAATGAAATGCATTTATTACCGTTTAATAAAATGGTTAATTGCCCCTTTCTATATTTTATCGAATTGCAATATTTCTTTGAGCTTGCTCCGGCAAAACACAAGACTAATATCTGAGGTTAGGTTCAAATTTTAATTTTGTTTTAAAATTATTCTTTAGAATGTTTAACTCAGAGTAGCTCAAATACGCCAAATTTTAGTACAACCGCGCTACTCGCTTCAATTACTCATAACCTCAGAAACTTGACTTAACCACAAAAGGTTTGCGGTTGCATACAGCGTTTTATTTTGATATTCAAAAGCGAAATTTGCAAGAAACCACAAGTAAACTGAAGCAAATCTCCCGCCTAGCAACAACTAATTTGATTTTGTTTCAGATGTGACGTAAAACGACGCTAGCTATATCTTGTTCTACTTCCCGTGATAGCCCCAAATCCTGGCCAAAATCACATTTTCTGGTGACGCCACGCAATTTACTCGAACTGGGACATATCTGGACGCTCGGAAACACGATGAATCTCTTCAGCAAGGTGTATTCTCGCAATTTTCCGGACTCCCAACCACATAAAAACATGCCAAACCGTACCTCGCCTTGGAGCTGGTGCAGATGACGCCGATGTCCTTATTCGCTGGAAATCGCTTCCCTGGCCCCAAATCTTGTTCTGGGATGCTCTTACACCTCTTCCTGGCCTGTAGGGCTTGCAATCCCTGGCTTCTGAGTTCAAATGGACCGGTGTCGCAGCTCGAAATATCCAGGTGCACGGTGACGATCCAAAGCCGAAGTTGGTTTGATTAATTTTATAACTTTTTTATCGGAGAAACTTTTGCTAACACTTCCACATGTGTCCGGTAACTTGTATAATAACTTGGTATACTTTTAAGACTTGGCAATTAATTCTTATTATAAAAAAACAGCAAAAATCGGGAGGAGCATTTGCCCACAACTAGACATAACAGCAATTAATTTCTTATTATTTAACAAAAAAGCATCGCGTTACCTAGTAACTGCGATCTGATATTGTTTAAAGGAAACAAGTATTAGTTACAATTTCACATAAAGGAATAAAATTTGATTAACATGTTTGTTGCTTAAAACTAGAAATTGTCTTTATTTCTTATACATAAAAATTGTTCTTTCTCGTCACATAAAACGTTATTTATCACTGCTCTGGTATGAACACTTAGTTTTTTAAATGCACTGGCACTTGAGTTCAATTTTAAACACGTCACTGATTATTCTTCATTTCAGTTGCCCTCGTTCTGTATTGCTCTTTGCAAATTCTATCTTATCTTGCTTTGATTTCCATCTACCTTTCAGCTTGCTCGCTTTTCACTGGCCTGTACGTCCCCTACGCTCATATTCATTATGCACATAACCAACCGTTTGTATTATTTACTTTTATTTGGTCCGGCTTCAAATATCCTCAAACCTATCATATTACTTATATTACATTAGCCATCTTAAATCTTTCTTTTGCTCAAACTTCAAATTCAATCCTTCCGAAATCTGCTTTTCTTATGCCTGTCTTTATCTCTCTAATTATGCTTCTTGCATCTCATTTCCAATGCATTTAATAACTGCAACTACCGTTTAAATTGCAATAAAATAAAATATTTAAACTCTGTGCTTTATTTGACTTTGTTCAATTATTCTCTCTGGATACAGAATTATATTGTGAGCTTTAAACCATCTGAATATATTACTATGAAATAGAGAGCGTAAATTTTACGTTGTGAATAAGAATGTGCTGCCTGCGTACGATCTTAAGCTTATTAAAAAGTACAAATATTTTAATGCAAAAGTGAACGATTTTGTGCCCTTATTTTATTTTGACTACATGCAATAATATTCGGCTGCTCCGGTGAACCTAAATACTAGGTAGTGCAAACTAATTTTTAGTAGCTCCAATTTAACTCTGATTCTATTTGTGAACGCATCAAAACTAAATCTGAAGTAGCTAACCTCAAAATTGACATGAAACACAAAGCGGGGTGCACTCGTATAAATCGCAGTAATGAATTTAAATCAAGGCCAAGATCAGCAAAACACCTCAGGTAAGCAATAATTATTCTCACATAGCAACAGTACTAACGGATTTTGTTCCAGCGTGACGTACAAGTGACGCCAACATCCATTGTTTTAGCTTGCAAACGAATGGACAATTTTCCTTTGAATTCCTACAATTTCTATTGACGCCTCGTCGATTTCTGGGTTCTGGGGTGCACTGGATAAACGGGAACTGCGGTAATACGTAGTGGAAACTCCAATCTTGCAGGCCCCAGCGAAATAAAAGGGCTCTCGACGATGAAAATTGCGCAAAATACCTGGTTTGCAGATCCTTCCGATGCTGATCGCACCTCTCAGGGGATGCCAACGCCTTTTCTTGGCTGCTGCTGGCATGGCGACTCTAATTTCTGCACGAAGTTCTGCGTAGACGCCCCCTCTAGGTGTAGAAGACACGAAACTTGACTCCAACTAGCTGCTGCAGACGGTATCGACTCTCGAACGCAGCCCGTACCTGAACCGCACCTGCCTAGATTTTGTTGACGACGAGTAAGCACAAATTACACCACCTGAAGACTGGCAAACTGGTTCCAATTGTGCCCAACACTTTTAAATAAAACCAACACTTGCACTAAATGTATGTGTTTTATTAACAAAATCAAACTTTTCTGGGAGCTAACGTAGAACAATGTTAACAGCTTGGACAATTTCAAAGCTCTCTCTGTTGTTAAACAAAAGAAGGTCTGGTATCTTAGCAACATATCAACACAATTGTTTAAAGGAAATAGGGTTTGATACTTAAAATTAACTTATAGAATAAGGTTTTGATAACATATTTAATTCTTGCAGGCTAAATAAATGTTTTTCTTAGGTTATAATGCACTACACTTAATACTCTCTGCTCTTTCACTATCTTTTAACCGCACTGTTACGTTCTGTAGTTTATTATGCTCTTAATAATGACCTTCCTTCTATTTCTTTGCTATTCATAGGTTGCTGATTTGCAACATTTCTTGTCGGTTGCTTCATGCAACGTTTCTAATCCTCGTACTGCGTTGCTATACCCTCCAGTTATTTTGCCCTTCTGGTCATAACTTTCTGACCACTATAATGCTCATAACTTTGTACTTGTGCAAACCATTTCGTAAAATAACAAACATAATACTGCAAACGTTAACGCTTCCATCGTCAGATACAATCTAACTGCATGCGCAATTCCAAAACCTAGTCAAATCTGAGCCCAAGAACGTAACCTTTTTGAACTAGCTTTTCATGTTACCTTTTGCCTCAAATTGTGAAACTCAGCTGCACCCATCAGTGTATTTATATTTTATCTCAATAAAAGTAAGCTAAGTTTGCACTAATTAAAATAATTAATGATGTGCCTCGGTTTGATTTTTAATGCATTCTAGTTCAATTAGCAAGCAGAATTGTAGAAAGCACAAAACCATTGCAATATTGATATTGTTTATGCTGTGCACAAAAAATAAGGCACAATATATTTTTCTACAATGCTACGCAACAGTAAAAACGTTTAAATACAAGATGATATCTCTAATATATCTTTAAAAGAGGCGCTTTTATTTGAAATCACATCAGTAATTTGATCATTGCCAAAATTTGCTAAAATATAAATTGACATAATTAATTATGCTCAATGTAAAAAATGTAATCCCGCATGATTCTTCTGTATAGAGTAATAGTAAACTTTGAAAGATTTTTTTTAAATGATGTAGTCCGAAGAAAATATTGTCATGTCTTCGATGGGTTTTAATTTATTAGAATCTAAGGTAGATATGTATCCAGTTCTATAAGAAAAAATCATTACCGAAAACATATTGTTTAGGATTTGAACAGTCTGGTCATAAACAACACAGAATATCCCAATTATAAACCAATTTTGTATCTCTGCTACAGAATTTAATCTACTCACAGCAAAATTAGATTCAATAAAAAAGCAATATCAATCTCTCGATTTCAGTTGGCCGTTGGTCCAATTTATAAAATTGTTTGTGCATTCCAAAATATTTTCAAAATGTCGAGATTGATTTCAACATGCCTCAGTTGCGGCTTTAACCACTTTGAAAACCTAAACTACATTAAGGGTGTCATTGGGATGACCATATTCCACATGTATTTTGTTGCCATTAAACTATGCTTTATTATTGTTTTTTTTGTCATTAAATACTGCTGATAGTCTGGCAGTTGTTTAGATAATTGCAATAAAGAATGCTATTAAAGGGTTTTTTCAATAAGAGCGATCGATTTTTAAATTAAAATAAAACAAGTTGTGTATGTAATAACGTGAAAAACTTTTTTTATTACGAAAGTACATTTAATACGATTATGTATGAAAGATAATATCGGCCAAATGGCCGCCGCCACTTCTTTGTGTGGCGCGCATTCTGGAGCTCCACTGGGAGATGACGCGCTCACATACTTCGGATTCAATATCCCTAATAACCTGAGTGATATTTTCTTTTAGGGCTTGGACTGTTCTGGGTTGGTTGGCATAGACTTGGGATTTCACATATCCCCATAAAAAGCAATCCAAGGGGTAAGATCACACGACCTTGGTGGCCAGTTCACATCACCGCCTCGCGAATTAGAAAACAATCGAACTTTTCACGCAATAAATTCATCGTGTTTCTTGCTGTATGGCATGTAGCCCCGTCTTATTGAAACCACTTGTTCTCTAGATCCATAGCATCTAATCTAGGCCAAAAAAATTGCTCGTAACGAACGAAAAGTTGCACGAACGGAACAATTATTTTGATGATAAAATTTTATAATTTGCAATCGTTGTTCAAGTGTGTATCTTTCCATAGTTAAATGGTGACACTTGGTTCGTTTAGTCGTAAAATTTGACAACTGTCGCTTGTCAAACATTGTTACTATCAACTGTTAAAGTTCGATCGTTGCTATTGAAAAACCCTTTACTTATTAGTTTATAGTACATATTATTTGCTCTCCCACATTTTATTGATTATACCACTCCCTCTAACATCAACCAATGAAAAACGGCAAAATGCATAGTTACGCATGTACTAACTTTTGATAATGTACATAGCAACTGACAATCACATACCTTCCTGATTAATAGGTGATAATCACACGCCTTCACAAACATCACGTTACCTGCTGTCAATACAATTGTCATAATAACCACATTAACTGTACTTTTAATATTTAAAATACACTATTCAAACATTGTTTATTAACTCGTGATATAATCTAGCCGAATGCAACTCGTGTCTTCTTGATTATCAAATCATTTCTGTTTCCACTCGATATATTGTTTTAGGCAATCACGCGAGTCCGAAGGACTCGCGTGATTGCCAAACAATATATCTCATGTAAACAGAAATGATTATTTGATAATCAAGAACCCACTAGTTGCATTATATATGATAATAATAACTCAAATACTCATTAGTAATATCCCTAGTGCATGCCAAAATGTTGATAATTAAATTAGAATGAATTCGGCATGCAAGAGTGGTATTTTCAAGACTATTTCCCGAACAAAAGTTAACAGGGTCTTCGTTCCCCTTCTTTCACAGGAACTTGATTATCTGCACCATAGTCGATAATGCTGAGACTCCCATTATTATCAGGTGCTTGCCAAATAAAAATACCATAATTACTGAACATCGCTTTAATGTATAACAAAAATGCATGTACCGATGGGGCCAAAATTAAATAACAGAGCAATGAGAAAACGTGAACACGAAAATAACACGTATTGCTTGAGTAAGAAAGAGATACTCATAGTAGCAAATATTCGAGAGGACTTGAAGCTCATATTAATTATGACATATGTCAACTAAACATGCCTACTAAAATATTTTTTTCGTATAGTCATCTCTTTCTTACTCGAGGATTCTATTTTCTTCTTCATGTTATCCCATTGCTGTGATATTTAATATTGACCCCATCGGTATATTCCTTACTTATGTACGGAAAATACACTGTTTCTTATTTTGAAATCATAAATTTCACACTTGCCTAGTTACCATAATATTCTTAGTTATTTTAAAATTTAGATGTTTCTTACATTAATTTGGAAATAAAACTAAATTAACTTTTACATAATAAAATATAAATTTTCTTCACACTCAACATCAAAACTTCTTTCACTCCAGTTCCAAACAAAGCACCTCCTAACAAATTTACATTCACATTGAGTCTGTATATTAAAACTCCATACGCCAGAGCTGCACCCCTTTTCATGTTCGTTACTAACTTCTCCTTCTTTTGTTTAGGATCTTTATCTGTTTCTCTTCAAGCTGTTTTCCATCAAAATTCTATCTTAACACCTTTCTTAATTGCATTGTACCTTATTAATGTTCTTTACTTTAAGGTCATCCGGCTGTTTGTTAATGCTTTTTCTGCTTCGTTGAACTACCTAGCATGTTATGAGAAACAAAATGGCTCATCGTCACTGTCCAATGAAACGAAATTGTGTAATTTTAGTCCCATTCTGAATTAAGGTTCCTAGTTTTAGCTTTATTCATCAATTATAAGCCAAATAATATCACGTTAATGAAAATGTATTATTATTGAGCTACCAAATCTCAAAAAGGGTGGCTTTCTCAGTCTTTTAATGCAAATATCCATTAGTTTACTTACACGGATTGAAAATAAAGCCCTTGTATTCAACCAACGTTTAAAAGGGAAATCTGCACTTTTAACGTGTTTTAATTGACAAATTACTACATTTTCCATAATTTGTTATAGTGATGTCCGGATCTCTGGTATCGAAATAAGGTAGAACCGCTTGTATGTTAAAACATTATTGCCCTGTTGAGCACCCTGTATAAGAAGAACTAATCATAAACGCACCAATTATTAAAACTACAGCAGGTTCATAGTCACACACGTTTCTTTAAAAATACGTTTGACACGGTAACATACTCTTCCGTTGATTAAAATACGAAACAATGAGCATTTCCGCATGGTTGACCATACCAAGCAGCAATCTCTACTTTCAACCCAACCAGACTTCCAGTCAGACGGCTGCTTTAAATGTATAATGAAGCGTTTTAATTTTATTTTAATGAACAGCCTTGCAGCTCGTACAAGCACACGAAATGCGCTTTTTGCACCAATAACATAAACGCATGTGTGGCAACAGGAACCAACAGCTGATGTGTCACATTTAACCTAGCTAAGAGACTGTTCCGGTTTTAATTCTTTCCACCGCTGTGCTTACACTGGCGTAATTTGACTATGTCGCCGTGAATCATTCGTAATTATCGCGTTGCTGTACGAACAAAAGAGCGGCGCTCATTTGCTTTGAAACAAATGAATGGCGGGGACTATAGGAAAAAGACATTTTTGCCAAAAGTGACATATTTTTAATAATATAAGCTATGCGTTATGATTTTGAATGAGTTGGGCCATTAAAATCTGATTGTTTTATATAGTATGTAAACTGTGTTCAACTGTTTATTGAGGTTATAGTATTTTGATTTTAAGGTTATATGTCCTTGTAATTATGCCTCACTAATTTTATTATTTGATACACTGTTGTTCGCCTTTTTTAAATTCCAAATGTGTTCTTAGTAAAATATTTATGTTTCAAACTATACTCCCACAACTCGTTGCTAATCGTGTAATCCAAAAATGTTGTTGCTTGAAAATATTTAAAATTGTTGATATTTTTAATAGAAAATCGTACGACACTCATTAATGACCAATAGAAAAATTAGTTCACGAGCCATAACCAAGACAACTACAAAATTTTTTGGAAATTTTTTGTAGGTAGACATTACTTCTTTTTAGGGTTTGTGTCGTTACGATTTTCTTACTGAATCTGCATTCGAGCATTAATTCATATCCGGAAATTATTTTTCGTGCATTTCAACAACGTCCTAGTTTGCCCTCGCGTCCCGCTCGGGCAAATTAATACGACGTTGTTGGAACGCACTCAAAAAATTTCCGGAAAGAATTAATGCTCTTATGAGATTATATGTGATAATTTTAAACAACTGATTTAACTATGACATTTTCAGTTTGACAAATCTAAAAACCGGCACTACAATTAATAAATTCAAACACCACCCTAAAAAAAATAAATGAAGGCAACTCTAGTCTAAAACAAATGCAAATCGCTTATGGGTAGGTGTAATTTTTACTTTGATCAAGTATGCCCTAGTGTCTGAATCTAAACCAGCTAACTCGGATGGTATCTAGGATAGAAATGTAAACCGGTAGGTGCAAGCTCGCAAAGTTGCGACACACTTTTAATTCATTTCTAATCGAGTAATCAGTAATCACTTCTACGGCCTGGAAGGCACTGGCAGACGCAGGGGGCGCGAAGTGTCAGGTAAACGTGTGGGCAGAGGAGCAACAAGTTGCCATTTTACTTGCCGAAAAGCGATTGAGCCTTTGAGGAGCCTCGCGGGAATAATCGCAAGGTGGAGACGAAATGAGTGCTCGCCTGTTAATTTAAAATAATCGGCCTGGTGGGGGGATAAATAAACTTTCTTACCTGCGACCACCGGTGCTCCTGCAGGTATCGAATTTTAATCCACCAGCTGGTTTCACGCACCAAAGTTCACGAACGCGCACACAAACAAACCCGCAAACAACTAATTATAAATTTAAAGGCGGCTTTTGTAGCATGACCGAGCTACACGTCCGTTTAAATGCAAAAAGTAAGCGTGGCCGAAGAGCTGCTGTACAGCCACATGCATTGCCGGTAACAGTTAACTGCCGCAGCCAAGTTGGAGCGCGGCAACGCCGATTTACACCAAGCACCCGTGCTTCGTGGAAAGCATATCGTCGGTTACATTTACCAGAGCTCGAAATGCTGCTTCAAGTTCAAGTAGTCGCGCGTACATCTTTGAGGTTCGTAAATAACCAGTTTGACGTATTATATGATAATTATGATTACATTCAATGGCATTTTATTTTACAGGGCCGTAAGTAGACAAACTTTTATTGTAGGCAAGCCAACATTTTTGCACCCCTCAGTACACTAACGTAGAGGTGACAAAAAATACTAAAGTTACTGCATGACTTCTACATTTATTTCCGAATTTATGATGTAATGTATTCAAAACACGGGTAGGTATTCAAAAATAAAATTCTAACATTTTTAATTCAAAAGTTTTAAACCTAAACTAAATGCTAACATAATAAAATAAAACACAAATATAATAGGAACAGAAAACAAGATTATAAAATTATATTTAAAAAAATCTGTAAAAGGCTTTACTAAGAACTTCCCTTGCAAGTGAACGTTGTGACACTAAACAATTTAAAAAAACAAAGAAAAATAATAATACTGAAACAATAAAACACTTGCTAATATCAATTAGTATATCAATTTTCAAATACCGGTTGTGGGATTCGAACTACAGCGCCTGCGAATGCGATTTCGTTTCTGCCCGTCTGATTCACTGGACCATCGAGAATCTCTAGGATTGCAGCTATATTAAACTGAACACACTTACTTTTATCCCTTTTTGACGCTTTACATTTACCCTGTAAATGTTAGGTTCCATTTTCGTCAAGTGTAATGTCTGAACTATGTGCAAATTATTGCTTTTATCTATTTCTAATGTAAAGCAAAAATAAATAAAAATGTATTTTTAAGGTGCTCGCCCTATGTTGGATCCACAATACGCCTTTTTTCTTCAAGGGTAAACACACGAGTTATTTGCAAAATATTACTCTCATTTAAGTAATAGTTCTCGAGTTAAAACAAAAATTTAAAATATATATATATTTAAGGTGCTCACTCTGTATATATTTTACCAAAATATATATATAAACTATCATATTCCTCCAACAATTAAGTTTTTGAGTTATATCGCTAACAGGCAGAGGGACGGAATTGAGAAAACCTGTTTTTCGTCATCTAAAGACCCTGAAACGTGAAAATCTAAAGAAATATTGGAAAGTGATTTTTTCGCACTTACAATACTTTCTTCGTCTTTTAGAAGAGGGAAGTAAAACGTTCATATTATGTAGTCAGTAGAACATTTTACAAATCCCTATATAAACATGTGGTGCACCTGCGTCTCTGCGTCACCATTTCATCGGCACCGATCGGGCGCATTTCGACTAAAATTAGAACGTCGCTGCATCATTTATAACACAACGATGAGCATGTATTTATCAGTGAACACGAGTTCGAATCCCACTGGCTACAATGTTTTTTAGATTTCCAAATTCGTATTACTCAGTGTTTCAGTATTATTAGCAGCATTGCGCTATTTTTTACTTATTTTCTAGATAACGTGATTTGATCTAGAAAAAGTTTTTTCCTTTCAGTACGGTTTCTGTATTAAAAATGTTGAAAACATTTTCTTTGGTAACTTTTTTATGTAAAAGTGAATTTTAAAAATGGAAAAAATATTTTCCGTTGATCGTTTATTTATGAGTTTCATTAATGTATAGAGAATCATCTATTAATGACCCTTATTAATGAATGATTTTTTTAAATTAATGGACGTTTTTTAAAAATCTGTTTATGTTGGTGGCATAGCCTTACAGTGCCACCAACATAAACACTGCCAACCTAAGAAAAAAAATCACAAGCATTTATGGTCACCCGGTACCATTAATGTCAAAACTTTACGTGTCAAATTCTTTTCATGGAATAAAATTAGATTTTCTTCAAATTAATAATGTACGAACAACGGAAAAATATTGTAACTAACTCTTATGTTAATTGGCAATTAATAATCTCTACAAATAAAATGTCTCGATTATTAATCGCTCTCATTAACATACTTGTTTGTTAACTAACTATTATTTGGTATAAGACCACCTATGTGGTGTGCTCAAAAGCTAGTAAAAACACGTCAGTATATCACAATAATACAATATGAACAAATAATTACTTATTATTATGCGTAGTAGCATATGAACATAGAATAAGGTTCTGTACTAGCAGCCACACTGCCATACCGACTTGTAGCAATCAATATGATATTTAAAACGTGAAGCTTTTGCTGTCACCTGCCGATTGCGATCATCCCTTTTTTTAAATAAAAGCTGCCATCGTGTAGAGTCGCAGAAGTGTCTTAAATGGACAAATTCTAGAGGCAAGTGATTATAGCGGAAAATGCTATATTAGTGGAACAAGTAAACTCTCGAAATCGGTATGTGGTGTTCTGCTGATTGTTGCAATGGGCCACTGTACCAGCGATGAGGCCAGAGCAGTGAATGTAATTTATATGTAATATGTAATCAGTAAACCCGTTCCATCAGTTGTTTAAAATTTAAGTTAGTTTGTCGCCACTGCTGTATTCTACAATCAGTTTAAACAATGCAAAACATTTTATAGTTAGAATAAGGCCATCCATGCAGTGGGATAAAGAGCTAATAATTCTAATGCTTTGATTGATATATGTGAGAGTTGTAAAACAAACGCCGTTATAATCTGGTAGACATATAATATTTCCTATGCTAACTGCACAAGGCAATGTAATGTATCGACCAGATTGAGCGCAATTCGCATTAGTTAGGCTAAAATTGTGAATATTACAAATGAATTTGTTTGTAAAATCGCCCACTTGTTTATTTATTTTTTTTATTAGTATGAGAGGAATTCTTTTTTGCAGTGCCATTTTGGCGCCCCTTGCCGCATGCGCCCGTAGGCGGGGGCCTACTCGGCCTATACTTAGTTACGGCCCTAATAGCATATACAGTAGGGTGGAACGAAAACGGCTTTTTTTTATTTTAGTTTTGTAATAGTGGGCAAAAGTTGCCGTTTAGGTTCACAAAGAAGAAAAACAATTGGTTGCTATACTATAACATCTTGAGGTGCCGCAAAGAGTTTGAAGTTTGTAAAAAAATTAAAAAACTATAAACTTTGATAAATTATTTTTTATGGTTTTGTCGTACATATGTTACAAAAGATATACCTGAATTTTTGAGCCCGTGCGTGCACGTCATAACATATTGATGACATCATCTCCTAGTATGTTTATATGATCCTTATACAGTCACTAAAAGTACGTTGTTTGACACAGACTGATGCAAAATAACCTGCAAATTTCGGATTTCACATAGCTTGGCAGTGCTACCAACAAGGTGAATATGTAATTTTTTATCGTCTAGACGATAAAATTGCATTTTAACGTGAAGTAAAAGGTAGATAAAATACAACTTTAACAGTTAGAATTTAATGAATATATTAAATTAATATTTTAAAGATGAAAGAAAAAACCACAACAGGAAAACTAAAGACAACATCATATTAATTTACATAATTACAATTAATGTAAAATTAAGTGACCAAACTACCTCAGAAAATCAGCACTTTGAAAACTTTAATGATGTAGCTTGTGTGAAATGAATTGGCGCACTTCAGGTATACGGATAAGGCGCATTTTCCTATAACTGATACTTTGCTTGCTCGCTGTATATGTTATTTATCTGTTGAGGCTACTTATAACAGGTACTCTGTAGGTATTTATGTAATTTTTCGGACCCAACTTAAAATCAATTAAAAATACAATTTTGCTCGATTTATTTTAGTAAAAACATTATATTGAGTACCACATGAAATAACGAATAAATTGACTATAATAGTAAAATAATTTACATATTTTTACAAAGAATAATAATTGGAATTGCGCAGTATTTTAACAAATAAATCAAATAAATCATTTCAGTATCATTTTAAAATAACTAAAACATTACATTTTATAGACAACACAAATCCAATAAAGCAGATCATAAATGTAACTCAATACAGACACAAGTTTAGAGAGTGGAAAACAATAAACGCAAGTAGTTAAGAAAAACAATGAGTTAAAAATACAACATTAGTATGGTATTAAACAATTACTGGAATAGGACAGATACTTGCAACGTTTCAATCTTTAATATCTAGACACTTCTTTAGGCTAAACATGGATTTACATGTAATTAATGAATTTAATTTAAAAGAAGCTTTTAGATATTAAGAAGCAAAACATTGCTGTTTTTTTATTTCTCCATTAATTATACAATCTGCCATAGATTATTTGGCAATAAGTATTTTATAGGATTTGGTGTAAGCACTGATGATTAAGAGGTAACACGTGGGGCAGAATTCCAGCGAAATCTCCCTTTACATTATTTTAATATGTAATGTATGGGTTATGAAAAGAATATTCTATTTGTCAAAAGTAATTTACAGTTACAGTTAAAATCTTGTAGGTAAATCAGATGGCTTAAAACGTTTAAGTCTTTTGGGTTTATTATTATCTTCCATAAGGTGCTGCACAGAATCGTTGAGGTGAACGGTCAGTCTGTCTTTGTATCTCGCACTAAAATTTTTAATTTCACTTTTCACTGTGGGAATTTGTAGATCACTTAAAATCACATTATTACCATGGCGCGTCAACGATCATTCTTAGTACTTTATTTTGGAACCGATAAAGCATTGCCAAATTGGAAGTAGCTGCAGTACCACACAGGTAGATCCCATAAGTCCATATTGGTTTAAAAACTATTTTGTAAATTAAGAGTTTATTTTCCAATGATAGTTTAGATTTTCTACCGATGAGCCAGTATAACTTTTGGAGTTGAAGGCCGAGTTGCTTACGCTTGGTGAATATGTGGGTTCTCCAGGTTAGTCTCCTATCAATGTGTAGACCCAGATATTTGACTGCCTCTGAGTGTGGTAGTTGGTGTCCATTGAGTGTTATTGGAGGGCAATTTTCTTTTTTCATAGTGAAGGTTACGTGTTGGAACTTAGCTTCGTTCACTCTGATTCGCCATTTGTTGGCCCACCATTGGATTTTGTTGAGATGAGCTTGGAGATACTTTGAGGCGGCTTGTGGATTGATGTGAGAGGCTAGAATGGCCATGTCGACTGCGTAGATCGCTGATGTTGTTAGACGCGATGTGGGTAGGTCAGCAGTGTATATTAAATATAAGATGGGACCCAATGCGCTGCCCTACGGTACGTCAGAGGAGATAGGGTGTAATGTTGTATTTTCGTATTTGTATTTTATCAAAAAGTGTTTGTTTGTTATGTATGAGCTCAGAAGTTCAAACATCTGGTAGGGTAGGTATTGTTTGAGCTTGTAGCATAAGCCTTGATGCCAAACTCGGTCGAAAGCTTGTTTGACATCCAAAAACACTGCAGAGCAGTATCTTTTTCCTTACAAGTCTCTGTATATCTTGTCCGTTATTCTGTGCACCTGCTCAACGGTACCATGTTGTTTACGGAAACCAAATTGATGGTTAGGGATTAGTTCTTGGTCGTCTAAAATTGGCATTAATCTATTCAGAATCAATTTTTCAAGGACCTTTGACAGAATGGGAGTAGGCTTATGGGCCTGTATGATGTAATTTCCGTTGGTGGTTTACCAGGTTTCATAATCATGATTATTTGCGTTGTTTTCCATTGACTTGGGAAGTGCCTGATTCTGAGGATAGAATTATACAGATGTGTAAGGACTTGTATAGCTTTAGTTGGTAATTGTTTGATAATTGTCCCAGCGATCAGGTCATATCTTGGAGATTTCTTTATGTTGATATTTGGCATCTTCATTCGGGAGTTGACAAGGGAAGGGTGTAAACACTTTGGTGAGATATTCAGCAAAGGCATCGGCCTGTATTCCTTGATTTTAATGTTGACTAAGGAGTTTTTTAGATGTTTGCTGGCCCTATTATACTCTCGTTTGTCGAGGTCCGATCTGGTAAGTTGCCATCGTTGCCTGAGGCGGCGTTTTTCGGCTATTTTGTCCTTTATGATGATAGGTGTATCAACTTACTATTTTGAACCATGGTGTATACAGTATACAGATTTGCAGGTCTGCGAAATAGAACAGACTGTTCGTATGCTTAAATTTAAAGCATTGGCAACTCCCTGTAACGCCAAACCATTAGAAAGTTGGTCATTATATTACGAATTATTATATTACAGGTGTAAATTACTTACTTGTCTCACAGCAGTTAGCGGTATAAGTGCACCATCGTTGTCTCTTTCTCGTTCAAAATACCTTATCAAAGCGGCAACAAGCTCTTTTGACCTTCTGCGTAAGGCGGTCGACATTTTAGCTTAAAGATCCCTATACGTTTCTAGCAACTAAACTCTTCCCCAAAGTAAGTAATTTGTAGCAGCGGAAAAACAACAGTATAACTTGTTCGCAATGTTCGTTATGAAAACAACGGATTTTTAAAATGCAAACTAAACTATATGTCACTGTCAACACCTGTCAAAACCACTATAACAAATAAGTCGTTTTAAAAAGCGACATGCGTACGTGTTAATTCCCTGAGCAGAACTTGAAAACACAAAGTACCCCGACGTATTATAGTTTTTGCTATTGTTCATGGAAATTATGAAATATTAAAACAAAAAATGTACGGCTATAGCAATATATGAAGCTATATTATTAGCAAAAGCAATATTAATCATTATTTTATTGAAAAAAAGAGTAGTTTTATATTTTTCAAACGTTGGTACTGAAAACCTTACTAAAAGGCGGATTGATGACGTGCACGCACGGGCTCAAAAATTCAAGTATAGTTGTAAATACATATATAAGCATTAGAATTGGAAAAAAATTATTAATTACAAAATATAATAATAAAAAAATATATTTTAATGTCAAAAAGTTTGTATTTTTTTTGTTAATTTTGAAACTTTTGCGAACTATTGTTGTTGTTACAAATAGTAGTAAATAAGGTTGAAATAAAAGCTCGTCAAATCAATTATATATATTTTTTTATTAGAGCACACGTAAAAAATATCGTAATACACTTTTAAAGACATTGAAAGTTCCTTTTTTATGATTTAAAAAACCTTTAATAATTACAAATGTTACAGCTGCAAAACTTTGTTTCTACTTCATTTACACATGAAACTGTTTTTAAACAAATTTTGGCATGATTTCACGTGAGTCAATTTTGCTCTCATATATCCTTCTCTTGCGATTGAACCACAGACATTTTGAGCCGATTCGGTCACCAGTTTCCCAGCTCTTTCCACTGCTTGCGTGTAACAAGGAAGCCGGAGAAAGTCGATAAGCTGGTCCACTTTACTATTTGGTTGAGCTTCAGATGTCTTCTGTATAACGTCTTTGAGAGAGTCACTGGAAACATGTTTTACCAAGGGGGGTTCAGTGACATCATTTTCAGCCCATGAATATATATTCACAAATGTGAACTTCCAATATAGTGAACACAAACATTTTTGTGTTATGAATATAGGGCTATTCGAAACAGTGAATACCTGTAATTCGAAATAGTGAACAACTTTTCTGCTGATGATGCGAGACCATGAATTTAATATTTTAAATGCCCAAACATGCCAGACATTAATTTAGTTGTTTGTTTATTTTCAACATTCCCTTATCTAAATTGAAAACAACACTTTGTAAGCCAAGACGAGAATAATACTACTAAGAAACGTTGGACCTTTTAAATGAAATTAATCCTGAGGTACGTTTATTACTCACGAGACATCAGGTGACTTGTGAAGCGGCAGACGTCCAAAACTGGAATACAGATCATGCAGATGAAGCATTAGATGAAACATCAAGTAATGAAAGCGGTAGTGATGACAGAGTTATATGTTCAGTGGCAAAAATTCAGCACAAAATGCAGTTTCGATATTCAACGGCATTATTCAGAGGGGTGAAGAAAATTATATCAACTATTCCGACATGTTAATATTAAGAAAATAGTCTAAAAATAAAGAATAAGCAAGTTAAACTAGGCTCTTTTGTTCAGAAACAAAATTAAAGTATTATTTGATTAAATATGTACTTATACCGATTTTTAAGTTGTTCTTGTAGTAATAAATTCTTTTGTTGTACATTTTTTAAATTATTCTAAATAGCGAACAAATCGAAAAAGTGAACTACTCTGATTTTTATTAGTTCACTATTTCGATCGTCTACTGTACATTGAAATATTTTTCTTATATTTACGTATTTTGTAGATTTTAACGTAGATAAAATATTGTACGATACACATGCGTAAAGTATCTTTAGTCACTCGCGGGGCTTAATACGCTAGCTCATTCGGGTTGTAACCTTGTAACTCTGCCCCACTTGCGACTATAAAGACTAGCTTTCCGCATCTGTATCGTAATAGTATTTAACATTACAAGCCAGGTAAAACAGTTTTTACTGGCGATAGGATTGGAATGACTGGCGAGCCGTTAGGCGAGTCTGTCATATCCTTGAGCCAGTAAAAATGGTTACCTGGTGTGTTTTGTTGAATATTTTATTTGTTTCTCACTTGTAAATAACTCGAAATTTACCATTTATTCAAAATGTCAAACTGACAAGCAACTAAATTCATCAATATGACACATACTAAG
This sequence comes from Agriotes lineatus, assembly GCA_940337035.1. NCBI lineage: Eukaryota > Metazoa > Arthropoda > Insecta > Coleoptera > Elateridae > Agriotes > Agriotes lineatus. The sequence goes on from OW679199.1 coordinate 134,750,377, forward strand.
GAAGACAACTCTGGCTTTGCACGCTATCATTCATGTATGAGCACGCTTGTAAAATATAACTGGCTAGCCAGTAAAATATTTACTGGCTAGCCAGTTAAGAAACATTTTCAAGGTGAATACAGTGACTTGATAAATTGATGTTTACAAGTGAGGAACAAATCAATTACTATTAATTAATCACTACCGAATAAATTATTGTGGTTTTTGTAAATAAAAAAACATAGGAAATAACACAGTGTACTTTGGTAACTAACGATATCATTGTGTCAAACTGTCAAGTGTCAAGTTTTTTGGCTATATTAAGTTCAAATTTTAATTAGGGAAATCCTCAATAATTGTATGAGTTGGAAAAGGCTCTTTTTGTATTAAGTGCGCGAAATTAATGATTTTAGAACTTGAGAATGTTACTTCTTTTGACGAGGCGATAGCCGGGTCTAAGAGATATTGCTGAATTTGTGAAAACACATTACCCCCTTTTTACCCCCTCAGGAGCAAATTTTTCAAAATTCACCCCGAACACATATTTGCACCTTTAGGGGTTGATTAGGGAAATATCCTGAAATACGTTTCTAAGCATTTGCATTGAAAATCTTTGCAAGTAAACACCGGGTGTAAGAGACATTAAGGAATTCGTAAAAACCCATTTTTCGCCCTCTTTGGGATTGAATTTCAAAAAATTCCAGCTTAGCA